>CM024753.1:82157212-82665407 GCA_014218235.1 Colocasia esculenta
CCCCGCGTGGTCTTGGCCCAATAAGACTTGTTTGACTGCTTGTTGACTTGCCTCGGATCCCATGTTAACGTCAACATCGACTTGGCTGACTCCAAGTTGACGGCACACCATCTTGACGGACTCAGGTTGACGTCCACATAGGTTGACGTCTGCATGGGGTTGGCGGCAACAACGATGACGTCAACCTGGGTTTACCTGTTCTATGGAACTACCCAAGAATATCGCCCACTTGCGCCCCTACATCGGCCATGCAACGCATGGAGCCGTTCCTAATGAGAAAATGGGCCACCTTGGCACCCCCTTGACCCAGTAAAAGTCCTATGTGCCCCCCCCCCCCCCCCTAGTGGCCTAGCCTTTCTACATGGATTGCCACATGTTCAAGTGTGTTTTCTCACACTTGAGCATCCTATGTTCGCTAGCTCCGCCCCCACTGCCTATATATGAAGGTCCTTAGCCTTCTAAGTAAAGGGGGAGATGCTGGACGAGCTGAAGCTTTGACATATTGAGAGAAGAGAGAGAAAAGTGACCTTGAGCATTGAGAGCTTCCATATTTCTTTCCTCTCTTCCTCTCAACCCTTGGAGCATCCAGGAGGCTTCACCACGAGCTAGAGGAGCCCACAAAGTAGCTACCAATGCCTGCAAACGAGGATCATCTCCTTTTTCTCCTTCTCTTTCCCTTCTCCCTTCTTTAGCTTTACATGCTATTCACTTCCACACACACACACACTAGGCACGTAGTGTACATCCTACACACCTAAAAGGGGTTTTCCAAACCAAAAACGGAGGAAGAAGAGGGTGGTCATAACACACTGGCCACCCTCTTCTCAAGCTCACAACCGGTACGGGGCTCACTTTTGGGTCGTTCCTCTTTGCTTTTGGACGTTTACTACTTCCCTAAAGTCTAATAGAGCTTCTTTGTTGCAGGAATGTCTCCAACAACACTGTGGAGCTTCTTCTCTTTGGTCGTCCGAAGAGGGGAAAGTCGGAGTCCCGCCATCAACCGCTACGTGAGGCTATGTCACCGGCGCGATCAAAACATTCCCTTAGGCACCCATTAATTTACTTGCTGGTTCTTTGCTTTTCTTACTTTTCTCTCTAGTCAACTTGGTCAAACGGGAGTCAACGAGCAAGAACAAAGGTCAACCAGTAAACGCCAATGCCAACGAGGGAGCACTCAACGTTCGGGGAACTCCGATCCATTCGGGGCGGAACGGAACGTCCACAGCTATAACATTGAAAGCATTAGTAAATTTTTTCTTAGAAGAGTTTTCAAATAATCTTTCCATATTGATCTCACATGCCATTAATGATCCTATAAACTTTTCTTATGACATGGTTGTTAGGTCATTTGCTTCTTCAATAGCAATTACTTTAGGAGCTCATTGATTTGAAGAGAACTTAATATTTTTCTAACTAAATCTCCTTGGGAAAAAGTTTTTCCTAATGATGCTAAGCCATTAGTTATATTTGTAAATCTTGTGTATATTTGTGTTATACTTTCATCACCTAGCATTCTAAATTGTTCATATTTAGCCACAAGAATATCTATTCTAATTTCTTTAACCATATTGGTTCCTTCATAAATTATTCTTAATGTATCCCCTATTTCTTTAATAGATTTACATGCAGAAATTCTATTGAATTTCTTTTTAGATAAAGCACAGCATAAATAGTTTTTAGCCTTATAATTTAATGAGATGTTTTTTTTATCTGCTAGAGACATTTCAAATGAGGATGAAGTAAGAGGAATTTTATCACCTTCTTCAATTACCTATCACAGATCGAAATATGTGCCTCTGATGAAGCATTCCATACACATCTTCCAGTAAGGGTAATATTCCCCATCAAAGAAAGGAGGTCTGGTGACAGATTGGCCTTCAGAGTAGCCTTGGGCTGCCATTGATCTTTGCTCTTTGGATTATGAGATCTACTTCACAGAGCTTGGCTCTGATACTATTTTTTGGCCCTCAGGCAACAGGCTACACAGACCTAGTGGGGACGTGAATAGGTAGTAATGGATTTCTAAAGCCAAAAATAACCACTTGAAACTTTGGTTAGTAAATGAGATCGTATGTAAAGAAAGTTAAATGAGTGGAAGCAATCACACACAATGAACACAGAAATTTATCCTGGTTCGGTACTTCCCCTAATGGAAGATCTACGTCCAATCCCTAAGCAACCTCTTGGGATTTTACTAACCAAGGGTGCAGTCCCCCTTAATGGACAATTACAACACTCAACCCTTGCTAGTCTTCTTCTCTTTCTCGAGCAAGAAGGTAGCCCACTTCTTTTACAGGCCAAGAAACAAACCTGCTGGAACAAACCCCAGCGTGGTTCTTCCCTTAACACAAGGGGAACACAGGTATAGACCCTAGATGGTCACAACACCCAGCACAAGCTGGTCTTCCCTTCTAACAAATGGGAATGCTTGCACAGCAAGCCTTCTCTTCAAATGAAGAGGAACCCTATGTACAGTCTCATAGTTAAACACAAGTCTTTCTTAAGAAAAGAAAGAACAAGCAAAGAGCTACAAAAAATAAACAAGATGAAGCTCAAACTCTCAACTTACAGTCTCTACCCAGATTTACAATGTTGTACGGAGAGTGAGAGGAAGAGATGAAGCTTGAACACAGACCACTTGAGTAGATTTTCTTGTTGCCTTGATGTGTGTATGTTCTGGTTCAAAAACTTTGGCTCTTTTATAGAGCAGCTGAAGAAGATCGTTGAGAGATAACCGTTAGAGTCCCTTGCATCTGATGCTTCTCCTTTTTCTGCTTCTTCTTCTTCTACTACTCTCTTTGTGTCTAACGATTCCTTTGGAGCAGATGTAAGTCTTCATAGGTTTGTGCTTGTTTTCAAGGTCATAGGTAGCAAGTGTCTACAAGCATTAAGTGCAAGAAGAGGATGGTAAGAGAGAGATACATAACATGTCAGTTGGACTTTAATCCATATTTTCTATTGTAATGCCCCCTGAATTAGTCCCATTAGACCAACTCACATCGGACCAGGAGACACGTCACAGTGGGGTAAACCTATCATATACACATATGTTGAGAGTAAGACATTCACGAACTTCATCATTATGGAACTATAATGAATAACCATCCCAACTTATAATACAATGTCCATAACCATAATAGAATTATCAAAGTACGTAGAACTAAAAGAAAAGTAAATCAAGATCGCTAATCGATCTAATAGGCTTTCAGAGCCAAACCCACAATATAATTTACTAGTGAAATAAGAACTAACTAGCCAACAAAATCTACTCCTCACGATTAGAGTCCGAAGGCACGTCTACTCTAGCTCCTATCTCCTGAAAATATGTTAGGCAAGTGTGAGTCTAATAGACCCAGCAAGCATCAAAAACTCTAACCACAATTTATCATATAAATAAGTAAAAGTGATGATATCATAGTTTGTTAGTTTCATGTCATAATTATAGTATAAGCTAGTTAACCTAGGATGTCTTTCTTAAAATAACGTCAAAGTCATATCATATATAAGAATGTGTCAAATTGAATGTTATATTAGGGTAAAATCATATTATCATGTGCGTACACGTATTCTTTGTCTTATAGAATTTTATATACCCATGATTATGTGGACAGAACAAAACAGAGCATATGACATATCAGAATATCAGAGTGAAGCAGAATTCCACACAATCTGAGCAATTAATATATCAAAACATAAAACATATTTCTTAGGTGTGCAATCAGACAAAATATCCAAACCACAACATAGAAAGTCATCGGACATATTCTCCACACCTAGGCAAATAGCATGGATGGAAAGAGTAATTGCACAGTACCCAAGATCATTAAGATCCCACCGTAACCAGTGAGCATTGCCCACCTCTAGGTTTTCAACCCCATTGCCCATGAGTCATCCGAAAACTTCCCATGTTTTTCTATGGTAGGCCTAAAACCTCTCTAAAATGGCATTGTCCACAACACAATCAAATTATCATATTTATTTTTATAGCCTTTTTAATTACAGGAGATTATATGTGAAAATGTCATATTAAGTGCAATAGGATGCAAGTCATGGTAACATCAATTTAGACTGTTAAGTCATACTCTAAAATCTTACTTTCATACTATTAACATTTTTAAGACTTTTAGGATTTTTCAAGAATTGACAGAAATTAATAAATATCATATTCATGTGTGTTTTGGAGACATCATCATGATAAATAATTCATATGAGGTCCAATTAATTAATTTAAATCACTTGTATGATATAATAGTTAGGATAGAACATCTGGAATTTTCACGACATATTCAAATGAGGTCCCCCTCACGTTGTGTCACGTCTTGATATTTAGCAGCGGAATAAATACCGGGAGACGTGAACGATACAAATAGACGTATCACAGTTGAGTAACGCAGAGTCACAATTAAACATAACAACACATTTGAGACCATAATATTGTCATCCAAAGTACTCTTTATTTCATTTCAATTCACTAGTTACAACCTTACATAAGAAGAACCAACTAAAAAGGGTTCATTATTCAAATGAAAATGTTTCTCTAATACATAGTTTATTCAAATATCTATTCATAATACTTCATCTTCTCAATGTCGGGTGCTCATCACTCTTGCCCTGCCCCATCGAACTCCACTGGTTCCTCATCACTACCTGAAAAGGACAGGATGATAGGGTGAGCGAACTAGCTCAGTAGGATTTACATCTCAATATTGTGCGGGCACTAATATACATGATTAACATTTTAAATAGGCAGATATGCACATGAACATGATGACAATGCATGTTTTCTAACAAGTGAAATAGCTGAATAGAAACGATATCATCAGATCAAATGTCGAGTTGCATATACAATGGACAGATATTTCAAAAGTAGAATCATATCAAAATAAATTGGCCATATTCACACGATATCATGTATTCACATGAACAGACTTATCATGTCAAACGAAGGCACGTTCCACAAATCTTGCTTATTTGTTTGTGCTATGCCAAGCACCAAAAGTCCATACTCCCACGGTTAATAAGTACGTTGGGGCGCTCCTCCCCAGGATCAGACAGGGCCCCTATTGCACAGTCATTAGTCAAATGGACCGAAGTCCCAGATTGTGCCGAACAAACATATTCATATTATGACCACAGATTTTCAATAATAAGCTCAATGTAATAAGAACATGATCATCATAGAGTCGAGGTATGACAATAGCTCAAGAGAACAAAAGGGCAGTATAACGACGTATCTTATGTTTCATAATTCGTTAGTGTCTTGACATGAGGATGACTAATGACAGATCGTATGCGGAACATGTGCTCTCTATCTCCAGGGTACTTCATGGTACAACCAGCTCGGCCTCTATGTGGGAATCCATAGAGAGCGGAGACTTACGGAGGTCTTAAGGAAAAGATCGCTAGTCTTGCCGATTCGGAATGACCGACAGAGAGCTCAATTCCCTAAGAAGGGTGTGCCTATTCGTGCAAAGGTGTAAGTGACGTGTCACAGATCTTTCCTAACATGTATGCAAGTTATGAACAAATAATTTAACCATCGGAAAGCATATAGCTAAAGAAAACTTATATGCAAATCATGATAGCAACTTAACTAACGAGTCCATACTAACATGTATTCATCCACATATTCACATCAAATTCTTATCATTTCAATTTCATAACAAGCTAGATCACAAGATAATAGTCAATGTTAATAAGAGAAAATCACATATCATACATTAGAATCATATTCATTTCATTACCGTTTTCACATGGGTTGATTACTTTTAGGTCCATGCATACTATGTAACATGATGCAACATGCTAACAGACCCAACAACTAAACATGCTGACATTTAGACAAACACAGTAATCAGGGTGCGATATTCATGCAACGCCTATATCTCTCTATATCCTGACATTTAGATAAAACTCTAAACATGAAAAATGTCTAGGACATGTATTGAAAGAACTTTTGTGTTGAGGGTTAGGTCTGATTCGGTCTATAATGGCGTGTAACACAGGAAAAATGTAAGAAAGCCCTAAACATATGTGACTTCATTGCGACTTATATGTCAGGCCCGTAACTTGAGATCTACTGATATTTATACAAAATAGGTAACATGAAAGATGACTAGAACGACTAGTAGAAGAACTTTGATGTTGGTGTCTTGACCTAATTCGGTCTCTAATCTTGTGAAAACATGAAGAACGTACAGTTAAGTGCAATCCGAAAATGCAGTATCATACAGAAACTCTCTTACTAAGCTTGTAACTCTATAATTAATGATATTTAGACAAAATGTTAAACATAAATAATGACCATAACAACTAGTGAAAAAACTTTTATGTTGGAGACTTGACCTAATTCGGTCTTGAATCTCGTGAAAAATAGGAAGAACATAAATCTAAGTGCAACCCGAAATCGCAGTATCATGCAGTGACTCTCTTACCACGCTTATAACTCTCTAACTAAAGATTTTTAGACAAAACATCCAACATAAAAGATGATCGTGACTACTAGAAGAAGAACTTTGATGTTGGGGATTTAGTCTAATTCGGTCTTGAATTGCATGCATGATAAGAAGAACGGAAAAAGCCTTAACTGTGCGCGACTTAGGGAAAACTACTAATACACAATGTATACTCCATGAAAATTAGTCAAATCAAGTGAAAATGAACCTAGACTCGAATATCTACATGATGGTGTTGGTTTTCTTTAATCTTGGCCCGAGAACACCTACCTTTGAATGCTAAGAACTCCCTACAGGTTTCTGGGTCGATGCAGAGCAAGGTTGAGGAAGACCACGTTTTCCCCAGCCGTTCTCCACTCCTCCAGCGCCCCAAACTTGCTGCTCACGACCTCAACTTGTTTCTAACCCTTCCCTAAATGTTTTGTGAGGAGTTCTTATAGTTTTAGGGTTCTATTTCATGTCCTAATGG
Source organism: Colocasia esculenta (assembly GCA_014218235.1). Taxonomy (NCBI): domain Eukaryota; kingdom Viridiplantae; phylum Streptophyta; class Magnoliopsida; order Alismatales; family Araceae; genus Colocasia; species Colocasia esculenta. The sequence continues at coordinate 82,164,137 of CM024753.1, forward strand.
GACTAGGAAAGGGGGCTGCGAATTCTGCTCCTACTTTCCAAAATCTGGGATTCTCTCACCCAAGGAGGTAGCAAAGGTTAGGAAACCACCTCTTAGGGTTGGGTCCGGTTTTGGCTTACCTTACATGACTAATTACCCTAATTTTAACCCTAAATTGCCCTCCTTAATTATTGCATAATTACATACACAAATTTCTGGGTATTTTCTTGTCCCAATTTTTATCCTTGGGCCAAATGTGCTCTATTGGCCCAATCTTGTAATGGGTTATGAATACATGATGTTGGAAGTCTCTCCAACATGTATTTAATTTATGTTGGGTTATTTTTCCGCGTTAACAATTTCTGACTTAGTTCCTAATTCGGGTAACTTGGTCACGTGTGACATATACTCGGCCAATCAGATTTTTTGTTGCACGAATTCCTTCGTGGAATGCTTAGGGATAATATTTGGGTTGGTTTATAATTTTTACAGAATTTTCAATGTGTTTTCTCACGTACGATAGTGGTACGTAAGTTCTATCATTCTGATAATACAGAAGTTATTATTGACTATTTTCATACTTGAATTGTTCATGGGTCATAAGTTGTCCATTGGTCCAATTTATTTTATGGACTATCCCCACATATGTGTTTGGAGTCACCCATTATTTTAATTTGGTTCATGATCATATTTTACACATGATAATAGATTTTCCAACTTATTTCTTAATTACGATAATAAGTTACAATAACTCTTAAACATACCCCAGATGACTTTTATTGACCCAAATTTCTTTATGGATCATTAGATGATATTATTTGAAGTCCATCTATGATTTTTATTTAATTTTCTGACTCATCTAAGTATGTGTGATAATGATTTCTGACTTATTCCCTGATTACGATACTCAGTCGCAAAATGTCTTAAACTTGGACCATCCGATTTTCCTTTACACGAATTTCTCCATGGGTCTTTAGGGAGTATTATTTAGAGTTGAACTATGGTTTTTTCTGAAATTTTCTAATGGGTTTTTGCATGTACGATAATGGCACGTGCGTTTTTGCTATTTTACAAATATTGAATTTATCGTTTTCAATTTATTTCTAATTTTCAAATTACTGAATTTTCGGGGTGTTACACGTTGACTGTCGAATAGTTGTTGAAGCCACCCATCAAAAATCCTCCCTCTCTTTCTCTCTCTCTACATTTCTTACACATGCAACACACACTGGAGGAAGAGAGTCTTCTAACACTCAACACCAAAAGAAACTAAGGTGTGGAATGGGTGAGACCACTTGTTGCCTTTTATAGGAAAACTTGTGCTTCTCTTCTTCCAAAACGCCAATCCTCTTTTAAAACACCAACACATTTCCTAGCTTAAAACTTTGCAGAACAATGCCAAGAAACCCTCCATTTAATCTAAGAAATCGAGGTTGTGATGGGGTGTGTAGTGGGGGGAATAACGTGTGTGTGGGTATGGAGAAGGAAACCGTGCATGTTGGTTTCCATATATGAAATTAAGGATAGCTTCTTGTTCAGTCTGTTAGAAAGAAAAAAAAAAACATCTAATTAATGTTCAACTTAACTTTCGTATGCATTTTATTTCTTTAAATTTGTACAGTTTTAATCCAAACCATTCATTACAGACTATTTAATACATGTTTACTCTAACTAAAAATTGTAGGAAATTTAAATAAAATACAAGCTTTAACATGAATAGTGATATGGGTACTTGCATTAACGCATGGTTCATTCCATGCATGGGAGGAGAGGCTTCCCACGTAAGCCCAACCCCAAAGCCTTTCACTTATCTCTATACATTTTCTTTAAACCTTAGATAATATGTTTATTTATTACATAATCCCATTTTTAGGTTGGGAAAGAATTTTACTCCAAATTTGTAGATCTCCATAATATCTTTCCAATGATCTAAGAATCTAGATAATCAGAATTCTTTTTTTTCTATTACTTTATCATTAATATATACTTTTTATTTTATAATGTCATATTTAGGATGACTGGATTGGATAAGGTCATCTTTATGAAATCTAGAGAACCCTTTAAAATCTCCTAATTCAAATTTCAAACTATGAGTTTCCATGTCAAAATATGAAATATCATAATAGAGTCAGCAAAGTTAAGAAAACTCGTTAGTTATTACACCTGCTGACAGCGAATTGCATTTGGTATGAGTCTTTTTGTCTAGAAAGAAAGGAGTCCTTTGAATCCATGTTTTCTGCTGACACCTTTTCTTATCTACCATGAAAGGATAGATAGCATATAGCATGAGTAACTTAAATATTTAAACGGTATTTAATTTTCATTGGGTGCCAAAGACATTTTGTTCATTAATTGATATGTTTGAAAGTATATAAACATCAATCGGTATGTAAACAACATCAATCAGAATGATTAAAGCTACTTGGTCACCAATCAATAGAATATAGTATTTATAATACCAATCAGATGAATCATGGCTATTTGTTCATCAATCGGAATATTTAAACACCAATCGAAAGGAAACAACATCAATCGATACACTTCGACTCTCACTTCGACTTGTCAGTAGTCAGAGTGAGTCTTCAGCAATCGATACACTTTGACTGGTCATGAGTCGAAGTGATCATAACACTAATCGATTGAAATTTAAAAATTCATCAATCGAAGTTTAACTTCGACTTGTGACCAGTAGAAGATCAAATCTTTATAAAACAAATATATTCATGATAAACATGAGAGAAAATATATTTTGATATATTCATGAGTTTTTATTCACAAAAAAAAACAAATAGAAAGGAAATAAAGAGGTCAACAAATATGAGCATACAAGCATAGATCATGTGTTGACACATAAGTCGACACATTGACATCCTGCGTTGATGCACATCCATGTCTGTCGACTCATGAATGTTATTTGTCGATAAAACATCAGAGAAATGATATTATGAAAATACTTTTGATGATTATTTGACCAGATATTATTATATTGACATGCATGAGTATAGTTATCACCAAAACAAATATAGTTATGATATTTATGACAAATATGAGTTTTTGTTATCACCAAAATAAAGGAATAAAATATAAAGGTGGTTCAACACCCTAGTCTGCAAGAAGGAATATCCAACCGAAGTAGTTCCAAATTATCAAGAAGGGACATCTAATTTTTGCATGTGTATAAATGTGCCATATGTCGAAAAGCTTGCCTAATCAAACATGTGATAAAATAGAAAGTAAATCATGACAAAAGCAGGAAGGTAACTAAATAAAGCAAGTTTAAAATTAGGAAAGTCTAAATAAAGCAAGTCTTAGGAAATTCCAAATAAATCAAGATCATTAAATTAGGCATGACATGCTATGTAACAAGTAGAAAAGGCAAGTAATTAAAAGCTAGGCACGACTAAGCATGATTATCAATATGGTGTCATCATCATGACATTTTCATTCAAATTCACCTTATCATTTTAACAATAACCTGAACTATAAGGACATGCTCAAGGATAATTACATGGAGAGAGATGTAGTCCTATCATTAGGAACATTATAATAGTATTCAAGTCATTAACCCATTTTACATGTGGTTTAATAGTTTAGGTTACTGATATGATGACCAGAGGATTTAAGTATGTCTGATAGGAGGTTTCATGCATGGAAGACGAGAAGAAAACCAGGTTTTAGGGCCTTTAAATGGCATCTAGTCTCTGGGACACCAATCCAGATGCAAATTGGCATCTAGTCTTTGGAGCACCAATTCAGTGAAATTGGCATCTAGTCGGGGGGACTCTATTAAGGTGCAAATTGGAGTCTGACTAACATGACGCCAATTTGATTGTGCCTAGATTTCTTACCCAAAATTGTAATTTCATGGAAATAATAATAAATCACAAATTAATCCATTTAGCCAAAAGTCGCAATATGAAACTTGTTGTAAATAGGTTGTAGAAGGCCCATACATAATTTATTGGGATCAAGTTGACCTAAGGATGTGGAAATCTCGATTTTATGATCAGGAAATCTTAAATTATAGTATAATCATCAAATGTTTAATACATGTAAACCAGGGCATAAAAATTGGGAAAAAAGTATGGAAAATATTCTAGACATGTAAAAGACTGTACAGTCAAAGTTGCACGATATATGGTTGAGAGAATCCAAAGATATGAAAGATTGAACATGTAACTCGCAAGAACACGAAAACAGCTATGTAGATGCATAAATTTGTGTCCTATGTATAATATAAATTGGGGATAACTTATCAGTCATGTTTGGGACATGGGGAGAGAACTATGGACGATTTTAATTGAAGTTTGGCCCAAGAAAATCTACCTTTTAGATGTTTCTTGCAAGGTTGATGAAGAATCGAAAAATGCCCAAGATCCTCGCCATAGAACATCTCCTCTTGCTCCTAGCCAACCCACCCATATCCAGCAATGCTTAGAGAAGGTTGGGGGCAGCCAAGGAGGGTCATATGATGTACTATAAACGTAGAGTTTGCAAAAATGAGTTCATGTTGCAAAATCTTGAGGATAGGATTCCTACTATAATCTGCATTGCAAATCTTGACTATTTACTCACTTTCCAATCTCAATTGGGATGATACAAGAGAGCAAATTCATACTTCAATATTGGGCTTTGATTTAGGCTCATTTTCTAGCTCAATTTACAAGGGTTTGTGCTTAATTGACTCATGCTATCAATGGGTTATAGGTTAGTCTGAATTTTAAACATTATTCTCACATGTTTGGCCTTCCATTGTGCCCAATAAATTTTATTGGACCTCTATATCACTTTTTACTTGATGGTTTACTAAGTTGTCCTCATGTGATAATAGCTTTTCAATATTATCGAGGTTAACACCTTAAGACTTTGTTTAGGATTTTGCTAACCTAGTTATGTGTGACTTGACTCAATTTCTTTATTAATCCTTATGTTCTATTATTTATTTACCTAACATAAATTTTCATTTCATTTCGTCTTAATTTTACACATGTGATAATAAGATTTTCATTTAACTACATTTTAAAAAAAATTGGATTGCTACAGTTTCACTAAACGCACTTTTTTTAGTTTTACATAAAGTTTCACGCTTTTTTTAGTTTCGATATATAACAAAACATATTCTTATTTAAACGTTATTACATGCTGATGTAACTCATGTTCTTGACACAAAAAGGTGAACACAAGACTAATGTGCAATCTGGCAATTAAACTACAACTAACACATGACCATTTCCACAAACAAAGGCAATAACCAAATCTTTATACATATTCATAGAATATCCTCTCTTTGTTTACTTAACTCTTTTAAGAGATTTTTTGGATTTGTGAACAAAAAATGACGAAAGGGCATACGTAATAATTAATTTTATGTACTATGAAAGATAAACACGTACATGCAAATGCAAATATATGATAGACTTTTGTGCGAATCCTTCTTTAGGAGGCTATAGATGCAAAAGTAACCCAAGAATCTACCATCCAAATTTGACTTAACAAATAATCATAAAAAAATGTGAACAAACAATAAAAAATAGAAATGAAGTTGTTCAAAAAGATTAGGTATTGATTAATTATCTAAAACATACTTTGCTTCCTAGATGCCTCTTCTTCAAACTCACGTCTAAGATTCTGCTTATTTTGGAAGCTTCATATGAAACTAAAAGCATGTTCCATCAATGTAACTTCCAAGAGGAAGCCCATTTCCTACATATTTTAGTTCAACTGCGGTGGCGTTTGATAACACTTAAGTCTTAAGTCTGAAATCTTATTTTCCATCTATTCCCTAAATCTGAGATATGAAAAGTACTTAAAGAAATTAAGACTTATATTAAAAGGTGTTTGATAACCAACTTAAAAGACATCTAAATTAATCCATTATAGTAAGAACTATAGGGAATTTTGGTGTTTGATGATACTTCACCGTAATTATCATGGTTTTTGGCAATGGCTCACCATGGTAAAAACTCAGAAAATGATAGTTTATGCAAAAATATTGCATGTGTGCTACTAATCAAACTATATATACTACAAAAAATTTTAAATTTCACTCGTAAATGAAACTTTTAGAGCAGAAAGGAGCCAAGTGCTACGACATCTAGTTGACACATATAGACAAATCTATTAATATGATCGAGTTGAAACATTCATGTTGGTATAGTTGACTAAAATGTTCTGCTTCAAAGGGGACAATGGGGTCTCTTGGAAGGATTTCCTCCTGGACGTTGCATAGATCCAACTAAAAAAAATATTTTTCAAATTTTAAAAGTACACAGTATATACTGCCAATAAAATTTGTCCTATGCCAAACTACATTATAACAAAAGACTTTGGACATACAACTCCCATTCTTCCCTCAAGAAACTATCTCAAAATTGGCAACATCAATGGAGCTTCATTCAAGAAGCATTTGCATTTGAACCAAGACTTCCCTCCTAAAGACTCTGGATGATATCTCAACTCCAGTTAATCCTACCACCAAAACAATGGATTAGACACCTGAAAAATGGGAGGAGTATTTGAAGGTGAGCAACTTATTTATTATATCTCTTTATAGACCCTATATTAAAAATATTAATCTTTTTTCTTAAATAGGCACATCCACATGCATTGGCATTTCAGCTATAGGAAATATAGGATGGGGTCGAGCAAGCAATTGTCCTAGACCCTCTAGTATGTCATCTTCTAATATGCATGAAATAGAAGAGGATTAAATTAACATTGCGGAAAATTCATTTAATCCTATGCTTGCTCTAGATCCTTGAAAGCCTGACACTATAGATGTGCAACCTTCACAAAAAAAGAAAAAGGTTGATGATATTGAAAAAAAATCGATAAATTACTTGACGTATTCATGATGGAAGCAGTGAATGTAAAGAAGGGTGGACCTAGCATCTATTGTGAGCCTACCTTAATTGATTGTTGCAAGAAGTTGGATGAGTGTCATTGAACCCGATCAATATGCTTTACGCACAAGCAACTGTCTTCTTTTCAAATGAAAAGATGAGGGAGCAGTGGAACCAATGGTGTGGAATAACTAAAGATTCAACCACCTGGATGAATTGGTTGAATAGCATGTTGGAAATAAAGAATATCATTTGAGTTATGTTAGATGTTACATGTTTAAAAAATGAAATTTGAGTTTTAAGGTGTTAAATGTTCGGATACTATATTTAGGTGTTATGTTTTTGGTTATTGTGTATTTGGATATTAAATGTTTGGTACTATGTCTTTAGACCTTATCCATTTGATGTGTTTTAGTATCATCTATTAGGTAGTATCTTTACATTTTATGTTGAAGATAATTTCCTTGGTTTTATATCTGATTTTTGTGTTTGATTCTTAAATATCTAACCAGAAATGTTTCCTCAAAGTATTAGATGATGATTTAAGATCCTTCATATTCTATAGTGCATCACTATTTTCATGAAGTGCTTGGAGTTATGATAGAGTTTTCAAAGGAGGTGATTGTTCCTACAACATGTTATCCATATCCAAATATTCCTTGTTATCACAAAAAATATGCTCAATTTTTAAGGTGAGTTTGTAGTATATGTGTCAGGTTTGAATATCTATGCTACTAGTTAAATTTTTGTTAATGAGTGTTTATATTTTTTTAATAGGGGGATATTGGTGCATTAGATGATACTCTAGTGCATGCTCCTGTTGAAAAATAAACTCCTAATAGAGGTTGTGGACGAGATATATGTTTTCAAAATGTTTTAGCAATATGTGATTTTAATATGATCTTCATGTTTCTCTTTGCTGGATGAAAGGGAGTTGCACATGATTCAAGAATCCTACAAGAAATTGCATATGATCCAATTCACTGCTTTCCATTTCCTCCCCCAAGCATGTTTTCTAATTGTATTTCATCTTTTATATTTTCATTTCATGAGTGCAAATGTAAAAATTATTGTATGATATGTGTAGAAAATTTTTATCTTTGTGATGCTACATATGTGCATACTTGGTATTTTATGACCCCATATCGAAATACAAGATATTGGATAAATGACTTTCGTCATGGAATACGTGCATAAGGCAAAGAAAAGGTTTTCAATCAAGCCTATGCAAAACTTAGAAATGTCATTGAACGAGCATTTTGTGTTTTAAAGGCATGTTATCGTATTTTGGATAGGATATTACCATTTCTTTAGCAACTCAGAGAGATATTGTGATTGCTTGTGGTGCATTACATAACTTTCTTAGAAGAGAGAAAATCAAAGATCAGTTATTTACTTATTTTGAAGATCCAAATGCATGTGTTTCATTATCTTCTCAAGGTGATCAACCATTTATGGCTCAATTATGTGTTCAACTTGCAAATGATTTGATGAAAAATAGGAGAGCATGAACACAAAGATGACGTCATACTTGATAGTAAGGTATGAGTTTATTTTGATTGGTTGAAGTGAGTCTTTCTATCCAAATTTCTAGTTTTGTTGATCCATCTACCTATTCTACATGATATCGATCTTGGAGATATTCTTTTTGAGTAATAAAAAATTTCTGATTTTATACCATAGATAGTCAATTTTCTAGTGCTCACTGTGATTTGGAAGAGGTTAGTAATCAAATTGTTTGAATAATCAAATATTTCTTTCTTCTCTTATTCGACAGTGGAATTTTCCTTCGAAAATTTTGTTCTCTTCTTTGTTTTTTTTTTGGAGCAAGTAAGGAGTTAAAGATCCAAACATGAGCATGCAATTGCAATGATTATGAATCTAATTGGAGTTGAGATATCATCCTGAGTCTGTAGGAGGAAAAAGTCTTGGTTCAAATACAAATGCTTCTTGAATGAAGCTTTATTGATTATTATGTTGCTATCTTTGAGATAGTTTCCCATGGGAAGAATGGGAGTTATACGTCCAAAGTCTTTTGTGATAATATAATTTGGTATAGGACAAATTTTATTCACAGTATATAATGCATAAATTTTGAAAAATATTTTTTTAGTTGGAACAATGCAACGTCCAAGAGAAAATCCTTCCAAGGGACCCAATTGGACCCCTTGAAGCAGAACAGTTCAGTCAACTACACCTACAAGAATTATTCAACTCGATTATATTAATAGATTTGTCTGCATATGTCGATTGGATGTGGCGGAACTTGGCCAGTTTTTGCTCTAAAAGTTTTCTTTGCGAGTGAAATTTTAATTTTTTTTGTAATATGTATGGTTTGATTAGTAGCACAGCACACATGCAACATTTTTGCACAAACTATCATTTGTTGAGTTTTTATCATGGCGAGCCACCGGGTAAAAACCATGATAATCACACAGTTAAGTGTCATCAAATGCCAAAATTCCCCATAATTCTTGTTAAAATAGATTAATTCAGATAAATTTTAAGTTGGTCATCAAACACCTCTTAATATAAGTCTTAATTTATTTATGTACTTTTTGTGTCTCAAATTTAAAAAATATATAAAAAATAAGATTTCAGACTTAAGTGTTATCAAACGCCACCGAGATTAAACAGTTATAATGAGTCTCTGAAATCGAATAAGAGCTAAGATTCGAAACCCATATGACCTTCCCGAAGAGAGAGAAAGCACAAACCAAACCACGGCGACTTGGCAAATGAGAGGCCAACTCAAATCACTTTGAACATATAGATGAAATTGCATCGAGAGACTAAATCTTTTGGAACACAAGACGTTAACAAGCCGGAAGGAATTTCACAATGCTAACATGGAAACATAAGCTCTCATGTAGGATCAGGAACTTCAACTTCTGCATGAAAGAGAGATGTTCGATGAAACAGAGAATACTTAATTTAAATTAATCAATGAATTTGTGAAACAAGTGACAATAACATAATCATAAACCCCCCATGAACAGGAACATTATGGACGCAGGACAACGATAACACTAATTAAAAACAGTGGATGGAAGTTGGCCTTTACAAAAATCTCCAAGCCTGCCCACACTATAGAAATAAGGAGACTGAGGTGGAAAGGGACAGAGAGAGAGAGAGAGAGAGAAACCGGGACGAACTAATAAAGCCGGTTCCACTCTCCAATTGAAAACAATTATATAAAAATACCTTCTGTAGACATCGGCAATCTTGCCGAGACGGCCTTTTCCTGCTCTTTTTCAAGTGTTGATATCTGTGGGTTTTCCATCTCCTCCTGAAACAAATCTTGGGAGGGTTAACAAGGTATTCACTCGCGAAACGCCATCAAGGGCAAACCAATCCTCTCCTTCCACTTTTGTTCCGTCGTGGTCAAAGGACGTTTGTGACTGAGGTCCAACTCCTTCCTGCGTAGCCTCATTTCCTTCTGGGAAAGCCTCGCATGAGGGTCGAACGGTTCCGGAACGATCAAGGACAGCTAAACTGGAAGGCTCCTCTCTATCATCACGGATATCAAACATGTCAAGTGGACCTTCCACTTCATTCACTTTGGCAATAGCGGTGGCTTCAGAAGAGGGATCTGAACTGAGGAATAGGCATACAACAGCACAGTCATCGACTTTGGATGTTGGATATTTCAACCTCCAGGCACGGACTGCCGATTCAACTAGTGACCGAGCTGCAGATGATCTTTTGGGAGCTGAAGCAACAATATCTACCACTTCCTTGTTTGATAGGACATCCCACACCTGCCACAATCAGAGAATTATTCAACAGCTGCAAGGTATTCGACTTCAAGTGGACATCAGAAAGAAGTTTCTATAATAATCTTTGGATATCAGTGAAGCTGGCAGAAAGAGCATTTGGCAAAGGAAAGAGCAGCAACCATCTGGCCCAGATGAATAAAAGGATGAAACAACTGTAAAATATGTTTGCTTTTTCATTGACCTGAGAACTGGAATTTTATGTTCCATTAAAGGGTCAGAAACTTTCAACTGACCATGTTGACGTGTCCGTAGCAGAAATGTGTCAATCAAGCATGTTGGCACTAGCTTTTATGGTTTTGCAAACTTGTGGAACTCCAAGAATGATTTTGCCAACAAATTGGATACCTACATCTTCAAGTTGTAAACTTATTCAAGAAACCCTCGGGATATAATTTAATAGATTTTATTCTGACATGCATATAACTAGGCATATGTAAGTCCCATCCAATCCCTTGTGTGTATCATACATGCAGGTCTCGTTTTATCTCAGAAAGTTAATGGATTACATGAATATATGAAACATCCTAGGAATAAAAATACAAATACTGGCATCTCCTTAGGCAATGTGGTTGCAGAGGAAAACATGGTATGAACTAATCTTTCTTACCCCATCAGTGGCTAACACGACAAACTCATCCTGTTCAGTAAGCCGCCGATAGGAAACCTCCGGTACAGATATAAGACCAAAATCTTTAAGACAAAAGTCACCAAGAGCCCTTGCCATCGCCAATCCTGGAGAGTCAATATTTGGCAGCCAAACCCTAGCCACTTCTGGCTCATCTTGAAGAGCAAAGACACGACCCCTGCATTGCCTAATTCTCTCTGCTTCTCCTGTACAAAGAAAGAACTCAAACATGTCAAAAAACTTCCAGTTCTCTCGTGTATATTACATCCCCTTAGGTGTGTCATGTAACGATAAAACTCTTACAAACAAATAGAAACAGATCTTGAAATTTATTCGTAGTGAATGTGATGCTCTACCAACACAAAGATTCAGGAAGAAGGATGTAGAATTCTAGATGGAGAAGTTAAGAAAAGAAGATATGGCTGCTCATCTCAAAAACGTCTTATGTTCTTTTTTCATCATTAAAAGAACACAGCCAGATGGCATTTGCCACTCCATGGCCTATAGGAACCAATATTCTAAACAGAACCTTTGACATGGTGAACAGTTCAAGGAAAAGGTGCAAAATATGTAATACAAAAGGAAAAGCAAGGACAGAGATAAAGAAAAAAAAGGTCAAGCTTGTGAGTACAATGAGTATCAGTTAATCAACTGAAATGGAATAGAGGGACACCAGAAACTTGACGTGTCTAGCCCAATAGGAATAACTTAGAAATGACCTTATAGGCATTTTCTATGGTTGCCGCTGGACAACCATGTCAAAAAAAACTTCCAGTTCTCTCGTGTATATTACATCCCCTTAGGTGTGTCATGTAACGATAAAACTCTTACAAACAAATAGAAACAGATCTTGAAATTTATTCGTAGTGAATGTGATGCTCTACCAACACAAAGATTCAGGAAGAAGGATGTAGAATTCTAGATGGAGAAGTTAAGAAAAGAAGATATGGCTGCTCATCTCAAAAACGTCTTATGTTCTTTTTTCATCATTAAAAGAACACAGCCAGATGGCCTTTGCCACTCCATGGCCTATGGGAACCAATATTCTAAACAGAACCTTTGACATGGTGAACAGTTCAAGGAAAAGGTGCAAAATATGTAATACAAAAGGAAAAGCAAGGACACAGATAAAGAAAAAAAAGGTCAAGCTTGTGAGTACAACGAGTATCAGTTAATCAACTGAAATGGAATAGAGGGACACCAGAAACTTGACGTGTCTAGCCCAATAGGAATAACTTAGAAATGACATTTTAGGCATTTTCTATGGTTGCCGCTGGACATAACTCATTAACTATTTTATACAGTGCCCATTGATCCCGTAAGTACAGCTGTGAAATAAAACCAGACATTGAAGACCTGATTGAAAGATAGGCTGCATGGAGATTGTCGGCAAAAGCCGGTTATCCACAAACCAGGTATTCATGAGTCACTTCATGTCTATATCATTTATGGGCTTCTTCACCTAATAACTTCAGTTTTGGGTCGTCCGTTTGATTCAAGAACACAGTGTCAAGCGACATATGATTGCCGTATTCCCATCCTATTTGCCATTGCAGTTCCAAGAAGTGCCACTGCTATTTCTTGTATGCCTTCATCCCGGTTCGTTGTAAGTGTAGGTGTTGGCAAAATACAATTTAGTTTCAAACTAGGTGTTCAGGAGGAGCCTCTTCGCGCCTATATTAATCTTGGGCCTCTTCACCTAATGAATCAAGTTTTGGATTGTCGTTTCCATTTAGTGGCAGGGATGAGTAGACTGGGAGATCCTGTGTATTTTCGTTCGGTTCCCCTAATATAGCCAGCATCTGGAAAAGTAACCCACGCATACGTTCTTTGTGGTGAGACATGACATCATCAAGAAACTATTTTCTAGCTAGCCACTGTGTGACAATTTTTTACTCCTTTTTCACTAATCATCCCCAAAATGTACAAATCCTAGAACAACTCATTATAAAACCCCCAAAATTTTCAAACCCCCTATCACCTCTTTTAAGAATCCTGGAAACCAGTCTAACTGATCATCATCATCATCATCATCATCATCAGAGCCTTATCCCATTAATTGGGGTCAGCTACATGAATTCTTTTCCGCTAAAAATTTCTATGAAGTGCTATAGTCGTGTTTAAACTCAAGAAGTCCAAGTCTTTCCTAATAACATCACACCATCTCATTTTAGATCTTCCCCTAGCTCTTTTACTAGTATCCACTAAGATTTTGTCACATCTTTTAACCGGCGCTGAGTTAGGGCGACGGTGCACGTGTCCAAACCATCTAAAGTCTATTTTCTCTCATTTTTCTATCAATTGGAGCTATCCCCAAATCCTCACGTAAGCGCTCATTCCTAATCTTATCTTTCTTAGTCTTACCACATATCCATCTCAGCATCCTCATCTCCGCCACACACATTTTGTTAATGTATTCCTTTCGAACTGCCCAACACTCGGTACCATATAATAAAGCAGGTCTCACTGCCGTTCTATAAAACTTTCCTTTAAATTTCACTGGTATGCGACGATCGCAGAAGACTCCTGATGCACTTCTCCATTTTTGCCAACCCTCTTTAATCCTGTGTGCCACATCGTCATAAACCTCCCCATTCTCTTAGATGATAGATCCTCAGTATCAAAAGCTACTACTCTTAGGAATAGTAGTTAGATCAGGATTTTGGAAACCAGTCTAACTGATAATATCCATTATCCAAAACTTCTTGATAACTTATCTTGCTTCAGGAATAAGAACTAATCGCCTAACATTTCATTTTAAAGATTTCCTAAAATGTTCAGAAGGATCCCATGAGAGGAAATTCCTGGGGTCAAGTTAGATCAGGGTATTGGATTAAAGATAGCATGGACCATGCTGGGTCGCATGAAACCTTTTTTATGCTCAACTCAAGCCAGCAGCTCCATAGCTCTGAAGAATTTTAACAGAAATCCTTAGAACTTATTAAGCCATCTGCAACTGTTTTTGGTTGGTACAATAAAGAAATGTACAAACAACCCAACGAATAGTCACCCAGTCTCCAAAAACCTGGCTGCTTGAATTTCCTAGTCGTAATCCCCAAGTTATGGGTTAGATATCATATGAATCGTCCACAAGAGTTTGCTTACTTGAATTTCCAACAGATATCACTTAAACAGCCATAAGAGATAATGGTTGGTTGTGGTACATTGGGAACCAGAGCCATGGACTGGAAGAGATGAAAGTCAATTATAATACAACAATTGAATCTCAGCCCTGCTTTCACATAAATAGAGATAATTATGACGAGACAAAAAGCATTTATAGGATAGTGTTGAACCCCATAAAATTACAGTAGGCATTTAAATAGAGATGCCGGAAAATCTTCTACACCGATCCAATTTTTGTTTAAGCAATACTGGATCTTGGTCTTTTATTAAGTCAAAAGAGGACTTATTACAAAGGCCAACTTCAAAGAAGAGTAACAAGTCAACACTTCTCTTCACTTGGAAGAAAAAGCACAAAAACACACTCTTCGTCAGAAGAAGACAAAGGAACAAGCTCCAAAGTCTTGCCGTCACGAGGAGAACGAAGAACAACCCCTAGTGAAATAGCCGAGAGGAAGCCCCTCCGAGTAGAGCCACTCGGGGTAGGGGCACCTCCAGGTAAGACTTACCCAGAGGTACCACCTCCGGGTAGGGGTTGTGAAATAGCCGAGAGGAAACCCCTCCGAGTAGAGCCACCCGGGGTAGGGGCACCTCCAGCTAAGACTACCCGGAGGTGAGGGCCTCCGGGTAGTCTACTTGAAGGTGCTACCTCCGAGTAGCTCTCCGGGTCCTACCCGGAGGTGCCTCCTCTGGGTAGACTATCCGAAAGGAGGCCTCCCTCTATCCCTCTCTCAAATCTTTTTTTGGGTGTGCCCTCCAAGCAATCCCCTATACCCCGATCAACCGAGAGGAGTGGACGGAGAATTCGCTCGTCATTCTTCACTCGTCCTTCGGCCATTTTTGCACGTGAAAAGCTCCAAGAGGTGCTCGACGAGTCAAGGTCGTCTCCAAATGTGAAACTCATGTGTATCCACCACATGTCGAGCAAGCTCCATGGAGGTGAAATATTAATGTTCATGTTTATATCTCCATGTTGAGCTAGCTCTATGGAAGTGACATATTAATATTCATGTGTTTATATTTTCATGTCGAGCTAGCTCCGTAGAGTTGAAATGTTCATGTGTTTATAAGTATATACCCCATGTGGAGCTAGCTCCATGGGGATGAAATACTTGTGCTTGTATATATATCCCTCCATAAGGAGACCATGTGAGCATTGTTTTACATGGAAATACTCTCTTCATGTGGATATATTAAAAATGTTTAAAACGTCAAAAAAGGCTCATGCCACCACAAAATTAAGTACTCTGTCAAAATAGATTCCCCCACGTAAAGCACGGTAGCTAGCATATGTCTTTGCTAATATAAAATAGATCTCGACCTTATTATAAAGAGTATTCGGATTCAATCCGATGAAAATTAACACCGACCCCGGTCGGTGGAGAAAAGGGTTCTTTTCCGCTCTCTCCCAACGGAGCTGGCTCCCCAGAAAGGCCCTCTAGCTTGAAGACTCCCTTGTGGGGGATTTAAAGGCCCCTTCTACGGGGTGTTGTTATTGTGCTTTTATGCTCCAAGTTCAAGGGGACATGCAGCCAAAATATTCTAAAGTACTCGAAGTTCAAAATAATTCAAGTACTTCAAATACTCAAAGCTTAAGTGGGTATGCTGTCAAACTTTTCAAGCAACTCTCGTGAAGATTCCTTTAAAGAGGGGGTTGTGTTGTTAATTTGAAGCCCCCTTAAAGAGAGAATTTATGGGCATATAAAATTACATAAAAGCCCCTGAAGGTGGTGGAGGCATGAAGCCCATGTGCATGTAAAATTATATAAAAACCTCTGAGAGGTGGAAAATCATATGAAGGCCCAATTCTTGTTGAGAATTACACCAAAGACGATTTTGCAGGAAATTGCAGAAATACCCAATATTGTGGGAAAATTACATAAAAGCTCCTAATTCTTGGGGAAATTACAGTAAAATCCCCAAGAAGGGGGTAAATTGCAAAGACATCCTCAATGGGCCACAAGTTTGCAGAAATGCCCCTAGAAGAGGAAGAAATTACAGAAATGTCCTCTGAAAGGACAAAAATTACAGAAAAGGCCTCGAAAGAATGAAAATTACAAAAAAGTCCTCGAGGGGATAAGAGTTATAGAAAAGTCCTCAGAAGAACAGAAATTACAGAAAAGTCCCTAGTGGTATTTCAGAAAAGCCCTCTAATATGGCAGAAATTATGGAGAAATCCTGGAAAGGGCTCAAATACAATGTTGTCCAAATCTTCTCCAAATATTTCTTCAAAAGACAACATTGGCCAAGTTTTTAGCTCTCTAATCATATCTATCTACTGATGCTTAGTACAGCTTGGCCTTGTGCCGTTTGCACGACTCGATGGAGCGGGACCCATGACACTTCTCTGAACTGACGTGCGCTCTCTTGAGTTTGGCTTATGGCTAAAAAGATGAAAAAACCCAAGATCATCAAGAAGCAACAGAAAAGCCAGAAAGGTCATAAAATGCCAAAAATGCTTGAGAAGTCCGAAAATGACATAAAAGCCCCAAAAGACCAAGAAATGGTGAAAATACCCAGAAAGGGTGCCAAATTGAAGAAATACCTATAAAGGGGAAAAATTGCAGAAATATCCAAAAATGGCAAGAATTACAGCAAAATCCCAAAAAAAAAGGTTAAAGGATATAAATACCCTGCTTTGTGCAGAAGTGCCCTTTTACAGACATCAAGTCAACTCCAAAAGGATGATCACAATCAAAAAAGTGATCATGACCAAGAAGCAAAGTTAATCGTTCAATCGTGATGGAAATGAAGCAAATCAATCCAAATGCAGACGGAGTACGGTGGAACATAATCAGGACCAAGTGAAAAGGTCTCAAAAGACCAATTGTAATCGTAATTCAAATTGCGAAGGCTTTTCAGACTTCTTTGGGACTTCGCATTAAATGAATCTCGACATTATTATTAAAAATGTTCGGATTCAATCAGATGTAAATTAACACCGACTCCAGTCGGTGGGCAAGGGTCTAGTACACAAAACCCAAATCGCCTGATAAAACAAATGCATGGAATAATCACGCCAAGATATAGGCGCACTTGTCCAATACATGGACATGTAAATTCCCCACATAAAGTGAATTTTAAATCATTTGTCTGTTAAACAGACTGGCACACCCATGCACATAAAAAGAAAACACCCTTATCATATTACTTATTTCATTTAAAGAGGAATTTTCGTGTGTTCCATAAATTGGCACGCCTAATAGGACCCTCCTACCTTTCATATAATGTCGAGATTCATCAAGCAAAAGTCCTTATCTCAATCGTTCCATCTCAAGGAGGGATCAAAAAAGAGAAATACCAATGTTCGTTCTGGACGAACCAATGTTTGCAGTCAAAGCATCAAAACTTGCGAACAACAACAATAACAAGAAGATAATGGCGGTTGTCACTAATGGCCTACTAGTCGTTGCAAGCTACTACACCACAAGGCACTAAGCCACCAGCTCAAAACATCAAGCCAGCGGTCCCCGAAGGCAACAAGCCAATCAGGGCCATCGAGCCTATTGACACCGAAAATAACAAGCCAATAGTCGGAGGCATCAAGCCCAGTGGCATTTGAGGCAGCAACTTACTAGCACCAAAAACAACAATCCAGCGACTGGGGGCCTCAAGCCTACAGTCACAGGGGGAGCAAGCCCACCGTTGTTGGCCGTAAAAAAATTATTTGTCAGTAGAAATATAAAACGGACATTTATTTATTTTTACCATGAAAGCCAACTCGCCATGGACGAAAGGTATTAAACCATGTCCATGGGAGGCAAAGGGAAATGGCCCAAACCTAGCCCAAAATCCCCAAACCTCAAACCCCACAAATACTAAAAACCCACAAACCTCAAACCCCACAAATGGCCCAAAACTCCAAGGCCCAAAAACCCCCATAAATGGCCCAAACTAGACCAAAAACTCCGGAAAACTCCTGAAATCTCAAACCCTTCAAAACCCAAAATACCCACAAAAAGCTTCCAGAACAAATCCAGAAAAATACCCAAAAATACCCAAAATTCCCAAGTTCAACAAAGGCCAAATTCCAGAAATGCCCCTGAAATAAATCCAGAAAATACCCCCTTTAAACCCCAATTCCACAAGGGCCAAAGCCCAAAATCCACCCAAAATTCCCCAAATCCCAACCAAACAGATTTCCCAAAGCCCAAAATCCCCCAAGCCCCAACCAAACAGATTTCCCAAATCCCAAATCTGCCAAATTACACAAAAAAACCCCAGAAAACCCACCTGTTTCAAAAAACACCTCAGAAGGTTCTCCTTCTCAAAATTGCCCCTGAAAATCCAGAAAATAGCAAAAACCCTCCCCCTTGTGCGTATGATGGAGGTGGGACATGGGGGACCCCCCTCTCTTTTTATATAGGAGGAAGGGGGCCCATGCCCCCCCCCACCTCCGATTGAACCCCAACCGGAGGTGGGGGTACCTCCAGTTGCTCTGTGCAACCGGAGGTGGGGGTGCCTCCGGTTCAGACCAACCGGAGGCACCCCCAGCCTCCACCCCCCCTCCGGTCTGGCCCAACCGGAGGGGGGGCCCTCCAACTGGAGGGGGGGTGCTCCGGTCCCCTCCACCCCTCCAACCGGAGGGGGGGTGCTCCAGTCCCATCCACCCCTCCAACCGAAGGGGGGGTGCTCCGGTTCCCCCCTCACTGTCAACCGGAGAGGGGGGTACCTCCGGTTGGCCCCCCCAACTGGAGGTCCCCCCACCTCCGGTCCCCTTCCTACCCCTACCCAGTTCTATAAAAGGGGAGGGGGAGGCCAAGGGGAGGGGACTTGGAACCTTTGTTCTCTTCCCCTGTTTTCTGCACCTGCTCATGCTCCTGCTGGTCCTTGCCTTCTCTTGAGGGACTCGGGTGGTGCTGGGTGGAGAAGAAGACTTCTCCAAGGTTCTTTACAAAACGTGGAAGGAGGAGTGGAGTTGGGCCACTTCTTTGGCCCATTTGCAGAAATTACAAATAGTGGGCCCATCCAACTCCAAGAAGGCCTCTCCAAGCCATCCAAGTTCTGAAGGCTTGCTGCTCCAACACTGCTCCAGGTGAAGAAGACAGTGCCATGAAAGGGCCTCAACCCTTGGCCCATTTTTAAGAAAGTCCTTCATCCTTTTTTAATTATAAATTGTAAACTTGGGGTAGAAAAAAATGTTATAAATACCCCAAGATGTCATGTCCTCTATATTTTAGAAAAAACCATGTACCATGAGAAAGGAAAATACTCTCATGGGATATTTCTGCCATGTACCCCTTTTTTTCTAAATTGCAATTATACCCAGAAATGTTGGGGAATTGCACTTGTGTCTAGAAAAAAAGGTCCAAGGTGTAAATGTCATGGGTCTCATGTTTCAGAAATACCATGTGTCATGAGAAAGAAAGAATACTCTCATGAAATATTTCTGTCATGTATTTCTTTAAATTGCAATTATACCCAGGAATGTTGGGAAATTGCCTTTATGTCTAGAAAAAGGGTCCAAGGTGTAAATGTCAAGTTTGTCTTCCCCTTTTTCAAACCAAATTTGGATTAAAGGGGAATATTAAAAACAAATCCCCATATGGGGTGTGAATTGTGGAGAAAAATGAAGTATATCATATTCCCAGAGCTATGTCATGATGTGTGTGAAGAAAGCGAGGCTACAACTGTACGGTATCAAAGGTGTTCGAGTTATGCTCGATGTAAATAAACGTTGATTACGGTCAACGAAGAACGGTCCAGCACACGATACCCCAATCGTCTGATGAAATTGCGCGGAATAAATACTATCCAATAAATGGACAAGTAAATACCCGCATTAAGCTAATTTCAAATCGTCTATTTTTATAGACTGGCACGCCCGCAATATATATATACGTGTGTATACACGTAGCGACGGCATGTTGCGTATCTGTCCCACGAGGGAAGATACTGGCCTTGACATATTTCGTCACTGTGCCATAAGAACCGAAGTTTTAAAAAATCCTCTCTATTCGGTGTCGTCAACAATCTGGCACGCCTGGTGGGACTGTTCCTGCCTTTCATACTTATGCAGAGAAGCCTCGCATCGTCACAAGTTATCTGACAGTGCGTCACTGCTCCAGGGTGAAACTGAGGCGGGATCTGAAGCGGGCTTCAACCTTTCTTCCAAGCTTCTCCGACGCCAACTTCAAAAAGTACCGAAATGGCCGCAGTCACTTACGGCCCCCTTGTCGTCGCCAATCATGCCAGGAATGGCTATTTGGCGACGCCAATAGTGTTCGGGGATTTCCCCGCCGTCGTCGGATCTCCCTACTTTCTGGGAGTGGTGCCTGCTGTCAAAGAGGTGCCAGAGACGCCGGCAACGTCTGCTGCTAGGGGCGTTAAGCCCCGCCTATTTCGAGGCTGGGTTTTCTCGGCTCATGTTGTGTCCCACACAACCACTACCGCCAAGGAGGGGAGCAATCACGCCCATAAGGGCAAGAAGCCGGCGGCCGCTACCTCCAGGTCCGGCAGGACCGTCATCGTTGGGAATTTGAGCATCAGGCTCGATGAAGACGAGCTGATCATGCCCAAGGATAAAATTATCCCGACAATTCCAACTTCAAACCGTTTCGCCCCTCTTCGCCAGAAGCAGAAAGAAGAGTCGGCCTCTTCCAAGAGGTCGGATGGTGGAGCTGGGAGCAGCACCAACTGGGCACCAACCCAAAAGATGAAGCAAATTTGGGTCACCAAGCAGGAGGCCCGAAATATAAGGCTAGCTAGGGCAGGCAAATCTGCCCCAGTCCATGGAGAATCCCTGCCACCTCAGCCTTCCCGAGCTAGGGTCTCGAAATCTCAACGCCCTCGTGGGCAAAAGAGAAAAGGGACACAGGGGAAATCAAATTCGGTCTCCCAGAGCACATAACCAATCTGGCAAAGGGAAGACATTCGGCGGGAGGATCCTCCTAGAGTCTCAAAATCTCAACGCCCTCGCGGGCAAAAGGGAAAAGAGGCCTAGGGAAAGTCCGATCCTGTCTCTCGGACTGCGAAACCAATCCGGTAGGCAAAAGTGAAAGGGAGCCTACAGAAAACCAAATTTTGTCTCCCAGAGCACGGAACCAATCCGACGGAGAGGAGGCACTCACCATGAGGAGCAAACATCCCGAGTTTCTGTCTTCGACAGGCTGGGGGCAACGTCTTAATCCACCGTTCAACCTCCCAAGAGGCAAAGGACGGTGAAGGTATCGCAAGATGGTACCAAGATGAAGGTATACACTTGCTACACTTCCGGCAAGGAGGTGGCAGGAGCATCCGAAAATCCCGAAGATCTGCCCGGGTCCGTCGCCTTTGACCAACAATTTGATGCGGTTTACCGCAACACCAGGACCGCCGGGAGGAGGACGACTTCTTCGCAACAAACGGTCCAGCCGGGCCATACTCAGCAAATTCAAGCTCATCTGCAAATCCCAGGACCCGGCCAGGAGCAATTGCTGGAGCAAGCCCAGAATGTTCCGGCAGATCTGGATGCGGACGAAGTCATAAGCGTCCGTGGGGAAGAAAGGAACCTCCCTGATGACGGATTGCATGTCATCCAGGCAGCACTGCCACCCTCCCGGGCTGCGTTCCAAGCAATGTCTGATGATGCCAAATATGAAATGATGCAACGTTGGCACCTCGAGATGACAAACCTCATGCTCGAGATGAAGCGACAGATGGCCACAAATGTTCCGCAGCCCCCCAGGCCGGCGCAAGAGCAGAGTGCATGGAGGGAGCAACAGCCAGCCAACCCTCCAGCAACCAACCGGGTGGCGGCCCATTTCACCAGGTCACCTCTCGAGGCCGAGTTGCATTCTACTCGTGGCCCAAACCAGCAATCTCCTTACACATCCGCTACTGAAGACGTCCTTGCCCAACGACGTCTGATAGAGAGAATCGTCGAGGACAAGTTTGCCCAACGTGGTGAGGGAGTCGCGACTGTCGATTTGTACAGTGCGTCGTTCCCAATCCACCACCAATTCAAAAAGCTGCCACCAGATTGCCCGAAAGCACCGAAACTCCATAAGTTTGATGGGTAGGGCTCTCCTCAAGAGCACTTAGCGTATTATATAACGGCCATGGGTGAGCTGGCGCTTGAGGAGTCCTACCTCCTCTGCTACTTCGCAACATCGCTCACGGGTACCGCCTTCCAATGGTACTCGAGGTTGCGCCCCAACTCGGTCACTGACTGGTCGGACCTACAAAAGCAATTCCTCGACCGCTTCCAAACGGCCGAGAGAAGAGTTACCCT
Source organism: Colocasia esculenta (assembly GCA_014218235.1). NCBI lineage: Eukaryota > Viridiplantae > Streptophyta > Magnoliopsida > Alismatales > Araceae > Colocasia > Colocasia esculenta. The sequence continues at coordinate 82,186,697 of CM024753.1, forward strand.
GGCCAAGTTATGCTCTCTCAAACAGAAGAAAGGAGAGACGGCGTTGGACTTCATCAAGAGGTGGAGGGATTTCAGCATGAGATGCATCAACCCTCCCTCCCAAGAGGATGCCATTACAATATGTCGTCGAGGTCTTGCGGCCGAGGTCAGCGAAAAGTTGTTGGGTACCAACATTCGGGGTTTCGACCAACTTAACATGGTCGTCGCCGAGATTGAAATGTTCTTCATCGACAACCCAACATATGTGTCTTCCAGAAATAAGACTGGCAAGGAACGGGTCACCGGGAAAGAAGTAAATGCAGTGAACTTCTCGCCGGTGGACGGGGACAGTGGTGAAGCAACTCCTAGCAAGCCAACCAAAAGGGCCAAAGGGAAAGCACCAATTACCCTACTATCTAAGCGTATGAAAACCCCGTACTCCTTCAAAAAGGAGCACACCAAAAAGCTCTTCAACTTCTGTGTAAAGAACAAGCTAATAACTATCCCAGAGCCGAGAAGGCCGACCGAGGTTGACAAAGATAGCGAACCCAACTATTGCGGATATCATCGCATGCTTGGGCACGCTATTGAGGACTGTTATTTCAAAAATGAGGTGGAGAAAATGATCCAGAAAGGTTTCATTGATATGCAGGACAGCAGGGTCAATCCTCCACAACCTCACTCCTGGGAGCAGCAGAAACAATCGGCTAATGTGATTCACGTCGTCGCTCCTGTTGCCGGGTCAAGCAGATCTGAGGCTGGGCCCTCTGATCCGCGACCCCCCTATACCTATGGGGCCCCTTACTCTGAATACGGGTCCCTGCCCAAGGCTGTACAAGGGCTTAAGAAGCAGCTTCGAGCACTCCAACAAGGTCAAGATGAAATGATGAGGTACCTAAGGAGTATGGATGAGCGCTTGGCGGCCCTCCAATATTCGCCCCAGGCTCAAGCATCCACATCCACGCTACCAATAAATCCCCTAAGCGGGGGATGGCACTCGAGAGGGGCTTCAACCTCAACTGGGGGCAGGGCGGCAGATAGATTATATTCTTTCCCGCGCCATGAAACATTGGCGATCTTCCGCGCCTGTGTCCAAGGAGGACTCCTGGATTGCCCGGTGCCAGTAAACATCCCCCCGGATTACTGCTCATATCACCAGGTCATGGGGCATGAACTTGAAGATTGTTACACTTTCAAAGGCAAGGCTGAAGCCTGGATCAACCAGGGAGTGATTGACATGGGCGGCGCCTTGGTCAACCCGCCACAACCTCACATTCAAGGGCGGACAAATCAACAGACCGGCGTTACCACCCATTAGGTTAACGTCATTCATCCGCCAGAAATCTACACAACAGCAGCGTTCACATTCCCGGGGCCAAAGTCGGCGAAAGCTGGTCCCTCCACCACTAGCTCCACCTTATGGTACCAGGGTGGCGACCCTCGCATGCTTGCTCCTTCCTGAAAAGGGACACCAAGAAAATATTTGATAACCTTCTAAGGGAGGGCCGGATAATGGTGTATGATCCGCCCCCGACATATACGGAGGTGGAGAAAACCCACCCTCTATATTGTCAATATCACGCAAGGCTCTCACATCCCATGGATGAATGTCCAACTGTGCAAGACTGCATCGAGATCCTCATTCAAAAGGAGGTGATCGATTTTGAAGGCAATTCCATGGTCCTCAAGAGGGCTAGAGAAGCAGCTCAAAGGGAATTGGAACAGTCTGACTATATGCAGCTCATGAAGGTCAAGGCACTCGAGCTCGACGAGCAAGGGTGGATCTTGCCGTCGCATCGAGCTTCAACTAATACCAAAGACCGAGTTGAGCAGGCTGCGGGGCAGTCACCCAAACCCAAGAAGGGGTCCAGGCGACATCAAAATGTATCTTTCTCTGGACAAAGCTCAAGTGATCAAGTACAAAAACAGTGCCCGAAAGATTTGCCTACAGCGGACAAAGGAAGGCTAATCTCCGTCCCAAGCCAGAGGAGTCGGGTCCAATACCAACCTACGCGACCCAACATCAAGAAAGATGGCCGGGTAGAAACCCGTTATGAGCCTTCCGAAGCTCCAGCAAGGAAAGTTGAGTACCGGGCATCGCAAGCTGAAAGTCAGAAAGGCAAGGAGCCCGCGGTTGAGTCAAGCCTTCAGCATGTCGATCCTTATATGGCGGAAATCCAGGAGTTGCCACTCGAGATCATCGAGCAGGCGATCAACGCCACTTTCCAACATCAGGCGGAGGAAACTAACTGGGTTACTGTGGCCCCAAGAAGGCGTCTTCCCCTGACATTCCCTAAAAGGGGAGGTTCGCACGGGCGTCATTTCCCTGGGGGCACCTCTCGGCCACCTCCACATGTGAAGCCTCCTTCCCCAACTGAATTGGCTTTAGCCAAAAAAGAGGAAGAAGAACAAGCAAAAAAGCCTGAAGAAAAGATTGAAAAAGCAAGCTGAATTAGCTGCCGCCATAAAGGTTCCCAGGGAGCTGACCCCTCTTTAGAAGCTCCAAAAGTTAATTAATGAATTGGAAGAGTATATTCCATCTCATCCCACTGCAGCGGTGCCTCTCGACAAGTATATTCCTTGGGAGGAGCTCGAGCGGAGGACTCGATTGAAGAATCACCTCCTCGAAATGCATCGAAGGGCTCTGGACGGCGAAAAATTCGCCATCCTAGAGGAATTCACTCTCTTCTACAAAGAAGAAGAGGTCACCCTAGAAATGCTAGAGGAGAAGATGAGGGGTTTCTCCTGTAACATGGTGTCAATACCGCCGCCTGAGAACTTGAATTGCTCAAGTGGTAACGGTGCGACGGCTTCTAGACCCGTTGATAAAATCACCATGTCAACCTATCGGCGACGTAATGCTGAACAGCGAAGCCGGGGCCGTGGCCGTGGCCGGGGCCAGGGTCGAGGAAGTAATCAAGACCTTGTGGCTGGCACAAGCAGCAACCCTCCAGGTCCTAGCCGAACAATCCTCTTCCGAGGAGAAGATTCAGGGTCGATCCCCGAAGTAGAGATTCGGGCGGAGTCTTTCATCTTTGATCTTCTGATGAGGATGAGGAGGTGACCATTCAAATCCCACAAGAGAAATCTGCCGCTCCGGCGCCGTTCAATTTAGTTGATGAAGGCGACCGGAATATTCCTCACTCAAAGGATGAATGTATAGCTCCAATGTTCGAAGAAAATGCGGACAAGCAAGCAAGAATTGAACAAGAAGGCATGCCCCAAAGGCAGCCCAAACCACTCGTGGAGATGCTCCCATCTCTGGAGCAAGCCCGGGCGGCGACCGACCGCAAAATTATCCAACATATGAGGCGCTTCCCCACCAACGTCTCCATCTGGGAGGCCATTGCGTGGAGCAAAGAGCTAAGGGAGGCCCTAATCCAAATATTGCAGCAACCCGGAGCTTATGAAGCCCAAGTAGCTAAACTCCGAGCTCAAGCCTACGAGGCACTTGCAGTGGATGTCACCTTCACGGATAAAGACATGTTGTTGCCTTCTTCATGCCACAACAGTCCTTTATATATGAAAGGAAGGATAAACGGACATGAACTCAATCGGATCCTCGTCGACTCAGGGGCTTCCGTCAACATAATGCCATTAAAGACCTTCCAGGCTCTTTACCTTGTGCCTTACCAGCAAAGGGTAGAAGATGTAAGGATCGTTGGATTCAATCAAAATTCAGAAAGTGCTCTAGGTAGGGTCGAAGTAGAGCTGTTGTTGGGCGATTTCGCCACAAAAGCCATCTTCTACATCATCAATTCTAACACCTCATATAAGGCATTGCTGGGACGACCATGGCTGCATGAAAATTGGGTTGTCCCCTCGACCCTCCACCAATGTATTAAATATGTAAAGGAGGGAAAGCAGCATACAGTTTTTGCCGATCAAGCACCGTTCAGCCAAGCGGAGTGCAATCTGACAGACGCTCAGCTGTATTTCAGCGAATCCTCCGATCAATTTCCAGCCGATGTGAAAGGCAAAGGCAAACAAGAAGCAGATGAAATCACCCGTGAAGATGGGGACGATGGAGAACTTTTTAGCTTGAATGAAGACCTCCTCGCGATCCATTGACTCACCCTCCAAGCTAACTCAGCAGAAGTCAAAACCAACAGACCGGAGAGGCGGGAGATCAACCTCCAGGCAAATTTCGTTGGTCGGGGCATCGATGAAAGCATCTTTCTTCCCCCGACGTGCATGCAACTCTCCTTTCTACGAGAGGAATGTGAAGTCGAGCGGTTGAAGACATTCATCGTCACCTACCACATCCAAACGACAAAAAGGAAAGGGTAGCCGGCGAGGAATATTGTCTTTTATAAAGGGGATCTGGTCCCTCGGACACCCCCGCAAGATGACCTGGGTCGGAATGACAAGCCTAAGGGAGACTCCCAACTTGTTCAAGAAATGGAGGATTTGCCTCGACATATTAAAATAATGTGCCAAAAGCAGAAGATCTCGCAAGTGCAAGAGCCTGGCCGACAAGATTATTTCAACCAGTTATGGAATCCGTTGCAGGTACGGGGGCAGCCGCCTTTTTCCAGAAAGGACACCAGAAGACTTGGGTATGATAGGAAACCAAGCTTCGAAGTCTATCATGCTGTCAATGCTATCGGGTTACTACCTCTCTCTGGTAGCCCACACCGTGAGGATGATCAATGTTCTGCTGTAGAGGGGCAATCTACCTCTACTAGCAAAGAGCAGCGGTCAACCTTGTACGGAAAGGAGGATGATCAAGATGAGCCGTGGTCTGATGTCGGCCGTGAACCATACGAAGTCTATGTTGCTAACTCAGACGATGAAAAAGACTTCGTTGATCTACAGCCTGCTCCCCGGGAAATTGAAGACGGCGGGCAGGCTACTGTCGATGAACTGGTCGAGCTTAACCTCGGGGGGCCAGACCCCCAACCAATCTTCGTCAGTGCCCTTCTCAGTCAGGAGGAAAGACAGTCGTGCAAACAACTCTTGCTTGAATACAAGGACTGTTTCGCCTGGACTTACAAAGAAATGCCTGGGCTACATCCCTCTGTAGCAAAGCATGAACTGTCCATACACCCGACGACTAAGCCTGTCAAACAACCACAAAGGCGTATGCGGCACGAGTTGGAGCTCAAGGTTAATGCTGAGGTGGAACAACTCCTAGCAGTAGACTTCACAGAGCCTTGTAAATATCCAATTTGGCTCGCCAATATAGTGCCAGTAAAGAAGAAAAGTGGTCAAGTCCAAATCTGTATTGACTATAGAGATCTGAACAAGGCCTGCCCCAAAGACGATTTTCCTGTCCCAATCACAGAAACCATGGTCGATATGACCACGGGACATGAATTGTTGTCCTTCATGGATGGATCGTCTGGCTACAATCAGATCCGCATGGCTGTCAAAGACAGGGATCATACGGTTTTCCAGGCCCCTAACGGGATCTTTAACTTCAAAAGAATGTTGTTTGGGCTGAAGAATGCTAGTGCAACCTATCAAAGAACAATGACCAGAATCTTTGACGAGATGCTCCATCATCAAGTCGAATGCTATGTTGATGACATGGTGATCAAATCCAAGAAAAAGGAAGACCATCTCACTGATCTACGTCGAGTGTTCGAAAGGCTGCGGCAATATCATCTAAAGATGAACCCGATGAAGTGTGCCTTTGGCGTCTCCAGCGGCAAATTTCTCGATTTCGTGGTCAGATACCGAGGAATAGAAGTTGACCCTTACAAAATCAAAGCAATTCGGGAGTTGCATCCCCAATAAATCTGACTGAGTTAAGGTCATTGCAAGGACAGCTGGCGTATATCAGGCGTTTCATCTCCAACTTATCAGGAAGATGTACCCCCTTTAGCAAACTGACAAAGAAGGGAGCGCCATTCGTATGGGACCAGGAATGCCAAGCTGCACTTGATCAAATCAAGGAGTATCTTCTCACTCCTCCTGTCCTGGGGACACCAGCGAAGGGGAAACCCCTCATCCTGTATATTACTGCCCTCGATGCCTCACTCGGCGCCTTGCTCACACAAATAAATGAAGAGGGCAAGGAACAACCACTGTACTATCTCAGTAGGAGGTTAGTCGGCCCTGAGCACCGTTATACACCTGTCGAGAAAATCTGCCTGGCACTAGTGTTTGCTGCAAAGAAGTTGAGGCACTACCTACTATCTCATCGGATTGAGCTAATCTCAAGGGGGACCCTTTAAAAATCCTCCTCAATCAGCCCGTGTTGTCTGGAAGGCTAGGGAAATGGGCCTTACTCCTTATGGAATACGACATCACCTTTGTCCCGCGAAAAGCAATTAAGGGACAGGGAATGGCGGATTTCTTGGCAGCACATCTGCTTCCTGCGGATTCTCCTCTCAACTTCCAACTCCCAGAGGAGGAAATGCTCCCAGTCCAACAGAAACCTGAAAAGACAGAGGAGCAAACTTTTATGAAGGCAAGCGAGAGTGCTCTGCCCCTCAACTTGTCAAGCTGGGAGCTCTACTTCGATGGTGCTTCCCGAAGAACTAGACAAGCTGATGGCTCCATGAGAGTTGTCTCTGGGGTCGGCATCGTCCTGATGGCCCCACAGGGGGGCATTCTCCACAATTCATTTGCCCTCCTGGAGCCGTTGACCAACAATGAAACAAAATATGAAGCACTAATTCTGGGGCTCCAGTTGGCCCTAGAAATGGGCATTAAATGTGTCAGGGCCTACGGCGATTCCTAGTTGGTTGTCCGACAAGTTTTGGGGGATTATGATGTTCGAAAACCAGAACTAGTCCCCTACCATTCCCTGGTGATGCAGCTCAAGCAAAAATTTTATCTGTTTGAAATAAACCATGTTCCTAGAAGTCGAAATGCCCAAGCAGATGCTTTGGCCAAACTTGCTTCGGCAATAAAGTTACCGCCCGAAGGAGAACTTGATATAACTGTTAAGCGCAGAAGGCTCATGGTCAGTGTGCTAGATGAAGACTCTGCCCCGGTCAACGCGAAAAGTAATGCAGTCAAACATGTTGACGTCGTACAAGAAGATTGGCGTGAGCCCATTATCAACCTGAAGAAAGGCTGCTTGCCATCTGGGCGGGCAGAAAGAATCCAATTGACCTGCAGGGCCGCATCATATCAAATGGTGGGAGAACAACTCTATCGTCTGGTCCACGAAAAGGACAGATCCGTTCTCCTTCAATGTCTCTCCGAAAAGGAGGCCAAAGACATAATGCAGGAAGTCCATTTTGGCTTGTGTGGTGCTCACCGCCCGAAGGAGAACTTGACATAACTGTTAAGCGCAGAAGGCTCATGGTCAGTGTGCTAGATGAAGACTCCGCCCCAGTCAACGCGGAAAGTAATGCGGTCGAACATGTTGACGTCGTACAAGAAGATTGGCGTGGAGCCTATCAACCTGAAGAAAGGCTGCTTGCCATCTGGGCGGGCAGAAAGAATCCAATTGACCCGCAGGGCCGCATCATATCAAATGGTGGGAGAACAACTCTATCGTCTGGTCCACGAAAAGGACAGATCCGTTCTCCTTCAATGTCTCTCCGAAAAGGAGGCCAAAGCCATAATGCAGGAAGTCCATTCTGGCTTGTGTGATGCTCACCAAGCTGGCGACAAGATGAAGATCAACATCAAGCTGAAGGGCTTTTATTAGCCGACCATGTATGCAGACTGTATTCAGTATGCCCGCTCATGTCATCTATGTCAGGCATTTGGAGCAATACCAAGGAAGCCCCCTAATCCGCTACATCCAACGGCCCCGATGTGGCCGTTTGCAGAATGGGGAATGGACATAATGGGACCTTTTCCACCGTCCTCCAAAGGCTGTAGGTTTATACTAGTAGCCACTGATTACTTCTCTCGTTGGGCCGAAGCACTCCCCTTAAAGGAAGTGACGGGGGAAATCGTCGCCAGATTTGTCAAGCAGCACATAATATACAGGTTTGGCACTCCGAACAGAATTGTGTCAGATAATGGCACCCCATTCAAAAATCAGACGATATACAAATTGGCAGCCAAATTCCACAATGATTGGAGAACGTCAACGGTATATTATCCCCAAGCCAATGGTCTAGCTGAGGCCTTTAACAAGACACTCGGCAAGCTGCTGGCCAAGATTGTTGGGAGCCGAAAAAGGGATTGGGAGGAGAAAATGCATGAAGCTCTCTGGGCTTACCGTACGGTGTATAAAACTCCTACAGGGTGCTCACCCTTTTCCCTGGTATATGGGACAGAGGCCATGATCCCAATCGAAATAGAAATGGCCTCCTACCGAGTGGCCGCGCATGCAGGGCTACAACCCCAAGAGCAAGGCGAGATCGAAAGAAGGCTAGAAGAATTAGCAGGCCTCGAGGGAAAGCGGCTGGAGGCCTACAAGCATCTCCAGGCACACCAGGCCCGAATGACTCGGGCATACGAGAAGCTGGTCAAACACCGGGTCTTCAAACAAGGGGATCTGGTCATGGTGAAAGAAAAGGGAGTTATGGCAGGTCGACCGAGTGGGAAGCTCCGCCCTAATTGGCACGGACCTTACATAGTTCACAAAGTGTATGAGGGGGGAGGCTATCGACTCATCGACCACAAAGGCGAAATCCCCTTTCCGCCGTTGAACGGCAGACATTTGAAATTGTATTACGCTCCGGAACATGAATTCCGGTAGCAAATGTTTATCGATGTCAAAAAAAATAAAAAATAAAATGGGGCTTAAAATAGAGGTGCCCTGGCGGACTTAGCCGTCCCCGTCCTGGGAGGTGGCTGAGGGCAAAAAGGCCTATAAAACTCGGTTGAGGCGAAAACCCGAAAGGGTGCCTCGAGCAAAAATGAGTAACCCCTCAGTGTGAAAACCCAAAAGGGCGCACTGGAAAAATCTAGAGGGGGCCAATTCCGGTGAAAACCCAAAAGGGAGTTGGAATTGGTAATGTGGAAAAAAAAAAAAAAAGAGAAGAAGGAGTCTCATTTGTGGTGGGCTTGCCCCACTGTGGCTGATAAACCATTAAGGGAGGCCAAACCTAAAACCAAACCTGAAACCCTGGCCACCAAACCATCAAGGTAGGTCAAATCACGCCTCAAAACCCAAACCCTAGCTCGTAAACCACAAAGGTAGGCTAAAACCAAAAATCAAACTCCAAACCCTAGCCAGTAAACCACAAAGATAGGCTAAACCAAAACTCCAAATTCTAAACCCCAGCCAGCAAACCACAAAGGTAGGCTGAATAAAAACCCAAACTCTAAATCCTAGCCAACAAACCACAAAGATAGGCTGATTTCAAACCAAGTCCTTCCCTTAGCCAACAAACCATAAAGGTAGGCTAAACCAAATCGAATCTCAGCCTCGGCTAACAAACCCCAAAGATAGGTCAGGGCAATCTCCAGATTCCGAACTCTCGGCCCCTAAGCCATGAAGGTTGGCCGACCCAAAACACTTCCCAACTTACAAGTAAAAAACCCCAAACTCATGGCTATTTCACTCAAAAAAAAGGAAGAAAAAAAAAGGAGAAAAATGGGGCTTAAAATAGAGGTGCCCTGACGGACTCGAGCATTCGGTTCTCCCGAGCGCTTGAGGGTAAAAAGGTCCTAAAATCCGGCTGAGGCGAAAACCCGAAAGGGCGTCTCAGATAAAATCGGATAACCCCTCAGTGTGAAAACCAGAAAGAACGCACTGGAAAAAGTTAGAGGGGGCCATCTTTGGCGAAAACCCGAAAAGGCGTTTAAGGTGGTAAAGTGAAAAAAAAAAAGAGGGAAACAAAAAGGGGGAAGGCGAACCCTTAAACTCGTGATCGGACAAGGTCAAGCCGCCCCACTACCCCATCATAAGGGAGGACGTATGAGTTGTCAATGACGAAATGCTCCCTGGGCGCACTCTAGTAAGTGGCCCAAATATGGGACTACAACAGAGACAACGGTGACTACGTTCGCCCGCCTTGATGAGGTGTGTGGAGGCTCGTAGTCCGACATGACAAAGAAAAATATATATATAAAAGTGCAGGAAATGTGAAGCCAAGAAAAGAGATACGAGAAGAAGAACGAACCCATGTAATTTTTCTTTTTCTAAAAAGCCTTCTTTATATGCATTGTATATCGGTGTGAGAAGCCCGAGACAAGCCCTCGGAGTAGCAAAAAGAGGAAAAGAAAAGAAGGCATGGCAAAACATGGGGACAAAAAGGGGCTCAAAAGTACAAGATTTGTCCCTAGAAGCGTCCAGGCTTCCTCCTTCATAATGCAGCTAGCTTGGCCTCCTTGGCGGCAATTTCAACTTTGAGATTCAAACTCTTCTCCGCCAAGCGGGTGACCTCGGCCTTTATGGTTGCGGCACGTCGAGCGTCATCGTCGGCAGGGATCGTCAACTCATTGATCTCCTTCAAAATCCCCTCAAGGGACTGTCGAAGATCCGCCACTCGACACCGATTGCTGGCCTCGCTAGAAGTCAATGTGTTCCCCTGGGCTCGAGCAATTTCCAGTTGGATGTCGGAATCAGCGGTTGTCTGCCTTAAAGAGGAGATCTCTTCCTCGAGCTGACAGATCTCCACCTGGATAGCTTCCCACATGGCCTTCTCATGTGACGTCCGGACCTCTTCCCAGAGAGAATCCAACATGGCCATCCAGCAAGTCCGAGGAAGTCCTAGCGAATGAGAAGCCATGGTATACTGCCGCATGTGCGTTTGTACCTCCTCAATGCAAGGGGGCCCTTCATGTTGAAAGGTGCTCCGAATCATCTTCGCAAATGTTTCCAGTAAAGTCTCGGCATCACGTACTGCTGTGGTTTGGGGAGCCTACGGCGTCTCCGGTCTTACCACAGAAGTGTCAGTGTCACGCTGGCTGACGCTAGCACCCTCCCCGGCGACCCTCTCCTCCACAACGGTCGTAGCTGGCTCCAAAAGGTGGCCTGCAGCTGGTCCTCTTATTATATCTGCTGGCATTATCTCCACAGGACGCTCTGAAAGAATTAAGGTCAAAGAGGGGAGCAACGAGGAAAGCAACACATGCATATCCAAACCACAAATATCAGACATGAAAGGGCAATTTGCAAAGAAGGGGGAGAGGGAGAAAGATTTGCCCACCTTCCTCCCCAAGCTCTGCAACCCCTGGGATCGTCCTTGCCTCGGGGGACACAACATTAGAAGGCTCTATAGTGGTGGAGATCATCACTAAAAAGGACAGGAAAAGCATAAGAAATTCAACAATGAGCCATCAAGTCTGTTGTAATCAAGATGGTAAACCCTTACTGGCACTTTGGAGCCCCCCTCCAAAAGTTGGGGCGGCCTCACAGTGAGCCTCGGCGGCTGCAAAGATGCAAGCTTCCGAGGAGGGTTCGCTGTCCAACAACCTATGAATCTCCTCCATGGTGGTCTCCATGTCTTCACCACCCTCTGAAGATTCAAATGGATCGATTACTCCCCGTTGCGATGGACCTACTACATCGCTAGGCAAAGTCTTCCAGGATACTCCCCATAGAAGCTACACCAGTTTCAACTGGCAGGTGGAGGTGACCAGATTGCGAAATTTCCAGCGCTGGAAAATGATCATCATCCAACCCCTCTATATCAACCTCCACGTCGCTACCTGCGTCGCGATGGGAAGTCCCGGTAACAATTTCACCTTAAAAAAAATGATGATGATGAAGAGAAAAAGGAAGGAAATACGAGGAGGGCTAGTAATATAAGTCCACCTGGCTCTGACTCTGGCGGGCTGGTCTCACGAGCTTCTCGTTGGGATGATTTTCGAGTCTTACGGCCTTCATCTTCTTTGAGATCGAGGCACCCGATTTCTTCTTAACAACTTCCACGGGCGAAAAACTCGCTGCAACCGAAGAATCGGCAAGAAATCAACAAGACGCTCGCCCAGGGCGGAGGATGGAAGACACTTGAACGGGAACAGGCTCAGAGGGAAAAGAAGGAAATAATCGCATACCTTCCGGAGCGACCGAGAAAGAAGGGGGCATAACTACCTCTTCCGGAGCGAGACTTATGACTCGCCCCGCCCGTGATACAGCTTCCCAAAGGTCGCCCAAGGTCATGGCATTCTCAATAAGAGAAAACAATGCTTGAGGGGCAACCCTCACTATAGAATGCATTAAATGAGTTCGCCAAGACGACCACAAACTGCAAAAGCCTTCAGGAGGAAGCTCACGATCCATCGGAGCATCTGGCAGAAGTTGACAATCCGATAGGAAGTGCACCCACCATGAGTATTTTTGCTCAACGATGGAAGGCGTCCCGCTCTGCGAAGATGCTCCAGAAGGACGTTTCAAAGGAGCAATCATTCCTGTATAAGGGCAACGGTCGACTGGCAAGCCACCATACTGGGATTCCCATGATGCCCTAAACTCCATCGTCTCTTCGGCCAGTCCGGGAAACTATGTGCGAAGGACAGACTCTTCAACAGCAAACGGAACCAGGTCCCTCCTCTCCAGGCGGCTCTTCTCGGCCTCATATAACACTCGGGGCAGTTCTCTGAAGACCTTGCTATGTTTAAACCACCACCGAGCATAAAACATGTCCAGCTGGCCAACCCTTGTTCCTTCAGGTAAAACGCAGGTGTAATGTGAAGGGATGCGAAAAAAGAAATCCCACCAACTGCTGGCGACCAGGTGAACATCGTGACTTCGGTATATGCGCCTGTCAGTACCAAAGTCAGCATTTGGAGGAATCCCCTGGTCATACCCAAAATTCTGTGAAAAACGGTGAGGGTAATAAGGCTCCAAGAGAGAGGAGTTGCCTTTCCGAAATACCAGAACGCTGGGTTGAATGCAACAGACCCAGTCTTTGTAGAAAGTATCACTATGTTCGCGGTGGTTAAGGAGACCGAAGACCGATCCGCCTTCGACAACAAAAGGCCGAAAGGCGAAGGAGCAGCGTGCAAAATTTAAGCCCTCCTCCTCGTGCGTTGGCACCCAAGAAAGCAATCGTCGGGCATTAGCAAGGTCCGCGATAGCATCCTAATCTGGGCGATTCCTGAATAGAAAGATCAAAGGATCAAAGCAATCGTCGGGCATTAACAAGGTTGGCATTAACAAGCCGGCCCAGGCACTCAAATAATGTGTAGCCATAAGAAGGCCTTTCTCCTGAGGCAAACTATGTGCGGTCAAGCTCCCCAGACCATGATAAATATTCCCCAGAGCTGTTGGCGCAAGTGCCAACCGCTGTCCGTTAGCGAGCAGGCAGGCCGGATATATTAATTCCGGACGCACCAAGCCTTCCTCTCCATGGGGCACCACGAAGGTTGCAAGCCAATACACCAAATAAGCAGCCAGATATGTCTGGTCAGGGAAGTTCTGGGGATTCCATCCCCGGTTTTTGGCTGCCGGCAAATAATGCTGCTTGTCTTGCAAATCTACCTTCAGCTGGGGATATTCGCCCACGGGGTGGCAATCCTCTGCAAATCTTTCATAAAAACAGAATGGGCCATTGTAGAAATGTCGGACCCAGGCATTCAGGCTAACTCTTACGGCGCCATCTGCGGCTGAAGGCAATTTCTTCTTACCATGACGGGCCAAGTCCCGCCAAATCTTCATTAATTGCCGGAAACATAAAGGCAATGTGTAATTACCCATCCCGGTGCTGGCATTGCGTTGCAAATCATCAAGTACCACTTCTTCATAAGGTCGCCCGTGGATTGGAAGACCAGATATACGACGAAAGCTCCACAAATCAAAGCCTGTCTCTCCCTCAGCCGTCGCAAATGTGTTGAAGCGCCGGTTGAACCGTTCGGCTAAGGCCTGGAGCAACCCGCTGTGACAAGGGTATTTATATAATCCGGTAATCACGGCATGCCGAATGCCGACGTGCCCGAGCAATTCCCCGTAGTGGTGCAAAATGCCCATCAGCCACTCGGTAGCTCCCAAATGAAATCTGTGTGAGGGAATCACAGACCACTAGCCATACCAGCTGGGCGTGGAACCATCCACCAGACGGTCTAGCATACAGAGCTTACTGTAGCCTTCGGTAACAAAGTCCATCCCAGATGGAGACAAATAAACCCGGGGCAGCTGAGGAAATCACACTGTGCCGTCCAGAGACCTCCCAAGAAGCAGAAATGAAAACTCGTCCTTTCATATAACAATCTGGGTCAGTCCCGAAGAAACCTAGCTGGGAAGCCGCTGGGAACTGGGTTTGATGGATGTGCCTCAGCGGAAAGCTGGGGAAAGATAAATGGCAGCTACCGAATAAAATGTCTCGGCCTTCTAAAATGGCTCTCTCCAGCTGGCACTTCTCGGCTGTTGCAGGGGGGTCCTGGTCATCTTGGTCCGCGGGCACAAAGCTCTGAATAAACGGAAACAAGGCTGCATCTGTTGGAAAATGTTTGGGGTATCCCTCGGGCCGTTCATATCGATAGAGGTTGTTCTCCTTCAAGATCAATGAACGGTCTACATGACCAGAGCCTGAGTCGCCATCCGAAAGTGGTCCAGAAGCTACCACACTCAGTCCCCGGTCCAACGAAAGGAAGTTTTGTGGCGTCAACAGAGGCGGACCCAACGAAGGCATCCGTGTGCGCGGAATCACAGAGCCGCTACCAGTGGCCTCACCTCGAGGTTTACGGGCGACGTTCCTATCTCTGAAAGACATCCTCGCCTAATGAAAAAAGGAGGAAGTGAAGAAAAGAAGCATCCGTCAGAAGAGCAAGGAAAGCAGCCCATACCACGCAAAGAAAGTTTGAGTGAATAAAAATGCATTGAACAAATTTGCACGAGACGTCCGCCTTCGCCGTCGGCTCCGGCACACATCCCGTGGGGGGCATTTGTTGGCCGTAAAAAAATTATTTGTCCGTAGAAATATAAAACGGACATTTATTTATTTTTACCATGAAAGCCAACGCGCCATGGACGAAAAATATTAAACCATGTCCATGGGAGGCAAAGGGAAATGGCCCAAACCTAGCCCAAAATCCCCAAACCTCAAACCCCACAAATGGCCCAAAACTCCAAGGCCCAAAAACCCCCATAAATGGCCCAAACTAGACCAAAAACTCTAGAAAACTCCAGAAATCTCAAACCCTTCAAAACACAAAATACCCACAAAAAGCTTCCAGAACAAATCCAGAAAAATACCCAAAATTCCCAAGTTCCACAAAGGCCAAATTCCAGAAATGCCCCTGAAATAAATCCAGAAAATACCCCCTTTAAATCCCAATTCCACAAGGGACAAAGCCCAAAATCCACCCAAAGTCCCCCAAATCCCAACCAAACAGATTTCCCAAAGCCCAAAATCCACCAAAATCCCCCAAGCCCCGACCAAACAGATTTCCCAAATCCCAAATCTGCCAAATTACACAAAAAACCCCAGAAAACCCACCTGTTTCAAAAAAACACCTCAGAAGGTTCTCCTTCTCAAAATTGCCCCTGAAAATCCAGAAAATGGATAAAACCCTCCCCCTTGTGCGTATGATGGAGGTGGGACATGGGGGACCCCGCTCTCTTTTATGGAAGAGGAAGGGGGCCCATGCCCCCCCCACCTCTGGTTGGACCCCAACCGGAGGGGGGGTACCTCCGGTTGCTCTGTGCAACCGGAGGTGGGGTGCCTCCGGTTCAGACCAACCGGAGGCACCCCCAGCCTCCACCCCCCCTCCGGTCTGGCCCAACCGAGGGGGCCTGGCTTCGGTCCCCCCCCCCCCCCGTCAACCGGAGGGGGGATACCTCCGGTAGCCCCCACCCCTCCAACCGGAGGGGGGGTGCTCTGGTCCCCTCCACCCCTCCAACCGGGAGGGGGGGTGCTCCAGTCCCATCCACCCCCCCAACCGGAGGGGGGGGTGCTCCGGTTCCCCCCTCACTGTCAACCGGAGGGGGGGGGGGTACCTCCGGTTGCCCCCCCCCAACCGAAGGTACCCCCACCTCCGGTCCCCTTCCTACCCCTACCCAGTTCTATAAAAGGGGAGGGGGAGGCCAAGGGGAGGGGACTTGGAACCTTTGTTCCCTTCCCCTGTTTTCTGCACCTGCTCATGCTCCTGCTGGTCCTTGCCTTCTCCTCTTGAGGGACTCGGGTGGTGCTAGGTGGAGAAGAAGACTTCACCAAGGTTCTTTACAAAACGTGGAAGGAGGAGTGGAGTTGGGCCACTTCTTTGGCCCATTTGCAGAAATTACAAATAGTGGGCCCATCCAACTCCAAGAAGGCCTCTCCAAGCCATCCAAGTTCTGAAGGCTTGCTGCTCCAACACTGCTCCAGGTGAAGAAGACAGTGCCATGAAAGGGCCTCAACCCTTGGCCCATTTTAAGAAAGTCCTTCATCCTTTTTAATTATAAATTGTAAACTTGGGGTAGAAAAAAATGTTATAAATACCCCAAGATGTCATGTCCTCTATGTTTTAGTAAAAACCATGTACCATGAGAAAGGAAAATACTCTCATGGGATATTTCTGCCATGTACCCCTTTTTTCTAAATTGCAATTATACCCAGAAATGTTGGGGAATTGCACTTGTGTCTAGAAAAAAAGTCCAAGGTGTAAATGTCATGGGTCTCATGTTTCAGAAATACCATGTGTCATGTGAAAGAAAGAATACTCTCATGAAATATTTCTGTCATGTATTTCTTTAAATTGCAATTATACCCAGGAATGTTGGGAAATTGCCTTTATGTCTAGAAATAGGGTCCAAGGTGTAAATGTCAAGTTTGTCTTCCCCTTTTCCAAACCAAATTTGGATTAAAGGGGAATATTAAAAACAAATCCCCATATGGGGTGTGAATTGTGGAGAAAAATGAAGTATATCATATTCCCGGAGCAATGTACTGTCATGATGTGTGTGAAGAAAGCGAGGCTACAACTGTACGGTATCAAAGGTGTTCGAGTTATGCTCGATGTAAATAAACGTTGATTACGGTCAACGAGGAACGGTCCAGCACACGATACCCCAATCGTCTGATGAAATCGCGCGGAATAAATATTGTCCAATAAATGGACAAGTAAATACCCGCATTAAGCGAATTTCAAATCGTCTATTTTTATAGACTAGCACGCCCGCAATATATATACGTGTGTATACAAGTAGCGACGGCATGTCGCGTATCTGTCCCGCGAGGGAAGATACTGGCCTTGACGTATTTCATCACTGTGCCATAAGAACCGAAGTTTAAAAAAATCCTCTCTATTCTGCGTCGTCAACAACTGTCAAGGGCATCAAGCCCACAACCATGCAAGGTATCGGAAGCATCAAGCTCGCTGCTATAAAGGGCAGCAACCCCATTCTCGCCAGAGACAGCAAGTCTGCCAACGTGGGAAGTAGCAGAAGTGCAACCACCCCTGCTGAGGGCATTAAACCCCACACATCTTAAGGCCGAGTTTACTCGGTTATTACAATTTCCTCTAGTGTCGCCCTTGGTCAACGAGGACAACCCAAAGGCCACAAAAGAGCCAATGGCGATCACCTCAAGATCTGGTAAGACGATCACCATCGACAATCTTCATGTCCAGCATGGCAAAGGCTCCAACAACAACATCAAATTATGCTATTGTTGGGGGCATCAAGTTCCGCCAAATCCAAGGCCGAGTTTTCTCAGTGAACACAATCTCTTGCATCGCCGTCCCCACAAAGAGGGGGCAACGTCAGGGCCGTAGGGGCACAAAGCCCAGGCGACAACTTCCAACTCCGACAAGACTATTCTTATCGGGAATCTGCGCATCCGGCTTGATGGAGGTGAGCTGATCATGCTGAGGGACAAGCACATCCCCACAATCTCTATCTCCAACAAGTTCGTGCTCCCCCAAGGGAGGCAACAAGATAAGAAGGACTCCAGAAAGGGGTCCCAGCCCAAGAACGCGAGCAGTTCAACGCAACAACGGCCCCGCAGCATGAAGCAAATTTAGGTCACTAAAGAAGAGGCCTGCAAGATAAAGAAAGAAGGGCGAGTAAAACACGCAAAACTAGAAGAAGTAGCAATCTGAGCCACATAAAGCTCAGAGCCTAGAGCCCCTTCATCCTCATGGACAAAAGAGGGGGGTTTGTTGAAAGTCCAACTTCACCCCTCTCAAGTGGAATCAATCCCAGGAGGAGATAAAAGTCATAATGAAGCTCCGGCACTACATGCCTCGGTCTTTGATAGGCTGGGAGGAATACTGCGCCCAAGCATCCAAAAGCCGAAAAAAAAAAAAGCGAAGGGTGCCGCGGGCTCCTAAAGCGGGCAGCGGTATGAAAATCATCACCTACTATGCCTCTAGCAGGGACCCAACCGAACTAGATGGCGTCCCTGTGGACTCTACCAAGGTGGACAATCCCTATCACAGAAGGAAGACGGCCCACCGCTGTACTAGAAGTGCCTCCAAGAGACTTCCCCAAGGGCAACATAGTGGTCAGACCAGGACATCAAGTCAAGGCCAAGCCTCCAATGAGCTTCAAGAACGTGGCCATGTGCAGTTTCTAGAGCCCACCTCAGATGATCAGCAAGGAAACGCTGATGAGGATGAAGTTGCAAGCATTCATGGCGGGGTGGACATCCTCCTGTCGGCATAGAGCATACTAATCTAGCCTTCATACCGCCGACCAGGGCTACCTTCCAAGCAAACGTCAAATGACATCAAATATGAAGTCATGCCGTGTTAGCATGCCAAAATGACAAATTTCATGCTCGGAATGAGGTGGCAAATGGGTGTAAATGCTCAACGTAACACCAGACCAACACCAAATCAAAATGTTTGGAGGGCGCAGTGGTCTGGTGATGCACTGACAGACAACCAACAAATGGCTGCACCGAATGATTGTGCTACTGAACCAGGGGCGTAGCTATATTGGGGTCTGAACTCCTACTCCCCTCAAACTTCAGCGGCTGAAGACGACATCACCAATGACGCATGATAGAAAAAATAGTTGTAGACAAATTCTTCCGGTGTGGCGAGGATACCGCCATTGTCAGCTTATAGTGTACCCTACCCTATTTAACACCCCTTCAAGAAGTTGCCATCAGATTGCCCCAGGGCACCCAAACTGCAAAAAAAAAAAAATTTGACGGGCAAGCTCCCCACACGAGCACCTGGCCTATTACAAAACAACTATGGGAGATTTGGCACTCGACGAGTTCTACCTCCTTCGTTATTTTGCAATATCTCTCACATGTACTGCCTTCAAGTAGTACTCGAGACTAAGGCCCAACTCAGTTGTCGATTGGGCCAACTTGCAAAAGAAGCTCATCAGCCGTTTCCAAATGACCGAAAGGAATGTGTCTTTGGCCGAGCTATGCTCCCTCAAGCAAAAGAAGGGAGAAACAGTATTAGATTTCATTAAAAGATAGAGGGATTTCTGCATGAGGTGCGACAATCCCCCAATCGCCGACAAAGGCAAAAGTCTCCTTGGTCAAGACTAAGAAGCAGGAGAATAATAAAAGAAAAAAATGTGAAAAGAAAGCTGAAGAAATATGTTGAACAATTAGCTTCAGCCGAGGGCATCAAGGCTAATTCCTTCCAAAGCCAAAATGTCAACACGGCATATGCTTGAAGTTACTCTTTCCAACAAAGCATAACGCCACTTCAACACTAGTTGTGGTTGCTCAAATCATCAAAGTGAAGGCTTCTTTATGAAGACAAAATGCCAACTAAAGCTATGTGCCATTCCTACTAGCCGAGGGCAATGTCGTTGTCAAGGTAGAAAACCTATTGCGACTATATTTGAGCCTGACAAGGCTCATCCTTATCAAAATAAACCAAAAAAAAACAAAACAAAACAAAACAAAGTAAAGCATGTGTGGCTCGATGGACGCCAGTCAATCTTGCCACGAGATCGTCAAGTCCCTATGTGAACACACGGAAAATAATATATGCTCGCGGCTTCTTGCTTATGACTTTTCGTGTATTATTTTGGAGTTTGATGTGATTTATTTATTTTGCCTTACGGGGCGTGCCAGCCTGTCTAGCAGACAGAAATTAGAATTCGCGCAATGCGGAGAGAAAATTTGATGTCCGTGGAATGGACAAGTGCGCCACTTTTAGTTTGAACTTTATTGGTTCTGCGATTTTTATTCATCAGGCGATTAGGGTAGCGGGTGCTGGACCCCTGTCTCCATCGATCGGAATCGATATTTTGTTTACATCGGGTTAAAAACCCTTGATGTTATTTTTACATCAGTTTTAACCCGAATACCATTGATAACAAAGTCGAAGAAATATGCATTTTCTAGAAAATTGTAATACGATGTTTTCCCTTTTTATTATTGTCGAACAAAATGAATTCTGACCTAAGAAAAAGGATTTGTTCCTTTGAAAAGATATTACGGATCTTGATTTGAGAGAAAGGATTTGTTCCTTAAAAAAAGGGGTATATCATTTCTGAAATGATGGATACTTGTTTTGAGAAAAGGGTTTCATTTTGAGATGAAATATGGATCTCTTTTGAGTTTTGAAATATAATTTGGGGAGTATGCGGGTGTATACCCATGAATTTATTTGGTGTTTGGATATTTTATTTTGAAAAGGAGTATGAGTTCCCTTTTTTGGGGATTTAATATATGATTTTGAAAATGAACGGGTGTATACCCGTGAATTCATTTGGTAGTTTGAGTGTATTGTAAATTTGGGCAACGCTCCCGCATAAGCAAGGTTATCGCGCGAATATATGAGTATGAATTTGATGGACATATGATTGTATTAGCTTTAGGGGGGAGTCCCTGCATAGACAGGGTATCCCCATGGAATACACTCATATGACCATATGTATTTATGGACATATGGATATGCTTTTGGGCAGAACTTCTGTTTGGACAGAGTTTCCTTTAAAAGACATATTCACATGAACATATGTTCGTGAACATATGGATATATTTTCGGCAAGATCTCCGTTTAGGCAGGGGTTTCTTCTAGAAAGTATACACATATGAACACAACTTTTTTGTGAATATATGGATATTTTTCTGGACAGAACATCCGCTTAGGCAGAGTTTCTTTAAGGAAATATATACATATAAGCACAATATTTGTGAATATATGGATATGTTTTTTGCGGAACCTCCGTTTGGGCAGAGTTTTCTTTAGGAAATATATACATATAAACACAGAGTTGTGAACATATGAGTATGTTTTCAGGCAGAACCTCTGCTTAGACAGAGTTTCCCGGAGTCTTGCTCGACGGGCGGGGAGAACATGTGCATCTAAATGCTCATACCCATAGAGTCTTGCTCAATATAGAGGTATTTAGAGCACGAGAACAAGGGTATTTAAATACCATATATCCATAGAGTCTTGCTCGATATGGAAGGTATTTAAACCCCGAAGGATATTACCCCCACAGAGTCTTGCTCGATGTGGGGGTATGGACCGTATCATGATTTCTTTGAGAAGCCCTCCATGGAGGCTAGCTCCGCATGGAGGGGGATGGAGGAGATGTCGATGTCGTATGGAGGCGATCTCCTCTTCTTTGCGCTTGTCGAGAGCAGGAACTTTTTAACCGAACCGGGGGAGAACCGATACCTTCACACCGAGCGGAGAAACTTGAAGAACAAGTAAGGAGAGTTTGGGAGAGAAAGCTTCTTTTTTTTTTTGGATTTTTGGAGGGGAAAACACCCTTTTTTCCTTTTGGAGGGGAGAAGCCAAAAGAGCACCCCTGAATGGGGGGTGTACATGGGCTTTTATAGGGGTTTGTCCCCTTACATGCGTGGGAATGGGGTGGGCCCTACCATCGGTTAGCGGGGAAAATCCCCTACAACTGATGGTACCCTCATCGGTTGGGGGGAATACCCCTCCCAACCGATGGGACTTCCATCGGTTGGGGGAATCCCCCTCCAACCGATGGACAGTCCATCGGTTAGGGGGGGGGGGGGGGGGGAGAGCCCTCCAACCGATGGACCCTCCATCGGTTGGGGGTAAATACCCTCCCAACCGATGGGACTTCCATCGATTGGGGGGGGGGGCTTGGGGTTTTGCCTATAAATAGGCCCCCATATGCCCCATTCAAGGGGTGTTGGTGTTGCTGGAGTCCTGTCCCTTTTCCGGAGTTTTGCTCGGTGAAGAGTTGGATTTGCAAATCCTTGGAGCTTCCGCTGCGAAGTATTCTTTGTACTTGTTCTTCGTACTTAGTCTTATAGACCTTGTGCTACCAGATTTCTTCCGTGCTGCATTCTTCTTGAAGCATCGTTCTTCCTTTAACCTTGGCTCCTCTGGAGGGCTTGCTGCCAATTGAATAAATAGGCTCCCTTGCTTAACTTGGGGGGGGGGGGGGGGGGAGGCACTTAGATCCACTTATTACCTAAGTAACCATGGGGTTACCTAAGCAATAATTTTACTTTGCCTTTAAGGCACCCCTTAAAGGGAACTTCATGCTTATTACTTAAGGAACCAAAATGGGCTACCCAAGTAACTGTTGGACCACTATAAATGGATCCTGACACTTCTTCTGGTAGATATCTACCACAACCTTTTAGGGTTCAACACCCTATTATACAATCACATTAGCATGCCCCGTCAATTACGTCAAGTTAAGGCGGAAATAAAAAAAAGTCAGTGTTTAAAGTCTCAAGTTTTGAAGCAAGTGCACTGGTGGAAATCCAAAGCCTTCAAGTTCAAGCAAAGCAGGCAACCCTATCATTTGTCTACATCAAGTCAAGATGAAAATGAAAGAAGATTGCATCCAAGTCTCGCAAAGGAAAGGCGTGTTGATGGAAAGCCAAAGCCCAAAAGCACAAGGGGGCTTATGTGCAATAATTTTGTATCAAAAAATTTTGGGGTCACTAAGGAGGAGGCCCAAACAATCAAAGCAATCTAGTGTAGTTAAATCTACCTAGTTTTCAGCCCAGCACCAAGCCAAAAGGCCGACTAGGTCAAAGAATCCTTGAAGAATCAAAACTTTCTAAGGCAACAACCCAAGCAAGCTCTCAACTCAAAAAGTCAAAAAAGCATATCTGAGGATGAAAACCCAAAGGAAAGTCTACGACAAAGCACCAAATGATGCTCAGAACAAAGTTCCAGGCGAAACGTTAAGCAAGAAGCTCTGACAAGCAAAAATATAAGAAGAAGTCCAAAGTAAAGGGATCTTAGCCCAGTCCTTGGCAAAGCTGACAAGGCAAGTCTAAGGAAGAAAGCTCCAAACAAAGCTCTAGGCAAAGCGAAAAAGGCAAGTCTGACGATGACATTAGAGCTACAAAGGCAAAAAGCCCGCAACAGTCGTCTCCAATACCGACAAAAATGTACTTGTTGTGGCAATCTTCGCATTCGGCTCAATAGGGGCAAGTCAATCATGCAAAAGGACAAACATGACCCAACTATCTAACTTCTAATAGTTTTGCACTTCTTCACCGGGTGCGAAAAGACACAACGGACTTCAAAAAAGAGTCTGGATCTAAGAATGGGGCAATACATCAGAAGAACGCCTTCCAAAGATGAAGTAAATTTGAGTCACCAAGAAGGAAGCCTGCATAATCAAAAAAACTTGGGTAGGGAAGCCCACCAAAGTGCCAGAGCAGCATCAAGTTGTGTTCCAAAGCGCCAAATTTCTACATCTTCAACAACCAAAAGGAAATGTTATGTATCGGAAGCCCAACTTTGCACCTCAAATCTCGGAACCAATCCGAGTGGAAGAGGGGAATCATGTGTGGGTTTCAACGATGCACGTCTCAGTCTTCGACAAACTGGGGGCACCTTCCTACCCATGCGTACAACCACCAAAGAAGAAGCGGATCGCCCAAATGCCTGCCAAATCCAAAGAAGCCACAGACGTCTGCAAGTCAAAGGAGCCCAACTAATGTTGGGACACATTATGGAAGATTGCTTATGTCTTCACCAAAAAAAAAGGCAAATGAGGTGGAGAAGATGAATCAGAGCTACCTCATCACAGTGCAAAATCGCCGAGCTGACCCACCACAACCTCATGAGTGGAGGTAGCCAAACTAATCGGCCAACTTGGTCTACTGCTTGATCAATGAAATCCACACTGGCAGAAGTTCAAGGAAAGCCGGTAACAAGAAAGATTCCTCACAAGGAAGCCAAGAGTATATCGCGCCAAAATAGCCTTGTAGTATGCAATCAAAATCCGACCTCTTTTGACCAGGAATGGCCAACACTCCAAACTAAACTTTTAGCTGAGCCCAAGGGTTGAACAAATGATCTTTGTCAACAATGCTCACAATAGAGTTCTAGACCAAGTCAGAAAGACAAGTTCCAAAAATCAAGAGTCAAATCAAGCTCTGGACCAAGTCAGAAAGATCAGTTCCAGACACTAAATGCGAAGTCAAGCACTAGGTCAAGCCAAAAAAGCTAACTTCAGCAACAAAAAAATGAGCAATCAATCTTCGGACTAAGCCAGAAAGGCCAGCTCCAGGAATAAATGTTGAACCAAGTTCTGGACCAAGCCAAAAAGACTAGCTCCAGCAATCGAATGTTAACTCGATCTCTAGATCAAGCCAAAAAGTCCAACTCTAGAAAACCAAATGTCGATCCCATCCTTGGACCAAGCCAGAAAGGCCGGTTCAAGGCACTAAATGTCGAAGTAGGCCTTGGATGAGGCCAGAAAGACGGGCTCTGAGGGCCAAACCTCGAATCAAGCTACCGGACCAAGCCAAAAAGGTCAACTCTAAGAACAAATGTCAAACTAGGTTTTGAACCAAGTCGCCAAAAAGGTCAACTCTAGGAACAAATGTCAAACTAGGTTTTGAACCAAATCAAAAAACCAGTTCCAGAAACAAATGTTGAGCCAAGTGCTGGACCAAGCAGAAGGGTTAGCTCCAGGACGAATGTCAACCAATTTGTGGACTAAACCATAAAGGCAAGTTTCAAAAACAGTCAAGTTCCAAACTAAATCAAAAAGACAAGCTCTAGTAGCAAAATGTCAAATTGAGTCCTGAACAAAGTCAGAAAGTCAAAATTTAGGAAGAAGGTCTCAAGTTAAAAATTGAGCAAGGCCAAAAAAATATCGACAAAAGAATGTTAAATTAAACTTCACAAAAAGGATTGAGAGGGATAACTCTCAATCACAAGCACACGAAGCGAACCCAATAAGACGTGGCCAGGGATGTTCCCAAAGACAAGTTCTGGACAAACCAAGGGGGCAAGCAAACAAAAGCCCGTGAGAGGATCAACCTTCCAACATCTAGGCCTCTTCATAGTTGGATCCCAAGAATCGCCATTCGAAATAATCGAGCAAGCAATCAATGTTATATTCTAAACACACTACAAGGAATCAAGCTGGATCAATGCTGACTCTAAGGCACTGTTTGGAGACACTTTTGAAGGAACAAAAATTGGCGAAAGTCAATTTTGTAGAGGAACGCATATGGCATCCGCTTTTGGCATCATCGATTGTGCCAACGGACGGAAGAGGGGGAAAAAGGAAAAAAAAAGGCACCGCGTTACACGGTCAAACACAACGCCCACTGCTTTTTCAGAATTTTTCAAAAGCGGCCTTTAGGTAGCTTTTGAAAAGCGGGCAAACATATCGCCTTATCTCTATCTCTCTCCTCTTGTGAGAATCAGATATGTGCAGAAACCGAAAACAGTCAAAGACTTGGGAACGTGGGTGATTGGTCAGTGCTTTTAAGAATCAAATTTTTTTACAACTCGTCCTCAAACAGTGCCTAAGCAAATAGTTGTCACCCAAGCTCCCAACCTTGAAAGTGCCAAATTACAGAAGAAGATTGATCAGTTGGGAGAACACGAACTAGCCCACCGGTCCTTGAAAAACCTACCAATTCGGGGGGAAAAAAAAAAAGAAAAGAGGGGGCTGACCAGTGAAAACCCAAAAGTGCGCTGGGGTGGTATATGAAAAATAAAAGGAGAAAAAAAAAAGAAGAAAAATTTCTCACTAGTGGGTCCCTTTGCTGCAAGCACTCATTCTGTCCTTAGCCAGTAAACCATGAAGGTAGGCCAAGCCAAAAAAGCCCAAAACCAAATTCCAAATTCTTAACCAATAAACTACAAAAGTAAACTAAACCCAACCAAAGTCAAGCCCTTGACCAACAAACCACAAAAGTAGGTCAAGGCAATGCCTAAACTCCGAAAACCCCGACCATCAAACCACGATGGTAGGTTAAATGAAATCTAAAAACCAAAATCTCGAACCATAGTCAGCAACTAAAAAAGTAGGCTAAGTCAACCTAAAATCCATCCCTTAGCCAGCAAACATATAAAAGTAGGCTAAATACAAATTAAATCTAACTCTTAGCCAACAAACCACAAAGGTAGGCTAAGTCAAAACTCAAAATCATCAAATTTTAGTCAGCAAATCACAAAGATAGGCTAAGATAATATCAAAACTTCAAACTTTGGCTATCAAATCATAAAGGTCAGCCAAACCCTAAGCCAAAATTCAACCCTTTGGTTGTCAAACCATAGAGGTTAGTCAAATCATAAATCCCAAACCTAAAACTCCATATCTGCTCAACCTTAAAGTTCAAGACCTTCAGTTCTACATCATGAAAGGCTAACCAGTCATCTACCTTTTCCAAGAAAAACAGAAGTGAAAAAAATGATGAAAAAATGAAGTTTAAAATAGAGGTGCCCCAGCGGACTTAACCACCTCCATTTTAGAGATAACTAAGGGCAAAAAGGCCTAAAAACTTGGTTGAGGTGAAAACATGAAAAGACGCCTTAGACAAAAATGAGTAACCCCTCAACGTGAAAACTCATAAAGGCAGTTTCGGTAAAAAAAGAGAAGAGAAGAAGAAATCATTTATGAGTGCCTTTGTGTTGTGGACTTGTCCCACCGTGGCTGATAATCGTAAAGGTAGGCCAAACCCAAATCAAAATCTCAAACCTAGCCAGCAAACCACAAAGATAGGCAAAGTCAAAACCGAAACCCCAACAACCTTAACCAGCAAACCACAAAGGTAGGCTAAACCAAGCTCAATCTCAAACCTTAGCCAGCAAACGCAAACCACAAAGATAGGCTAAGTCAAACTCAATCTCAGTCCTTGGCCAGCAAACCACAGAGGTAGGTCAAGGCAAAACCCCAAAATCTTAGCCAGCAAACCACAAAGATAGCCTAAGTCAAACACAATCTCAGCCCTGGCAAGCAAACCACAAAAATAGGTCAAGTCTAAAACTCAAATTTCAAAGTCTCGGCTATCAAACCATAAACGTCAGCCAAGCCCCAAATCCCAAACTTAAATTCTCGGCTATCAAACCATAAAGGTCAACCGAGCCCCAAGTCTCAACCCTAAATTCCTGGCTATCAAACCCCAAAAGTTAGCCAGATTTTAAACCTCAAATCTCAAACCTCGACCCGCAAGCCACAAAGGCAACTCAAACCTCAAACCCCAAGCTTTGGCTATCAAAACCCCAAAGTGTGGTCAAATCAGTGTTCCGAGGTTACAAATTTCAGACTTCGAGTCATAAAGAACGGCTAAATAAAAGAAACCTCGACCCCAAATTTTGGCCAAGCCACGAATGTCAAAATTTTCAAATTCTAGCCTTCAAGGCAGGCCACAACAAAGCATTCAACACTTGAAAATTGCCAATCTCTGTTACATGATAGCAGAATTTAAAGCCTAAGACAAGCCCTCAAGGTGGCCACTTGGGGTGTTCAAACTTTGGTCCAAACCGAAAAACCGACCACACAGTTCAGTTTGGTTCCTGGCTGAGAAAACCAAAATGAACCGAATGTGTATATATAATTAATTAATAATATATTTTTACAAAAAAAAAAATTGTTGTAGCGCAGTGGTTGTGAGCGCACTGCCGTTTGCGCAACCTCCATCGAGAGGTCGCGAGATCGAAGCTCGCTTTAAACATCCGGTTTCTGCATATTTTTGTACTGAATATGGGTATATAATTATTGAATTATACATATATAATTAAAGACACTTGTAGCGCAGTGGTCAGCGCACGTTGGGCATTTCTCCTCGCGGAGGTCGCGAGATCCATTCTCGCGGCCGCCCGCGTAAACCCCATTTTTTTTATATATTTCGGTTCAAACCGAACCGAACCGGTTCGGTTCGGTTCGGTTTGCTACAGTACTTCGGTTTGGTTCGGTTCCTTGGAAAATAAAGGGTGAACCGGACCGAACCGGACCGTGTTCACCCCTAGTGGCCACAATGAAGTGAAGGCTACTAATTGCCCGAGGCTGGTTGGTGGAAAAATGGCAAAAGGCTCGACATTACCAACATCCCTATAAAAGAAGTTTGGGCATTTAAGTCTAGGCCCATCAAACACATGTCAGAAAGGAGGAGAGAAAGTGTGTTGCCTTCCACTTGCTCGTGCTCTTTAAAAAAAAGGGGGGTTGCAAACAACACAAAGTGTCGCAAGAAAGGTTGTCTCAGCACGGGGTTCATCCTTAGAATGATCTAAAGATTCACAGGTCTGCAAAGTAGAATATACAACTATCTCTGGAACGGAAGCTTGAGCAC
The DNA here is from genome assembly GCA_014218235.1 of Colocasia esculenta. NCBI lineage: Eukaryota > Viridiplantae > Streptophyta > Magnoliopsida > Alismatales > Araceae > Colocasia > Colocasia esculenta. The sequence goes on from CM024753.1 coordinate 82,214,872, forward strand.
TCCGACCTTAAAAGGCAAGGCTCAAAAGAAAGAGGGCTAAAAGATAAGCCAATCAAGGTGGCGATCAAGGTATTAATATTTCAGCTGAAATTCCTAACTGTTCCAAAGGTGTGGGCCGACAATCAAACGAATCAGACCAATAAGCAACGATCAAATTGAATGTCTGAGCAAAGCAAAAAGGGAGAGACAAGTCTCAACAGCAGAATCTCCCATCGCACCTTGAACAAGGCCAGAGCAATAAGATTCGGGAGAAACCTACCAAATCAAGCCACTGAGGTGAAGCTAAAAAGAAAACATCAAAAAAATGACAAAGTTAAACCGTTGAGCAAAACCAAGAAGGTCAGTCTCAATAGTAAAATCTTCAATCAAACTCTAAGCAAAGTTAGTAGGGCAAGACTCAAGTGAAAGATCAAATTAGCTCTGAGCAAAGATAGAAAGGCAAACCTCAGTAGCGGAATGTAAGATCATTCACTGAGCAAAGTCACGAAGGCTAGCCTTAGCAACATAACCTCTCGTCAAATCCTAAACAAAGCCAGAAAGGCAAGATTCAGGAGGAAGATGTCAAATCAAATCTCGAGTAATGCTAGGAAGGCAAGTCTCGGGAGAGAGATATCAAATCCGATTGAAGAGCAAAGCCAGAAAGACAGGCCTCATCGACCGAATGTTAAATCAAGTCGTTAAGCAAAGCCAGAAAGACAAGTCTCAGCGACTGAGTCTCCAACCCAACCCTGAGCTAAGTCAGAGAGTTTAGAAAGAAATCTCAAATCAAGCCATTGAGCAGGTCAGAAAGGCAAGTGTAACAACCCGGATTTTTAAATCCCAAATACATGGGGATAAATTAGTGGACAAGATTGAGCAAGGTCTCAATCAGAATAATGAAAGTAAAGAAGTCAATAAAAGAAGTCTTGGGATGCGTGGGAAATTCATAAAGGGAATCACTAGTACCCCTCAGCTAGTTGCAACTCACCAACCTATCGACTGATCAAATATAACGATGTCAGTCGAAGCAGAACTTCGGATATGACAAAGTTAACTTCATATATGACGAAGTGAAACTTCGTTATATAAACAGAAGAACACCCAGTCAGTTGAAGTAAGACTCCGTATATGACGAAGTTAGCTTCGACTGATCATGTTGAAAACGTGCATGACGAAGTGAGCAATCGATGTTCTATCTTCAATAATTGATGTTCATATGAACAATCGATGTTTCTTCCTTCAGTAACTGATGTTGGTCCACAATCGATGTTTAAGTACTAATTGATGTTTCCTTCTATCGATTGCCTTCTATGCAACCGATGTTTCTCCTTCACCGATCGATTGCCTCTTCATGACAATCGATTGCCTCCCTATGACAATCGATTTCCTTGTTATTTGGCATTCGATTGTCTGGTTAATCAACGATCGATTGCCTTGATATTTAGCAACCAATATAGCTTTTTAATACCAATTAATGGAGGATTTTATTCACTATAGTGTAAACCCTCCTATAACCAATAGGTGGCTTCATCAGTAATCGATGTGGCTTTTGAACACCGATTGATGGGGGCCTTGTCCTCCCAACATAACAGGACTACCTAAGGACTTAAAAATGAGAAAATTTTTCAATAGTTTGAACTTAGGAACTGACCCTTAGGCATACCACTTTAGGAGTTGACAAAAAGGCATGGCTCAGGCATGGTGGGTCTGTCCTTTTCCAGATTAGGACAAGTATGACAAGGGTATGGCCTGAAGTGTGATAGATTTTGACTGTCTGTACTTCTTGCAGACCAAGTCAATGTTAGGTATGACAGGATATAGTTTGGGCATGGCCTATGTATGGCCAGATTGGACTTTCTGTCCCCTTTTGTCCCTTCTGTAGGAATAAAGAAAGGGTCCTAAATGAGACCAAAGACCCTTAAATAGCCATATGGCTCTTCTTGGCCGAACTTTATGCCTTCTTTTTGTACCTGAAGGCAGTTTGAAGCCTCTCCCTCTGCAGCCCATTGACCTCAACCTGAGTAAAGCCAAGATAATCTCGGAGATTGAGAGCTCCCCTCCTACCTTCCTCAAAACAGTTGTTGGAGAAGCTTGAAAACCTAACACAAAGGAGAACTCCGGAGCTGGAGGGATGATCCTGCGGCTTGAAGCTTGGAGAACTTGGAAGTTCTTCATCCTTGGACCACTGCCTCGACCTGTTGGAGCTAGACTTCAAGGAGTTCTTCCTTAACCTTTGCATCAAAATTATAGGAGTGGATTTGAAGGAGCAACCTATTAAGGTAGATCTTCTCAGGCATAAATTAAAATGTTTGTTCTTGTTCAAAGTATTCCTGGATTTTTCTATGTTAAGAGCCTAGCGGAACACCTATGATTTGCCTAAATGTTTGATCAGTAGAGGGTTAGGATTTTCTGAACCTCACCCCCTCGCAAGACTCACCTTGTTTCAGCCTGTTCCTGAGGAACCTGACCTTTGTTCCTAGGAAACATGCCCAGATTTTCCTTGACCTTCCCAAATAGAAACCCATCTGATTTGTCCATGTCACCATGCATTTCTAGAACCATTAGACTGGAAATGCACACTTCAAAATTGATCATATGCTGGTTCCAACAACCTCCTTGTTGGGATCCTTGTCTAAGTCTCTTGTCAACTTTGACTGTTCTTTCTTGTTAAGCTTCAAATGGCCTTTCTGGTCACCTCGACTATTCTCTTTTGACAAACTTTGATTGGCCTTGTGGCACTCTTGATCTGCACCTTTGACTGGCCCTCATGGCAACTTCGACTATCCACTTCGACTGTCAACTCCGACTGTCAACTTCGACTGTCCACTTCGACTGTTCAATCGTATGCACTCCGACTGTCAATTTGATTAGCCCTTCCGACCACTGAGATCTATCCTATAGGAGAGCAAACAACATGCCAGTAATCCTAAGTACCTTGTACATATTAAAAATGGTAAGAATGTGAATATTATTCTAATGATTCCTAATTACTTGATTTTTGTCTCCTCTGCGATTCAACTAAAATCCCACCTTTGAATTTATTTGTCTTAAATCTGAAACTAAAGGAAATGTATAGGAAACCTCTTGGAGCTTACTGCATTACTTGATCCAAAATGACTGTATGATCTCTAGGAGATTTATACTCTTGAAGTTCCTTGATCTGAGCTTATGCTATTAGCTTCTTTGATATCTTACACTTCTGTCCTTCTTGACTCTGAATGGCCATATGTTCTTAAATTCGGCACTACTATTAGGATGATATCCCTGATCAAATGCCTGTGCAATGGGGCCTGATCCGGTCTTGGGGAGGAGCACCCCGACGTACTCATAAACCTGGGGAGTATAGATCAACAAATTTGAGCAGTGTTTGGCATTGGCATCCATATGTATGCAAGATTGGAAAGTGTCTTTTTGTTATATGATATGAATGAAGCACGATGTGCGATTTGATATGATATGTTTGATTCGTTTGTTTGACTTAATAAGTTTGATTCGTTTGAAATGGCCAACATATGTTCTTGTCACATGTTTGATTAGATCATAGTTTGACTGTTGTATTATTCTTATGACTTGACAATTAGCATGATTCGCTTCGAATTCTGTAATATGCAACTCTTGCCTGCTATAATCATGCTTCATGTTTGTCTTGATCTCCGGTTTGCCATCCTTGAAATTCAGCTTGTTAACATGTTGATTAAGTATATTTTGTCCGCACCATGAGATATAAATCCTACTGGGCTAGTTTGCTCATGAATCTATTAACATTTCAGGTATTTTGGAGCATGATTAGCATGTAACCGAACCGCTGTGTGGAGAGCTTGGAAGCGCCTTGGAGGAGTTTATTTTTTATTTTTAGATGTGTGAGCAAATCATATATCATGCATGTAAACCACTATGGTCGGATCTGTGAAGAGTGTTTCTTTGAAAATTAGTGTTTGTACAAACCATGCAAGGAATAAAAGAAACAATTGATGATTTGTCTAAGTGTGAATTGCGGATGTGGGGATCATATATCAATCATATTGTGTTTTATGTGTTGGGACTATGATTATTGTAGCAAATTTTCTTACAATGGAGTGGGTGAAATTTTGAAATTCAGTAGTAAATCTGGTTATGAAAGAACCTTATCCTTGGAGAAAAAAACTAATTTTTTTTGGGCCCTAGTATTGTTGTTGGGCTTGCGGGCCCCTTTCATTTCCATTTGATTTGAGTGTCGCGCCCCGGTATGTCCCCGGTATGTCTTGAGGTGTTTGGTCAAGATTTATGTTGATGTCAGATTAATTCAGATTTTGAATTTCCGCCACAATTATGACGTATGAATTTTGGGGGCGTGACAGGAAGTCTCACCAACTAAGTCTCCAATCAAATCCTAAGCAAAGCCACGATGGCAAGTCTCCAAAGAACATTAGGGTCAAGTCCTGAGCAAAGTTAGAAAGACAAGACTTGGGCGAAGAAGGTTGAAGTCAGCACCAAGCAAAGCCGAGGAGTGATTCTTCAACGAAACTCAGCCGTAGGGTTGACTTGATGGAGCAGGTCCATGTCACTTCTCTGAAGTGATATGTGCTCTCCTAAGTCATCTCCTAAGGACTGCAGAGTTGAGAAAAGATTCAGGAAGTGAAGGCTAATGGCTTAGCGCAAAATGCATGGTAAAGTTAGTTGTCAGCCCAAATTACAACAAATGTTGTCCAAGATTACTGACGACGCTACATGAATGCCAAAGCACATGAGCTATTGTCGTGAGCTTCGACCTAATTCCCCGCCATGTCATTAAGACTAGGGGACCAAAATTCAAGAGGTGCAAAGGACGTCTACCTTCGCCTTCGGTTTCGACACATCTTGTGGGGGGCATTTGTTGAACCCCATAAAATTACGATAGACATTTAAATAGAGATGCCAAAAAATCTTCTACACCGGTCCAATTTTTATTTAAGCAATACTGGCTCTTGGTCCTTTATTAAGTCAAAAGAGGAGGACTTATTACAAAGGCCAACTTCAAAGAAGAGTAACAAGATCAACCCTTCTCTTTACTTGGAAGAAAAAGCACACTCTTCGTCAGAAGAAGACAAAGGAATAGGCTCCAAAATCTTGCCATCACGAGAACAAAGAACAACCCCCGGTGAAACAGTCGAGAGGAAGCCCCTCCGAGTAGAGCCACCCGCGGTAGGGGCACCTTCAGGTAAGACTACCCGGAGGCACCCTCCTACGAGTAGCCTACCCTAAGCCTACCCAAAGGTGAGGGCCTCCAAGTAGTCTACCTGGAGGTAGCACCTCCGGGTAGGGGACGGAGGTGCTACCTCCGGGTAGCCCCCCCTACTCGGAGGTGCCTCCTCGAGTAGACTACCCAGAGGGAGGCATCCTCCCTCCCTCTCTCAAATTTTTTTGGGGTGCCCTCCAGGCAATCCCCTATAAATACCCCCGATCAACCAGGAGGAGTGGACGGAGAATTCGCTCGTCATTCTTCGCTCGTCCTTCAGCCCTTTTGCGTGTGAAAAGCTCCAAGAGGTGCTCGTCGAGTCAAGAGGAAGCCCCTCCGAGTGAAACAGTCGAGAGGAAGCCCCTCCGAGTAGAGCCACCCGCGATAGGGGCACCTTCAGGTAAGACTACCCGGAGGCACCCTCCTACGAGTAGTCTACCCTAAGCCTACCCAAAGGTGAAGGCCTCCAAGTAGTCTACCCAGAGGTAGCACCTCCGGGTAGGGGACGGAGGTGCTACCTCCGGGTAGCCCTCCCTACTCGGAGGTGCCTCCTCCGAGTAGACTACCCAGAGGGAGGCATCCCTCCCTCCCTCTCTCAAATTTTTTTTGGGGTGCCCTCCAGGCAATCCCCTATAAATACCCCCGATCAACCAGGAGGAGTGGACGGAGAATTCGCTCGTCATTCTTCGCTCGTCCTTCAGCCCCTTTTGCGTGTGAAAAGCTCCAAGAGGTGCTCGTCGAGTCAAGAGGAAGCCCCTCCGAGTGAAACAGTCGAGAGGAAGCCCCTCCGAGTAGAGCCACCCGCGATAGGGGCACCTTCGGGTAAGACTACCCGGAGGCACCCTCCTACGAGTAGTCTACCCTAAGCCTACCCAAAGGTGAGGGCCTCCAAGTAGTCTACCCAGAGGTAGCACCTCCGGGTAGGGGACGGAGGTGCTACCTCCGGGTAGCCCCCCCTACTCGGAGGTGCCTCCTCCGAGTAGACTACCCAGAGGGAGGCATCCCTCCCTCCCTCTCTCAAATTTTTTTTGGGGTGCCCTCCAGGCAATCCCCTATAAATACCCCCGATCAACCAGGAGGAGTGGACGGAGAATTCGCTCGTCATTCTTCGCTCGTCCTTCGGCCCCTTTTACGCGTGAAAAGCTCCAAGAGGTGCTCGTCGAGTCAAGGTCATCTCCAAATGTGAAAAGTGTATTCACCCATGTCGAGCTAACTCCATGGAGGTGAAATATTAATGTTCATGTTTATACGTCCATGTTGAGCTAACTCCATGGAGGTGAAGTATTAATATTCATATTTATACCTCCATGTTAAGCTAACTCTATGGAGGTGAAATATTAATGTTCATGTGTTTATATCTCCATGTCAAGTTAGCTCCATCGAGATGAAATATTCATGTGTTTATAAGTATATACCCCTGTGTGGAGCTAGCTCCATGGGGATGAAATACTCCTGCTTGTATAAATATCCCTCTATGAGGAGACCATGTGAGCGTTGTTTTATATGGAAATACTCTCTTCATGTGGATATATTAAAAATGTTCAAAACGTCAAAAAAGGCTCATGCCTAATAAGTGAGGGTACTATGTCAAAATAGATTCCCGCACGTAAAGCACGATAGTCTGCATGTCTTTGCCTATATAAATAGATCTCGACCTTATTATCAAGAGTATTCGGATTCAATTCGATGAAAATTAACACCGACTCCAATCGGTGGAGAAGGGGGTTCTTTTCTGCTCTCCCCCAGCGGGGCTGGCTGGCTCCACAGAAAGGCCCTCCGGCTTGAAGGCTCCCTTGTGGGGGATTTGAAGGCCCTTCTACGGGGTGTTGTTATTGTGCTTTTGTGCCCCAAGTTCACGGGGACATGCTGCCAAAATATTCAAAAGTACTGGAAGTTCAAAATAATTCAAGCACTTCAAATACTCAAAACTTAAGTGGGTGTGCTATCAAACTTTACAAGCCGCTCTCGTGAAGATCCCTTTAAAGAGGGGGTTGTGTTGTTAATTTGAAGCCCCCTTAAAGAGGGAATTTATGTGTATGTAAAATTACATAAAAACCCCTAAAGGTGGTGGAGGCGTGAAACCCATGTGTATGTAAAATTATATAAAAACCTCTAAGAGGTGGAAAATCATATGAAGGTCCAATTCTTGGTGAGAATTACACCAAAGCCCCCCCCCCCCCACTTTGCGGGAAATTGCAGAAATACCCAATATTGTGGGAAAATTACATAAAAGCTCCTAATTCTTAGGGAAATTACAATAAAATCCCCGAGAAGGCGGCAAATTGCAAAGACAACCTCAATGGGCTACAAGTTTGCAGAAATGCCCCTGGAAGAGGAAGAAATTATAGAAAAGTCCTTCGAAAGGACAAAATTTTCAAAAAATACTAGGAAAGGATGAAAATTACAGAAAGGTCCCTGAGGGGATAAGAGTTACAGAAAAGTCCTCAGGATAGAAATTACAGAAAAGTCCCTAGTGGGTATTTCGGAAAAGCCCTCTAATAGGGTAGAAATTACGGAGAAATCCTAAAAAAGACTCAAATACAATGTTGTCCAAATCTTTTCCAGATATTTCTTCAAAAGACAACATTGGTCAAGTTTTCAGTTCTCTAATCATAACTATTGATGCTTGGTACGGCTCTGGCCTTATGCCGTTTGCACAACTCGGTAAAACGAGACCCACGACACTTCCCTGAAGTGGCGTGCACTCTCCTGAGTTCGGCTTATGACTAAAAACACGGAAAAGCCCAAGATCATCAAGAAGCAACAGCAAAGCCAGGAAGGTCATAAAATGCCAAAAATACTTGACAAGTTAGGAAATGACATAGAAGCCCGAAAAGGCCAAGAAATGGTGAAATACCAAGAAAGGGTGCCAATTTGAAGAAATACCCATAAAGGGGAAGAAATTGCAGAAATATCTAGAAAGGGCAAGAGTTACAACAAAATCCCAAAAAAGGGTTAAAGGATATACAAATATCTTGCTTTGTGCGGAAGTGCCCCTTTACAGACATCAAGTCAACTCCAAAGGTATGATCACAATCAAAAAAGTGATCATGACCAAGAAGCAAAGTTAATCGTTCAATCATGACGGAAATGAAGCAAATCAATCCAAATGCAGGCGTGAGTAAATTCAAAGAGTCTGACTACGGTGGAACATAATCGGGACCAAGTGAAAAGGTCTCAAAAGACCAATTGTAATCATAATTCAAATTGCGAAGGCTTTTCAGACTTCTTTGGGACTTCGCATTAACTGAATCTCGACATTATTATCAAAGGTGACCGGATTCAATCCAACGTAAATCAACACCGACTCCGGTCGGTGGGAAAGGGTCCAATACACAAAACGCAAATCGCCTGATAAAGCAATTGCGCAGAATAAATACACCAAGATATAAGCACACTCGTCCAATAAATGAACATGTAAATTCTCAGCATCAAAGCGAATTTTAAATCATTTGTCTATTAAACAGACAGGCACGCCCACGCACATAAAAAGAAAACATCCTTATCATATTACTTATTTTATTTTCAGAGAGGAATTTCTGCGTGTTCCACATATAGCATACAAGTTTGAAGGTTTGTACAAGAAATCATAGATAGGGATACCTATAATTATCTTCAACTGTGGAAGACTGTAAAGAAGGAGAATAGTATTCAACTCTATAAAGTTGAAGATAAGCCATGATCATAATGTCCAAGTGATCATAATTTATGTATGATTAACCAATAAATTTGGATTTGAGTAGAGCTTATACAATAATAATACAAAACTTCAAAAGCTAAAAGAAGTATAAGAACAAACATTTTTACCAACGGTTAACAAAAATCAAAACTTGAAATTCAAAGAAATCAAGGAGAAATGTAGGGAGAGAGGAGGAGGCGGCTAATATTGACTTAATTTTGGGCTTTATCCAACCTGAGGTGTCCACAAAAGATCTTCATGTAAAGCATGGTTTGTCGTCTCTTACGAGATCACCGAGATCTCTGTCTCTCTAAGGTTCCCGAGAAGAAACTCTCCCGAGATCACAAATAAGGAGATGGAAGAGCAGGAAGAGTCGGGGGAAGAGTTGGATGGAGGACGATTAGGATAAGAAAAAAGAGGAAGAAGAACAAGAAGAGAAAAAAAGGAAGAGAGAGGAGGAGGAGAGGGGGAGGTGATGAGGATGGTCCGGCTTTGAGCATTATAACATGTTGAGATGGCATTGTGATCCAAGAAAGCAATTCTTATATGTGTGCCAATACGTTTTTACATCATTCATATAGTGTTAACCTAATCATATAGGACGATTAATGGCATTTCAAAGAAATAATAGTTATTACGATATTTGGCTCCCATTCCCCATCTCTCCAAGACCTCTTCTCTTCTGCCTTCAAAGATGATGTCGAGATCTGATACAGCATTCCTTCTTCTGATCTTCTCCAGCCTCAGTTTATGGGGAAAAAGGGATTGAAAGGAGCTAGAACAGACACTTCAGCTCTCTAAGAGAGAGGGTGATACACTCCCAACCCTTCCCCTTTGTTTCCATAGATTAGGGGTATAGAAATTGAGAATGCGACTATGGGATATATATCTGTATATCTCCTTTTTGCACATTAAGAGATAAATGTGTGCATATCTTTTTTTGGTTCCTGATATCCTGAGTCACAATCGCCTGATTCTCCCAAGATTTTACCGATAACTCATTTCCAACACATATGAGACGAAGCCGAAATCTAATATGGCAAAACTTGATGTAAAACCAGTTAACTTTAACAGATAACACACCCCACTCTCCCTCCACCTCCCCCTCTGCAAAAACAAAAAAGGAAAATCAGTACTCATCTTTATTTCTTTTCCCCTCTTCTCTGTTTTGCACGCAAGAAGCATGAGACAACCAGAAAGTTTTAGACTAAAAGGCATTTGGGCTGGGGATTCCAAAGAGAACTGACAAATTTGACAAGAACAAGTCAACATCAGAGGATCTTCTCCAAAAGTGGGCTAGAATCGTTAGATAACCACAATTTATATTGATTTTTTTTAAAGTAAGCTAGTTTCCAGGGTGTCAACTATCTCAAGGTAAAGACCGTATTGTCTCATCCAGCAGTCAATGTATCAGGAAAATAGAGTAGATTCTAGAATCTCATGGCAACATATTATCAACAAAAATATGATGCTGCAGTTGCTGAAAATGTTTCCTGGTGAAAAGGCATAAATAAGAATTTTACATCATTTTCATGTCATCTTCTTAGTTATGGATTTTTCATCATTTTCATGTCATTTAATAGAAGGTATGAATTAAAAAACCATTCAGAACGAAAGTACAATTTCACATAAGATGGACACTTCAAACAAAACAAAGAACGACGAGGTTACTTGGAAGATCTGGTTTCAGATCCACAGTCAATTGAACAGCAGTCAAGCAGTTATCTTGATCTCTTGTTCCTAGTATAGCTCTCGAGTCCCCAACATTTCCAATTATGAGATCCTGACCCTGTAGAAGAACAGTAAGCAAGTTAGGGTTCAGAAAGAAAAACCATAAGAAAATAGCAGTCAGCATACATGCATATGCAGTTATTGATATTCTCTTTGTCAAATTACTTCTTTACATGCATAGATTAGCCGAACTATTTTTCGTGACGTATCCAATTGTTTTTCTATACATGAACTAGGCACAGCCCATTGTTTTTAAGGTGTCAGCTAGGTGACAAGGTGCTGGCCAAATGCCAAGGTGAGTGGACACCTAGGCTAGCGGCCAAATAAGGCTGAGCCAGTGGCATGATTCATGAACCACAGCAAGCCCTGTTGCATCTTTTATTGTTGGAGGCCTTGCCTGTACATATAATTTAGTCATTTTTTTTATCTCTCCCTCTATCGGTTTATTTTTTACTTATCATTCTTTCAGGTTAATTAAAATTTTCAACTTGGTTAACACTTGACAAGTATGTAAAGACTCCCATTGATTGCCTTATCATTATTAACTATTTTTTATCACGAACGTATGCATATGCCCTAAATATTTGTGACTAGCACTTGTGTATTTGTTGAATAGAGAATGCAAATGGTATAAAATATAGAATATGTACTTTGTTACATAAACTGGACTTTGCCTAGGTCTCCTTGGCACCTAGGCGGTAAGGCGGTGGGCCACTGCCCTAGTCACCTTAACAACCATGCGCAGCCACATGATTCCATTGTCACTGCCACAAGGCAAATCATCATAAACACAATTCTGAATATAACAAAAATAGTTAATGTTACTACCTGCTTGATCAAGGTGACAGCAGTTGTCCCACTGCAGAAGGAATCAATGCTTGGATGCACCCTCAATTCTTTATCCATAACTTTGAAAGCCTTCAGAAATGATTCTTTCAGAGTCAGAAAGATCTCAGGTCGCTTCCCCTTTTCCCTAGAATCCATAGTGTTCCTGGGCTCTTCTTCAATATGCATTGATGCAAATTCTTCTGTGGTTATGCTCTCCACAGTGCTGCTACCTTTCTCTCTCGCATCATCACAGTTGGCATTCACCTCCCAATGGGCACTCAGCTTCAGAGGAAGTGAATCTCTGACTCTCCTTGCAACCATATGACCAAATGGTCCATGACCATCAAAAACACCACAAAATATTGTGTCCATTCTTGAGCCAAAATTCTGCAAACAAATAAAAAAGATAAAAATTAATTTAAAAGGTATAGATCTAAGATTCATACAAGTATCAGATTAGTGTTATGCAGCAAATCTTTGCCAAGCGGTTCATGCCACCCTCATACATTTGTTGTCTTTTCATCATTGAACATATTGTTGGACACTATATAAATGTTAGTGTTTCTTTTCCCCCTTTTGATGGAGGCAGGAAGGGGAGGAGGGGCTTATGAAAGCTATGCACCCATTAGCGTTTCAGTGCAGATGGGAGCCCCTACTTTTACTAATGGAACTAACGAATGTCTGTTTCCATATCTAATTAAAAGTGACCTTTACTTTTCAATCTAATAGGAAATGGACTTGCTGTTAGCTTTTCTCTAACAGAGAATAGCATGGAGAGAGAGGCCAAGAAGGAGAGAGGATAAGGATGAGGAAAATAAGGGATTGGATCATGGGAGGGAGTTGTGAGAGTGGACAAAGACAATGAAGGATAAGGATCAGATTGCGGTCTTGTGTTATAGTAAGGGCCAAAGGATCAGTGGTCCATAGAATCGGGGGGGGGGGGGGGGGGGGGGGGGGGGGGGGGGGGGGGGGGTGGGCAGCATTTGTCATAAGAAAGAACTTGGAATGCACCATCTGCTTCTTTAACAGGCTGAGGGGTTCTCTAAAGCAATTGTCATAGAATCAACTAGTTTTGCTATCATCACTCTACCAGATGGCGAAAAAGACAGAGAGAGACATCTGGATCCTTGCTTCCAGATGACTTTTAGGAACAGGAAGGACATAGGCCCTTTCCTGGTGTTGATGTTGCAGGCCCTGAAGGCAAAGTAGAAGCGACCGGTGGCCAGTGCCTGGACTGCATGACACCTGAGACCAGGGTGCCTATCCAACAACTGCAAAATAGAAAGGTAAAAGAAAATGGTGCTGCAGTTCTGGATATATATATATATATATATATATATATCCAGAACCTGGTGGCCAGTGCCTGGACTGCATGACACCTGGTGTTGATGTTGCAGGCCCTGAAGGCAAAGTAGAAGCGACCGGTGGCCAGTGCCTGGACTGCATGACACCTGAGACCAGGGTGCCTATCCAACAACTGCAAAATAGAAAGGTAAAAGAAAATGGTGCTGCAGTTCTGGATATATATATATATATATATATATATATATATATATATAGAATATATATAGAGAATATAATATAATATACATAGGTGATGATAGGGTCCGCAGATACATCTTGGTATGCTGGCAGCATTTTCGATTTTCCCTCCATTAGATGCACATCGCTAGGTTAATGACACCTGTATGACATGTGAAAGACAAGGTAGCTGCTTCCTTTTCCATGCCTAAACTACCCCCAACAGGTAGGCAGGTGAGGTATGCAACCAGCTACTCCCTTATTTCTCTCTCTCTCTCTCTCATTCATGAAGAGGTCTGGCATAAGAACTTTCACATATGTGCTGCCCTCTCTCTCTCTCTCTCTCTCTCTCTCTCTCTCTCTCTCTCTCTCTCTCTCACACACACACACAATGGGATCTCTCTCTCTCTTCTCTCTCATAGCAGCTAAGCATGACAAAACCCCACCAAGAGGGCAGCCCAGTCAGCCTCTTTTCCCCCTCAAGTATGCTCGTGTAACCTGTCACAGCATCCACTGCAGCTTCGATGGCAGGTGGCTACCCACCTCTTTTAGGGTCATACCGTCGCAACATTCTCGTCCTTTGGGCATGGTATCCTAGAGGCAGTGACTCTCTCTGACCATCAGCATGGTATCTGATGTTCTCTGTCTCACAAGGTCATTGTGGTATCTGGTGCTCCACATGGCGCATGGAGTGGCTACAGTGCTCCAGGCGGCACTGTATCTCTGTCCCTCTCCCACACTCGTTAGGCCATCACCACCTATACCACTCCAACTCCGCTTGCCAGCGGTAGCTTGGCATCATGTACCTGAGATGCCTCTCCCAGCAGCATATTGCCATGAGAATGTAGTTGGCCGGGTCTAACAAGTCCGATGGATCATCCTTCATTCCAGGTGGGTGTTCAAAAATTTTGACTCAGGGTTTGCCGAATCGGGGCGAATCGGCCCGATTCCCCCGAATCAGTGCGAATCAGGGGAAACCCGATCCCTGATTCGCCTGATTCGCCCCGATTCCTTTATATATATAATATATATTTTTAATATTATATCATATTTGTAATATATGTTATACATTATAAATATGATATATATTACATATATGCATTTAATCAATATAAATGTGTCTGAAATATGTAATATGCATATATATATATATATATCATATGATATATTACACATATAATATACCCATGCGAATCGGTCTGATTCGGACCGATTCTGGGGGAATAGGGGCGAATCAGGAGCAACCCGATTCGCCTTCCGATTCCGATTCGGCAAACCATGTTTTGACTTAACCCATATATGTGGATAGCTAACTAGGCTGCTCCTACCACCATTAATTTACTTACCATGGTTGGAAAATTAAATAACAAGTCCATGAAAGACAAATAGGAAGGCACAAGACAAAATCTAAAACTGGATGCATCATCTTTGGTCAGATGTTTCATCTATGCTGCACCCACGGAATACAATCTTGTGAGAATCTCACAAGATTCTCAATTTCAACTGAGCCCCGAGAAACGAAATCCCGAGATGGGATTCCTGAAATCCCCAAGTCCTGTGCCTAAACAAGGGGGGCTTCAAATCCCCATCCCCTCCCCTAAAATGGGGGCTTCCATGGCCGTCCCATCCCATCTACCCTCCCGAGATACCTTTTTCATCCAAATTCCTCCTTGCCTCACCTGTGACTCCATGCAAAAGGACCCATCTAGTCCACTTTTTCTTTATTGACCGGTCACACCAAGACCTGGACCAGTTAATCACTTGGCCACCTATGTAACGTTGGGCTAGTCCCCTCAAGCTAGCCATCCCTCAAACATAAATTAATGGTGATCTGAGTTAAGTTTTGATAATTATTTTTATTAAATCAACAATAGTTAAGTATTGATGTTTATGCTATTAGGATTTTTTATTATGTTATTAAAATATGAAAAAATACAGATGTCCTGAGTTACATTTTTAATGATTATGTTATTAGTAATTTTTTATTATGCTATTAAACAATTTAAAATAGAAATATTGATGTTCTGAGTTCTGTTTTAATGATTATTGTTATTAAATCAGAAATAGCCATGTTTTAATGATTTTGCTATTAAATTTTTTATTATGTTCTTAAAAAATTTAAAATGAAAACATTGATGATCTGAGTTATATTTTAACGATTACATTATTTAAAAAAATTTATGTTATTAAAAATTAAACATATTGATGTTTTGAGTAATGTTTTAATAATTATTGTTTATTAAGTCAACAATAGTTATGTTATAATGATTACTTTATTGAAAAATTTTATTATGCTATTCAAAAATACCGATGTTCTGAGTTATGTTTTAATAATTATTTTTATAAAATCAACAATAGTTATGTTTTAATGATTATGTTATTAAAACATTTTTAAAATACCGATGTTCTGAGTTATGTTTAATAATTATTGTTATTAAATCAACAGCAGTTATGTTTTAGTGATTATGTTATTACATTTTTTACTGATGTCTGAGTTATATTTTAATGATTATGTTATTAAAAATTATTATGTTATTGAAAAGCTTAAAAATATTGATATTCTGAGTTATGTTTAATAATTAGTGTAATTAATTAACAGTGTTGCTGAAAAATCCGGCTGAAATGTTGCAGAAAACCTGAAATCATGTTAATTACTGTTAATTCCTGCTGAAATCCTGCTATTTCCCATTAACTCCTGCTGAAATCCTGTCAATTTCCACTGTGCTATTAGAACTTTGTTATGTTACCAAAAAAATCAAACAGAAATGATCATTTTGGTATCATTTATGATATACGCATGTGCATATATATTTTATCATCCCGAGATTTTACTGAGATTTCTTCTCTCCGACCCCTCTTGAGATGAAGCCGAGATCCAATATGACAAACCTTGGCCGCACCTGCTACACCAATATTTGAAAGTTTGCTAACAAAGTTCCAGCTGTTGTTGAAGCTAATACCACCAACACCCGCACTTATCATCCGCACCCCAGCTCTATAAACCACAGAGAAGGTAGCCTCAACTTTCCACACACACCGGCTCCTCCCTCCTCTAGCTAAGTGGTTACAGTCACTTCAATACCTCCCTTATTCCCCACAGTTAACCTGAGTACTATTCTTGCTCCTACCACCAGCCATATACGGTTGGTTACACCGAGCAGATTGGCAATGGCCACCTGGGAGCCTCAAGGACACCATAGTAGACGGTGTCGAGTACACCCTGGCCGAGCTTCCAGCGGTTGTCAAAGTTGTTGGTGGCATCAGTCAAATCAAGGACCTAGACTTAGCAAACAAAATGCCACAAAAGAGAGGGGGGGAGAGAGAGAGAGAGAGCACCGGCTGGAGCACTATATATACCCAGTCCATGCGTCACTTAGAGTGCCAAATGCCACGATGGCCTTACTGAGTGAGAGAGAGAGAGAGAGAGACCGAGGCCACTGTGTGAGGTTTGCCGTGTCTACGTGTAGAGAGAAAAAGAGAGAGATAAGGAAGCAGCTGGTTGTGTATGTCACCTGCCTACCCACTGGGGGTAGTTTAAGGCCTTAGGCAAGGTAAAGAAAGCAATTTCCTTGTTTTTCACCCATTCATGTATGAAAGTGTTACTAACCCAGTGATGAGCATCCAAAGGAGGAAAATAAAAAAATTCTGCCGGTGCACTAAAATGTGGCAGCGTACCCTATCATCCCCCTGTGTACACACACACAGGATGTGTCTTCTGTTACCAATTAACAGGAACTCATCTTTTATCACCTTTTTTAGTCATGGGATCTATAAGATCTTTTACACTGGGCAGTTTGTGTTGTGGAGCCTTCGGCAGCGAAATTCATGGGAGTTACTGACATGGCAAAGGGCGGGAATGGGTGAAAAAGAAGGTGTGACAAATAAAGTAAGCCATTGGTAAAGATGAAAAATAAATGTAAATTTTGATCCACAATATAGGACACAAATCCATACAAAAGAGAAACTAATCCCCCTCCAGAAAAACCTTTGGGTGAGAGCCAGAGCTGGTAGGAATCCATATAATGGATGTACGTTATTCAGTCACAAAGTGACTAAAATACATGCATAACTGTAAGTTACCTACATTTATTCATTCAACCATGACAAGCCAAGTTTTTGGAAGCTAGGGCGAGAGAGGTGGGCCGACACAACAGTCTTTGGCAGTCTAGGGATTAGACACATAATAATGAATGTACTACCAAACTGCATCTCCAGTGTGATGGAAAGAGTTGACTGTATACCCATAGGAATTAATTCATTAGTTCCACTAGTAAATACTTACCGAGAGAGAGCAAAACATGAAGGGTGCTTTAAACAGAGTCAAGACAAAAGCCATGTCATCACATCCATAAGTGTAGAGAAACATGAATGGTAGACTTAACACATCAAGAAAAATTCAAGTTGGTGTCTTGAAACAGCATATGAAATTATGCATCTGGTCATATCTTACCTTGAAAACTAATAGCAAAGAAAAATGGATTTAGGGACACAGTACGTTGGATGCTTTGAATATCTCCAAACAGACAGCCTACCCAACCAAGTAAAGGAACAGAAACCTAATTGGATCCTAAGAAATGATACCAACTATGAAATATGGGGATCAATTTTCTTCTAGTTGAGGAGCAAAATATCAACATCTTAATTGAATCCCTTGCACAGGACACTAATAAAAATTCACAAGGATACTACAAAAGAAAGCCTAGATCATAGCATTCATGATCATTATCATGAAGCCTTTTCCCATTTAATCTGCTTAGAACATGGAGGCCCAAATTTAAAAGATTTGAACAAATTCTTCGGTCAGTCATCAGCCATTTGCTATTGCCGATTTCCATTTGTTGTGATGAAACCTGAAAGGTGTGTCTTGGCGGACATGGGTATGATCACCCTTTAAATGATGCTGAAAATCTAGTGATGCTATTTGGTAATGGATCTACCAGGATAATGCATATAACATATAGTGCAGTAAAATAAGAGAAAAAGAAAAAGGGAAGCAGCAACAATGAAAACAAGGAGGCCAATAATCAAACACATAACAAAAAGGTAAGGGAAGAATGTAGTAGAACGAAAAGGGCAGGATCTAGTGACGAATAAAAAGTTTAGTTAATTTTCATAAACAGAATATAAAAGCAGATATAATTTCATTTGAAGACGTAAGAGCATGAGTAGGTGCCACTACAGGATGGGTAATCCAGTAGGATCATAGGCAGCAGCCCTTTCACCAATGAAAAATACTCACCGGCATGGAAAGAAAAGGAATAAGAAGGAACAGAACATTGAAAAGAAAACCTTCAATAGGACATTTAAAAGTGAAATCCCAGAATGATGGTCAAGACAAAAAGTAAATTCCCAGCATGTTTGGTCCAAAGCATGAAACAAGGACCATAACTATGGCTAGTGTTTTCCAAAAGAGTGAAATTTCAAAAGTCCATGAACATATAATCTTGAACAGTCACTGAGGACACATCAATAAGATAATAACAAAAAGCCACAGGATAGAAAAGAAAACGACATTGAACAAAAGTGGAGCATCTAACCTCCCAAACGATCATTGCATCTTGATTGATTCCCTTCCTGCCTTGCTGAGTGAATAATGATGCCACACTGCTGGCACCATTGAGAAACATTCTGCCAGGGATGCGATGCAGCTGCTCATCGCTCTTATTACCAGAGGAGGCTCTAGAAAGACGCTTCTTCACACCTCTTCTCTGCTTCCTGCTTGCAGCCGCCTCGGCAGATGTCGGAGATCCCCTCTGGTTGTCTGACGAGAGGCAGGAGCCCATCCTGAGGGCCCTGATAATGTTAAGTAAACACTCCAGAACAGCCGTGCACTGCGGCACCTCGTTTTCCCTGGATGGATCCGTGGGGAGCCGCTTGTCCTATTCGGCCCCTCCTCTCCACCCCTCCGCCTGCTTCTCAGCTTCTCCCTGCCGCTGCCACCTCGACCTCCGATCGCCAAATCTCCCACTGCTCCCTCAACCCTCAGCTAATGGAAGGAATGTGCGGAAAGGTGGCGGAATCAGATTCCCCCAAATTTTGAGGTGTTTCTTTTCCAATTCTGCAACTGGGTGGGTAGGGGGCGACAGGCTATGATCTGATCCAGACTAATAATCCAAAAGGTGGAGCCTGCTCCGAGAGAAGATTGAGTCTTTTCTTCTTCTCCTCCTCCCTCCTACGCTAGAATAATACGATGATAAAATCAATCATCAAATATAGTTGGGGATAAAAGGGGATTCCCCTGGATTCTAAATCCAGAAGAAGAAGAAGAAAAATGCAGGGCTTGGGATCTTCTTCGAGACCTTCTCTTTTGATCGTTCTCCCACAAAAGCAGCTCCAAGATTACCGAATATGTCCGCGTGTGGGGAAGGAATGGAGGAAAAGGAGTGGGGAACAGATCCTCCAGAATTCCTCCTCTTCGACTGTGCTCAAGCTGGAACCTTTGGCTTCCCACCTTTTTCCGGCTTTCCCTCTTTCACCTACGTTCCCAGGCCACAATTTCTCCTTTCCCCTCGATTTGATTCCCAGCGACCGCAATTTTTCCCCTCGCTCCTTCCTGTAGCAGTAAAACTGAGAGGAAGGGGAGATAAAAACCGGGAATCACCAGAATGTTTCACAGCACCTGGTTCCTGCAGGCACAGACGAAAAGTTAGACCGGCAAGGGGGGGGGGGGGGGGGGGGGGGAGGAGGAGGAGGAGGAAGATGATGAAGAACAGGAGAAGGAAAAGAAGCACCAGAGCGCACACCTGTCTCCACCTCTCTATTGCGGCCTCGCGCTTCCCCCAGCCGACCAGGCGCCCAATGGTCCGTCCCCCGCCATTACCGCTGGCAACGCCCACCTCCAAAGCGCGGCCACGTTCCCGGCGGAATAGGGGAGCACGGCCACGTTCCCGGCGGAACAGGAGAGCACGACCACGTTCCTGCGCCGCCGAAAGGGGCGACGAGAAGCGCGCACGGCACCGCAGGAATCTGAAGGGCAAATGGGAGCAGGATGGAAAGATAGAGGCCTTAATTGAGCGAGCACCCGGCCACCATTTCCCAGCCACCGGCGTCCTCCCTTCTGGATGCCGTCGCCGCCGCCGCCGCCCTCTCAAACAAATCTCCCCCTCTCCCCTTCCCTGGATTCCTTCTCCACCCAACCGGTGCTTCCCTTGCTTCCCACCCTTTTCTTCTCAATTTTCCCTCTTAACCAAGTAATCTCTCTCTCCCTCTCCTCCCTCTTATCCTTTTCCATCGCTCTTCCGTTTTCTCCTCTCTCTCTCTCTCTCTCTCTCTCTCTCTCTCCTGGACGCCTCCTTTCTTTGACCAACTTCCCAATTCTTCCTGTTTCTTACGATTTCCCAATAAAACCAAAAAACAAATTACGGTAAGAGTTTTACCATTACACAAAGCAATGCTACAATGGAACATCTGTCCTTTGTGCTCTTCAAATGTGATAAAAAAGTAAAATTATTGTAGTTTTTCTGATGAAAGTAATACGAACTTCCCCAATTTTGAGTTAAACCCCCACCTTCCATTATGATATTTACCATAGTGTTATATTTTTTAGGGATAATTAATTATTCGCCTCTGGGAGAGGCGAACCTTTATTTCCCCATCCATGTCAGATTTATCTTGCACGTCCGGTCCCTACTTTATGTAGGACTTTTTTTCTAGTCCCTGGGACTTAACGGACGTTATCCCTGTTGTGGGCAATACTCATTCTACCCCCAGCCCTACCGACCCGTGACCCTGTTTGGCTTTAATGCCTTTCGAAGAAGGCAGGCGATGGCGGAAAGTTTCTCGCCGCGGCGTTGCAGACCAGGGTTGCCCATTTGGTGCGCTGCGAAGAGGAGACCAGGATTGTCGTTTGGGTGCGGTGCGAAGAGGAGCGCAGAGATTCTGGCTTCCGGTGAATGTTTCTAACTCTTTCTCACTTACTTCCTTTATCCCCAGTGTAGGTGAGTTTTTCTTGCCGTTCGTTCCGATACACATTGGTTCCACCAATCCCCTTTCTCCTCTGTAGATCCACATCCGTTAGTCGCCAGATCTTTTTCTTGCCAAGAATGTTTCATCCATTTTCGTTCTTTGTTAACGACGTTAGTACAGAGTTACAGTAGAGTAAAAGGACATGTCACTCTCCAAAATTATGTATTTTGTCTAAGTTTCTCTACTTGTAAATGTAACAACGTTCGAAGTGATTACACAGTTAACTCTGTAAGTCAGTAACTGTGTAACAACGTTCTAAGTAGTTACACAGTTAACTGTGTAACTTTTTAATTGTGTAACAACTTTCTTAGTAGTCACACACTTAATCGTATAACTGAGTAACTGTGTAACAACTTTATAAGTAACTGTGTAACTGTGTAACTGATTAAGAAGTTAAAAAATAGTGACATATGTTAACTGTGTAATTATGTCATTACCAACTGTTTTTTTTGTACGTAAGTGTCTAACTATTTGTATTTCTAATTCTTGAACATGTTCTCAAGTAGTTACATATCTTAAATGTGTAACTGTGTAACTGATTTGTAAGTAACTGTGTAACCGTGTAACTGATTTAGAAGTTAAAAAATAGTGACGTATGTTAACTGTGTAATTATGTCATTGCCAATTGTTTTTTTGTAAGTAAGTGTCTAACTATTTCTATTTCTAATTCTTGAACATGTTCTCAAGTAGTTACATATCTTAACTGTGTAACTGTGTAACTGATTTGTAAGTAATTGTGTAACTGATTAAGAAGTTAAAAAATAGTGACGTATGTTAACTGTGTAATTATGTCATTACCAACTGTTTTTTTGTAAGTAAGTGTCTAACTATTTCTATTTCTAATTCTTGAACATGTTCTCAAGTAGTTACATATCTTAACTGTGTAACTGATTTGTAAGTAACTGTGTAACTTATTAAGAAGTTAAAAAATAGTGACATATGTTAACTGTGTAATTATGTCATTACCAACTATTTTTTTGTATGTAAGTGTCTAACTATTTGTATTTCTAATTCTTGAACATGTTCTCAAGTAGTTACATATCTTAACTGTGTAACTGATTTGTAAGTAACTGTGTAACTGATTTAGAAGTTAAAAAATAGTGACGTATGTTAACTATGTAATTATGTCATTACCAACTGTTTTTTTGTAAGTAAGTGTCTAACTATTTCTATTTCTAATTTTTGAACATGTTCTCAAGTAGTTACATATCTTAACTGTGTAACTGTGCAACTGATTTGTAAGTAACTGTGTAACTGTGTAACTGATTTAGAAGTTAAAAAATAATGACGCATGTTAACTGTGTAATTATGTCATTACCAACTATTTTTTTGTAAGTAAGTGTCTAACTATTTCTATTTATAATTCTTGAACATGTTCTCAAGTAGTTACATATCTTAACTGTGTAACTGATTTGTAAGTAACTGTGTAACTGATTAAGAAGTTAAAAAATAGTAACATATGTTAACTGTGTAATTATGTCATTACCAATTGTTTTTTTATACGTAAGTGTCTAACTATTTGTATTTCTAATTCTTGAACATGTTCTCAAGTAGTTACATATCTTAACTGTGTATCTGTGTAACTAATTTGTAAGTAACTGTGTAACTGATTTAGAAGTTAAAAAATAGTGACATATGTTAACTGTGTAATTTTGTCTTTACCAACTGTTTTTTTTGTACGTAAGTGTGTAACTATTTGTACTTCTAATTCTTTAACATGTTCTCAAGTAGTTACATATCTTAACTGTGTAACTGATTTGTGTGTAACTGTGTAACTGATTAAGAAGTTAAAAAATAGTGACGTATGTTAACTATGTAATTATGTCATTACCAACTTTTTTTTTTTGTAAGTAAGTGTCTAACTATTTCTATTTCTATTTGTGTAACAAGTTTGTAAGTAGTTACCCAGTTAACTGTGTAACTGTGGAACCGTGTAACTCCCAGTTGAAAAATAGCTACATATCTTAATTGTGTTATAGAGTAATTTTTCTTACACAGTTAACTATGTATGTTTGTAACTGTGTAACAACATTACTATACTGTGGACCTGCTGCAAAATTGTAGCCACATTTTCAATGCTTAAGGACCCATTGAAGGGGTGTAGAGAATTTTTATTGCAATCCATGTCTATGAACTTGTATTTGTACTGCACAAGAATGTGATGATTATACACACCAAAATTGCAAGGTATAGAGAAATTACTAATTTGGTGATGGCGTCTGCTGGTTCTTGCTCGATGACAATACCATCTCTGCGATGCCCATGTGGATATGGGTGGTGTCATATATTTACAAGTCACGCTACTAACAATCCTAATCGCAAATATTATAAGTGCAAGGTGTGTATATGGTGTGGACTTCATGGCACTGATTATTTCTTTGTAATGCTTAGTATAGGTGAGAGGCCTGACATTGTTGAAGTAACACGTTCAATTTTCTTTGTTGTGCAGAAATGATCATGCAAGTTCTTTATGTGGTGTGATGAATTTTTGGCTCTTGGCCGATCATCCAGTGCAAAGTGTGAATGTGATGAGGTGATGCAGAAACTAGTTGAAGAGAATGAAATTTTAAGAAAGCGAGTACAAGAACTTCAACTTCAGCTAGAGAAGAAGACTAGGATCACTGCAAGCCTTGGTCGAGTAATCTCCACGTTGACAACAGAGGAGGCTGATAATTAAAGGATGTTTAAGCTTCTTGTATCCTTAGTTGTCAGTTTACAAATGAATGTAAATTAACAACGTTGTATTAGCGAAGGCAAAGAAATGTGTACTCTGTAGAATGGGTTCCATTTTTGTTTACTTTCAGAATATTGTATACATTGAGAATGTCAGATTGTGTAATGCAAAGACATATGTACTGACCACATTTCTGTATAAGAAAGATCATGTGGTTCCGGGGTAATGTTGTTTAGTTGAATAAATACAACAGGATCCATAAAATGCTTATAACTCACTACTATAATAACAGTTGTAGGTATGCAAATCCACAAGGGGAATTTACTGTCAGTACTTTTGAGAGTAATTGTGTAACAACTATGGAAGTAGTTTAAGCGTATGTAATTACCTACTATGTTCCTCCATACGTATTTAAGTACTTATTATTGTAAGTGTGTAACAACTTTCCAACTGCTTACACATAGTTAATTGTAACTGTGTAAGAACTTATGAAGTAGTTACCAACAGTTAACTGTGTAACTGTGTAACAACTTATGAAGTACTTACACACTTAACTGTGTAATTGTGTAAAGTATTTAATTACGTACGTCAGAAGTCTGTAAGTACTACTTTTGGTAAGTGTGTAACATTTTTTGAATTAGGTTCACACTTAACTGGTTAACCGTGTCACTGTCACTGCGTAATTACGTCCTTCTTTTGCTACGTAAGTCTCTAAGTACTTGTTTTTGTAACTGTGTAAGAACTTTACAAGTACTTACATAGTTAACTGTGTAACTGCGTAAGTATATAATTACTTACTTTCTTTGTACGTAAGTATCTTAGTATTGTAATAGTAATATTTTTCCAACTTTCCAAATAGTTACACAGTTAAGGACGTAACTGTGTAACTATGTAATGCACAGGAAAAGCAACTTCTGCTCATATTTTCAGTGGTTGTCGACAGACGACGTGCGGCTGTCGACAACCGGAAATCTGTTCAGTTGAAAAAAACTTGAACCGATTCAGTTTCGGACCGGTTTTTCTTGTGTCGTTTCACGCAGAGGGTTATAAATAACCGTCAATGTCGACACATGCCCCTTCAACACCTCATTTTTCGGTATCTTGCGTATCCTCAGGTTTATAACAGAAACCCCACCGTTTTTCTATTCAGAGCGCCATCTCCACTCTCTTTCTCTCCTGCTATCCTTCTAGTATCTTCTCCATTCCTCCATTTGCTCCATCTCACCATGTCAACCAGGCAGAAGATGGTTTCTGCTCGTCAAAGAAAACCTTCAGAAGAGGCAGGCGACACTTCTTGGGCTACTGCAGAGCGGCGGAGCAAACATAGGGCAGACCGCACCCCAGAGGTTCATGTACCGCAGAACCTGAATCTCTGTAGGGTTGCTGGTGTTTTCAAGAAAATAATGCAGCCACGATATGTGAATTTCGCCTCCCTTGAAGATATGTTTGAGGGCTTGGAAGACCTGTTCCAAAAGCAACATTAGGTTTGCCTAGTGAAATGGCAGAAGAAGTACTCACCAACTGCTGTTACTGAGTTCTTCAACAACTTGGGTATGTCAAAAGAACAAAACTTGTACACTACAGTGAAAGGCATCACCTTTCAAGTTACCCCCAATCTTTTCAGTCGTGCCCTTCAAATACCCAACAGTGGGGCTAGCATTCTTGACACACAATTGCATCCTACTGAATACTATACTCTTATCACTCAGGAACCCTATGACTCCACAAAAGCCATTGCCAAATTGAATGCCAACACCTTTCCACCCCTTCATCGGATGATTCATCATATGTTTACAACCCTGATTGTTCCGAAAGATGGTAGTAGAGAACTTGTAACTGAAGTTCACAAAAATCTGTTCTACTTTTTTCTTAATGGCCGACAAATCAACTTGCCACAGCTCATGTTTGACCTCATCATGCATTGTTACAAGGATCCAAAACGCTCAATGCCTTACGCTTGCCCATCACATCCGTCATATG
The DNA here is from genome assembly GCA_014218235.1 of Colocasia esculenta. Taxonomy (NCBI): domain Eukaryota; kingdom Viridiplantae; phylum Streptophyta; class Magnoliopsida; order Alismatales; family Araceae; genus Colocasia; species Colocasia esculenta. The sequence goes on from CM024753.1 coordinate 82,240,423, forward strand.
TTATGTTGGCATTCCCCTTAGAGCAGGTGAGACTGTTTCCCTCAAACCAAGATGTGCATATGATATCGCAACAGCTAAAAGGATGGGGTACAAGATGGTTGAAGGCAGAGTGACAAGGATGCTGAAAGGGCAAGAAGCTGCTGAGGAAGACGAAGACTCCGAAGAAGAAGACAGCAGTGAGGAAGAGGAAAAATCATAAGAAAATATGGACATTTCTGGAGGCAATGAGGATCTACCATATATTCCAAGTGAACCAGACATTCAGAGTGCATCTCAAGTTCCATTGTCTCAAGATATGAAAGACTTCATCTCTGAACAACTGCTTCAATGTCAAACAAGAATGACACAGCATATAAATACTCAATTTGATCAGTTGAACCAGCATTTGGATCAGTTGAAGCAACACATGGACACTAGAATGGATGCCATTGAACAGAGTCATGGTCATCTTCAAAGGCATCTGGATGGCATGGATTATGGGTTAATGCACCTTCGGGATGATTTTCAACATCTTCAAAACTTTTACAATCCTCCCTACCCTGAAGATGATAAATTTTCCAACTTTCCATCTCATGTTGTTCAGGGTCTCTGTCGTCCCACTCCTCCGAGGGATGACAATCCTTAGACATTACATGTATACGGAGAATTATCTTTTTGAAAGGAACAAATGTTGATTAGAAATATGAAGTGGTCATCTTTTGAATTGTCTGTGTATGATGTATGACTATATGCCACATGTAATGAATGATCAATCTTTTGAATGAAATTAACTTTTGTCTCCTCCATGACTTATTGTACTTTCCATCCTTTTGAATGTTATTTACAAATATGTACATATGATCAATCTTTTGAATGAAATGAGCAGTTGTTGTCGACAACCAAGGATACAGCTGTCGATAACCAGTGATCTCCATCAGACAACAAGGTTCTGGCAAAACAAAAGAAAATCAGTAGTTGTCGACACCAAGGATACAACTGTCGACAACCAATGATCTCCATCAGACAACAAGGTTCTAGCAAAACGAATAATAGCAATACTTGTCGACACCAAGGATGTATCTGTCGACAACCCAACAAAACAGTGTTCACAAAGTTATATGTGAGCTCATTTACAAGAAGTATGTACATATAGCTTCATGTATTGCATTTACAAAGATATCTGTCAGCTCATTTACAAGAGGGTGAACATCCAGTTCAATTGCCTTACAAAAAATGACGAAATACTGTAATAGAGGACACAAACATCATTAAATGTCTTCCTGTAGCATTGGGTTTCTATAGGTCCTCATGTTATGGCCTTCTTGCTTGCATCTTGAGCAAATGTATATGTGTTCGGCTTCACCTCTTGATGGTATTCGTTTCTTCCTCGGTCGTCCGGTCAATCTCTTTGTAATCGGCGGCTTCACTTGAATATCATTAATGTTCATACATGGCATGTCATTGTTATTTATGGGGTTAACTGTTGTTGCATAGGCTGCCCTATAAGTGTTGGTTGTATACAATGGAGACACATGACCATATAAAGCTTTATGAGTACATGTTATAGCTGCACATGCATGTTCACATGGGATCTTGAGAAGTTGCCACTTATGGCAAGAACATGTCCATTTTAAGATGTTGACAACATATGTTTTGTTGCCATTCACCACCTCAAAGAGTCGGCCATCGGAAGGAATGACAGAGTTTTGCCTTGCATTGGACATGATCTTGGCCAAGACTTTCTCAATATTAGGACATAGGGTGGTCTCCCAATTTGCAACTTCTATTCTTCTCCTCCCTCCCATTTCCATAATTTGACGGCGTGCAGTCTCCACCATTTGAAGAATGGGAAGGCCACGTGCCGGTTTGATCCAAGCATTAAAAGACTCTACTAGATTGGAGTACATTTGGCCATACCTGAAAACAGTTAGACAAGTACGTAAAAAGTTATAGGAACAACTGCTTGGAGACTGGTACATTAAATAAACGTAAGTAGTTACATACTATCAAAGTGACACATGTACCTTTCTCTGGGAAATTGGGTGTTTGCCCAATGTTCAACATCATTTCTGAGGATCCAGTCCTTTGCTTCTGGGGATTTTCATTCCATTTCCGTCAATGCAGCTACATATTCACTTTCATTCAGTGCAAATGCAACCTTGTTGAGTGTCTTCACCATACTATCTTTAAGGGCTTTTTGGTATCTTGCTGCAGCTTCAGTCATAAAGTTTGTCTTTATGTGCCTTAGACAATATCCATGATGGTCCATTGGAAATATTTCAAGAACCGCTTCCTTCAAACCTTTTGCTCTATCTGAGATGAACAATGTCCATCTTTCACTGAGAAGAGCTTTCTTGAGGTTGTTTAAGAACCATTTCCAAATTTCATATGTCTCCGAGTCCGCTATAGCGAATGCAATTGTGAAAAGCTCGTCATTTCCATTTAATGCACTTGTTGCAAGAATGACACCTTGCATTTTATCAGTGATATGTGATCCATCGAGAAAAATCAAAGGTCGGCAACCAACCTCATAACCATATGCACATGCGGCAAAACACAGAAAATATGACTTAAATCGATGTGTCTCCTCATCCACTACCATATCTATGATACTTCCAGGATTCGTTTCCATTACTCGTTCGGAGTACCAACGAAGCATATCATAACTTGTTCGTACATCTCCATGCAAATCTCGTACGACAACTTCCCTACCGCACCAAGCTTGATGGTATGGCACACGCACTCCATAGTCACTAGCAATGTCTTTAACCATATCACATGGACGGTAGTGTGGAGTGTGTGCCATTTTTTTCTTCACTAGGTCACCTATCCATTTTTTGATGTCCTTGGATGATGCTGGCTCTTCAAATCACAACCACATGTGTGGACATTATTCATTGTCTTAATCGCAAAATCAGGTCCATCTCCCAACATTGATGCATGGACCCGCCATGGACAACCTTGTCTTTTGCATCTTGCAGTAACACGACTCTGATCATTCTTAATATAAAACCAGTCAAAACCTCCATATATAGCATAGTTTGTCAGTTCTGTCTGAAAGTGAGCTTTGTCACTAAATATTTGCCTCGTCCCAGTTAATGCATGAGCCCACAATTCACTTCTCAGAACTACATGTGAGCTGCCACCTTCAAATTCTGTGTATTGTGTGTATATTTGAAGGCAACTGTTATTTGTATTGCTAGCATCTGCTTCTTTTGGACTTACTGTAATCAATGGTGATGATCTGGAAAGTTAGCAGAGTTACAAAGTTAGAAAATTTAAGGAGCATACACATACTTACAAATGCACATATCTAACTGTGTAACTGTAATCTTCTCCAGCAGGAATTACATTCTGGTCATACATACTAACTAACATGTGCGTACCTGTAATCTTCCCTAGCAGGATCCATTATAGTGCTTTTGTTATTCTCCACACGCATGATAATGATAGGGTTGGTGGCATGTTCTTTATGAATGTCATACATGATGTCCACGTCCCCATCTTCACACAATGGGCAATATGTATCTGTAAGACTGGGGAGACAGTACTTGATGATCCATCTTCGGCCGGATAATGACCATCGACGGAAGATTTGATCATGAAGTGCCTCCAGCTTCATTCTGCAGAAGACATAGAAGACAAAGGAGTCCTGGCCAAAGGAACAGCGGGCTGGAATCTTGTCCATGTATCCCTCAGAATTTACACTCCTTTCCAGTAGATGGCTGGAGGAGTAAGCCGAGGAAGGAAAATGGGGAGTGTCATTTTTGTTGTTAAGTGGATGTACAAATGGGAGGGGTGTTTCGAAGGGAATGCAGGTTCTCTCTCTCCACTGTCGCCGTCAACAGTCATTTCAAATTCGAAAATTACCACCATGCCCTCGAACCGCCACTAGTCTTTTCGATTTCCCGTCATGTTTAAGTAACACAAAAACTAGGTAACTCCTGCGTTACACAGTTTTCTACCCCACAACACTCTACTGTTCCTCTCCCTTCTGCACGATCAAAGCAACCGAGGTACCATTCGCGAGGAAGTGACTTTACATCTTCCGCAAAGGAAGATGGAGGAAATAGCGTCCACCCCGGTGAAACAGAGCACGCCGGAAAGGGAAGAAGAATCGCGTCTCAGCAGCGACGAACCGCTGCAACACTTCATAGATCGAACACGTGAACAACAACAAGAAGGAGAAGGAGAAGAAGGAGACGAGGAAACACAAATAGATGAAGAAGAAGAAGAGGAAGGTAGGCTATTTCGTATTTCTGTAAGTTACAGACTTACATAAGTATGTAAGTGTGTAACTATGTAAGTATGTAAGTTAATAATAAAATAACTTAGTTATAAATACTTGCACTTCATAATCATGTTAGTAATACATGGCATTTACTGAATAAGTATGTAAGTTACACACCTACGAAGTAACTGTGTAACTGTTACACACTTATTTCGTAAGTGTGTAACTATTACACAGTTACTTCGTAAGTGTGTAACTATTCGTATTTGTGTAAGTTACACAGTTACATTAGTATGTAAGTTACACAGTTACGAAGTAAGTGTGTAACTGTTACACAATTACTTCGTAAGTGTGTAACTATTCGTATTGTGTAAGTTATAGACTTACATTTGTATGTAAGTTACACACTTACTTCATAACTGTGTAACTGTTACACAATTACTTCGTAACTGTGTAACTATTCGTATTTTAGTAAGTTACAGACTTAAAGTATGTAAGTTACACATTTAGGACGTAAGTGTGTAACTATTCGTATTTGTGTAAGTTACAGACTTACATTAGTATGTAAGTTACACAGTTACGAAGTAAGTGTGTAACTGTTACACAGTTACATTAGTATGTAAGTTACACAGTTACGAAGTAAGTGTGTAACTGTTAACTTACATTTGTATGTAAGTTACACACTTACTTCGTAACTGTGTAACTGTTACACAATTACTTCGTAACTGTGTAACTATTCGTATTTTAGTAAGTTACAGACTTAAAGTATGTAAGTTACACAGTTAGGACGTAAGTGTGTAACTATTCATATTTGTGTAAGTTACAGACTTACATTAGTATGTAAGTTACACACTTACTGTTACACAGTTACATTAGTATGTAAGTTACACAGTTACTTCGTAAAATCAGTTAGGTATAAATACTTGTACTTTATAATCATGTTACTTACAGATGACATTTACTTAAATGTTGTATTAGTAATGTGAATTACTTTTCATACAGGGACTGTGGACACCAAGGTATGCCATTTAACTGGCCGGTCTAACTCGAAATTCTATATGGAAGCCCTGAAGGTGGCCGGCATTCGACATTGCCATCAGTCCCTGATGTCCACAACATGTTTCGATGTCTATAGCAATCCACAGCACATGTCAATCCCTCTTCCATTGGTAGAGGAGATAATTTTGCATTACGTTGAGGATGACTCATTCTGTATTGGAGGTCAGAAACTGCACTTCACAGCCAAAGAAGTGGCATTGATTATTGGCCTTCCTAATGTTGGTGAGAAGCTGGACTTTTTTAGAGAGAGTGCAGACAATCGCCTTCATAAGCTGCTGCCCAAGAATCACAAAGTGCACAGAAATAATATTCTTAAGGCCATGCAGTCTTTAGCACCCTCGAATGAGCAGCAAGACATTCAAGATTTTGTTGGGCTTTGGATCGCCTTACTTTGTGCTAGTTTTTTGTTCACAACAACTGCATTTGCTTGTCCCGTGGCAATTCTGCATTACGTCACGAATCTAAAGAAAGTGAACAACGTTGATTGGGCAGGTGCTGTGCACCAATTCCTCATGAGCAAGATGACTGAAATTGCTTACGAATTGAAGAAAGACAATAGAGAAAAGTCATCTAAAGGAATTTATATTTTGGGATGCTTTCCAGTTCTTGGTGTAGGTCTTCTCTTTCTCAAAACATACCAATAATAATATATATATGACAATATATCACAGTAACAAAAAACTTTTATTTTCATGACAGGCGTGGTTCTTGGAGCACCAGAGGAGGATTAAGGCAGAATTTCCAGATAGGCTTCCACGTATCTTGAAGTGGGTTTGTCGGCAGAGAATGATATATTGGCAGAAATTTCTAAAGGAAATGAACCCACACTCTGTAAGCCTCTCTATATCAACCTCATTCTACTAGTTTATAATTTATATATTTTTATCCATGCTGGTGGTCACTATTTAATCACATAACCTGGTGATAGTCATTGTACCAACACATAACCTGGGTTGTCGACATATGAAAAGACTATGTCGACAACTACTGGTTGAATCCTTCGTTGTCGACAGATGTAAAGCGTTTGTCGACAGCTACTATTTCAATTCTTGGTTGTCGATAGCTGAAACTTGTTTGTCGACAACTAGTGGTTGAATCCTTAGTTGTCGACAGTAAGTATGTACCAGCACATAACTTATATGTTTGCATACATTCTCAGATACTCTCCGATCTTACCATTTCTGAGGATGAGGAAGCCCAATTTAAAAGCAAGAAAATGAAGCTCAAAATATCAGCCACACATGCCACAGCACAGTAGCAACAACAAGAGCAACAGCAAGCAGCAGCAGCAATTTTAGCAACACCCGCCCAAGCAGATCAAATTATCAATCTTCTGACGACATTAGAAGTATGCTTGGACAAATAATCAGGATGAAAGAGAGAAAAGAAGACAGAAAAAGACAGAAAAAATTAGAAATTTTGTCTAAGCGAAAGGGAAGAGAAGAAGAACAGGAGAAGGTGGGAAGACATGAAGAGGAAAAGGAAGGAGGACATGTGATGGTGGACATGTCCAAGGAGGAGGGAGGTCAGGAGGTGGACATGTCCAAGGAGGAGGGAGGTCAAGAGGTGGACGTGATGTCCAAAGAGCAGGAGAAAGAAGGAGAGGAACATGAGGAGCTCTCCATCATGGAGGAGGACGGCAGAGAAGCGTCAAAGAAGGATGTGGGCTAGAACATGGACACTATCATGCAGACCCTAGATGCACTGGTTGAGAATATTGTGCCTCCCACAGCAACTGCAAAGATGCCTCCAGCAGAGGAGAAAAAGAGGTAAAAGCCATCTCACCCTCGTCGCTGACAAGGAGGGTGAAGGAAGGACGGAGGACCAGGTCACAGTCCGCTTTATTCAAGGTAGATAAGTAATTCTTTTTCTATGTGACCATTTAATTTTCAAACTGGTGTAACAAAACAATTATGTAACCAAACCATTGTGTAATCACATATTTGTGTAAGTGCTTAACTCATGTACATTTATGGAAGGACTTGGAATACGAATTTGACGTAAGGAAGAAGAAGAAGGTGCAGGAAGATGTTGCAATCATTGTGCCTTCCCAATTAACCCAATTAAGCCAAGCATGTCCCCATCAAGCATGTTCCATTGTTTCTTTCATAAACTTTCGTTATGCATGTTTGTCTCATGTATTTCTCATAATTTAGTTTGCGCAGTATGAAGTCCGTCGAGATTATCGCGGACGAAAACAACTTTCTACTAATAAGGTTCGGGTTATTGACAACTTCCTTGATACCACCAGAATTGATGGGTAATAAACTTTACACTATTATGAATAAGACGACACAGTTACATCAACTACCATTATAAACATGTTTTTTTTTTGTTGCATCTTGTAGTGACAATATCTTCGAACCAAAGAAGGATGGCTGGGGTGCCTATCTCAACCCAGAGCACATAATTTCTCTCTTGTTTGGAAATCAGTTAGAATCAGCTATAATCGATATGTTCCTTCTTCTATTGCGAAGAAAAAAAGAGGATCAACCATCTGAATATTATGAGTATGATTGTCTGCCTGCCTATGGCAAGGTTTGTACGCCATTCATAGTATTCCTTCTCCCTTCTCCAATTAAAATGAACAGATGACTAATATAATATTGTGCTCGTCCATGACTTATTATAAGGATGGATAATGGAATGGAATGACAACGAAAAAAGAAAAGAATATTTGGACCACATTTTGAAAACACTGCAGACACCTGTAAAAGACAAAGACATGGTCTTCTCTCTGATGCATTTTATAAATCATTGGGCATTGCTGGTCATTAACATCAGAACTAAACAATATGCACTTTTATGACTCAATGATCCAGCACCCCAAACATGATTTCGAGACCTATGTAAGTGCCCATACTCCTCCATACAATCTGTTCAATTCTCATGCATCTAATTCTGTGCAAGCGGTTCTATATATGTATGCAGGAAGTTTGATGTTCACTTATGTATTTTTTTTACTGTAGGTGAAAATTCTAAAACAAGGTTTTCTTGAAATATTTGGCCTGGATACATCAGCATGGCCGATCGTCGTGCCAACCCCTTGTCCACAATAAGGAGCTGGGGATGATTGTGCACTATTTGTGTGCAAGTACATGGAATGCTTATAAAAAAAGAACATAATCGGTTTGCCCTTCTCCCAGGTAACTGTCTTAACACATGTATATACTCCACATCATAGTCTACACAAAATATTTCTATATTCTCATTCATTTATATTGACATAGGCTGATATGGACTTAATTCGGGGGAAGCTAGCATCGGCCATTATTGAAGAGGTCAATCGGGAGAAGGCACACAAAAGCAGCGGTGCAGAAGCAGTGGAAAAATTGTTTAATTATTGGATGAGGCATAAAAATCTCAACTATGCAACTATATTTGCAAATGTGCGCAATTGTTTTATTTTATCACAGTCTTTAAGTGATGATGTATGTGTATGTATGTAAGTGTTTAAGTACATGCTTCTATATGTGTTTTATTAAGAAAAATTTCCCTCCCAAAGTAGTAATTGGTTGCTGACATGACTGCATCACATGACTGCATCACAAATGTATAAAATTACAAGTTACGTACTTACAGAGGGTTTACACCACAAATGTCTCGGTTGTTTGTAAACAATAGCAATCACAATATCATTACATTCACGGAGTACTGACTTAACAAAGTCATAAAAATACTCCAAGCAGTGCTTAAAAAAGGAAAGACAAACTCAAACACTGCGTCCACGGATCCCATTTCTACAATATTGACGCTTTCGAATTCATCGGTTTTTCCCATTTTCCAAACACGTAATTGGACAAACATGATACATACGCCTCTTCCTACAATTTGACGTACTCGGTTCAGACTTGCCTGATGAACGAACTGCTGTACACCTACAAAAAAACACATCGTATCATTACAAATAAATGCACAAGAAAGATATTCACGCATAAAACTTTAAAAGAGAACATGTACATGCTTACCCTTCTTTGCAAGCAACCTGTATTAGCACATATTTCTCATTCCCATTCTTATGCAATGAACGCATAACCTCTATGTCATCATTCACATTTAAGCAAACGTCATATTTGACTTCTCCAGGTAACTGGTACTTAATACACCAATGAGGATCATTCAAATTCCATCTTTGGAATATCCGTTCCCTTATTTCCGATATTCCCATATCATCTTGAACATAAAAAATGAACGAATCGTTCCCAAATGCACATCGAGCAGGAATCATGTCCAAATTTCTTGAATCAAATAAGCCTGAGATGAAAAGGAGTTACACAGTTACACAATTACTTACAAATCAGTTACACAGTTACACAGTTAAGATATGTAACTACTTGAGAACATGTTCAAGAATTAGAAGTACAAATAGTTACACACTTACGTGCAAAAAAACAGTTGGTAAAGACAAAATTACACAGTTAACATATGTCACTATTTTTTAACTTCTAAATCAGTTACACATTTACTTACAAATCAGTTACACAGATACACAGTTACACAGTTAAGATATGTAACTACTTGAGAACATGTTCAAGAAAGAGAAATACAAATAGTTAGACACTTACGTATAAAAAAATAGTTGGTAATGACATAATTACACAGTTAACATACGTCACTATTTTTTAACTTCTTAATCAGTTACACAGCTACACAGTTACTTACAAATCAGTTACACAGTTACACAGTTAAGATATGTAACTACTTGAGAACATGTTCAAGAATTAGAAATAGAAATAGTTAGACACTTACTTACAAAAAAATAGTTGGTAATGACATAATTACATAGTTAACATACGTCACTATTTTTTAACTTCTAAATCAGTTACACAGTTACTTACAAATCAGTTACACAGTTACACAGTTACTTACAAATCAGTTACACAGTTAAGATATGTAACTACTTGAGAACATGTTCAAGAATTAGAAATACAAATAGTTAGACACATACGTACAAAAAAACAGTTGGTAATGACATAATTACACAGTTAACATATGTCACTATTTTTTAACTTCTTAATCAGTTACACAATTACACAGTTACTTACAAAGTTGTTACACAGTTACTCAGTTATACGATTAAGTGTGTAACTACTAAGAAAGTTGTTACACAATTAAAAAGTTACACAGTTAACTGTGTAACTACTTAGAACGTTGTTACACAGTTACTGACTTACAGAGTTAACTGTGTAATCACTTCGAACGTTGTTACATTTACAAGTAGAGAAACTTAGACAAAATACATAATTTTGGAGAGTGACATGTCCTTTTACTCTACTGTAACTCTGTACTAACGTCGTTAACCAAGAACGGAAATGGATGAAACATTCTTGGCAAGAAAAAGATATGGCGACTAACGAATGTGGATCTATAGAGGAGAAAGGGAATCGGTGGAACCAATGTGTATCAGAACGAACGCCAATAAAAATTCACCTACACCGGGGATAGAAGGAAGGAAGTGAGAAAGAGTTAGAAACATTCACCAGAAGCCAGAATCTCTACACTCCTCTTCGCACCGCACCCAAACGGTAACCCTGGTCTCCTCTTCGCAGCACACCAAACGGGCAACCCTGGTCTGCAACGCCGCGGCGAGAAGCTTTCCGCCATCGCCTGCCTTCTTCGAAAGGCATTAAAGCCAAACAGGGTCACAGGTCGCTAGGGCTGGGGGTAGAATGGGTATTGCCCACAACAGGGATAACGTCCGTTAAGCCCCAGGGACTGGAAAAAAAGTCCCGCATAAAGCAGGGACCGAGCGTGCAAGATAAATCTGGCAGGGATGGGAAAATAAAGGTTCTCCCCTCCCAGGGGCGAATAATTAATTCTCCCTATTTTTTATTCCTGCTACAAAAGAAATGCACCATTACGTGAAGAATTTTCAATTATTTACCCAATGTGTATAGAAAAATAAATTTTCAAAAAATGAGGAAAAGGACCAAGTGTGGAGCAAACTATCTAGCCTATAAGAAGCACTATCACAACTTTTGTTATAACGTAATATTTAACTCTATAACAAAAAAACAAAAAGATTGAGGTGTCTCTTCTATTGGGTTGAGTATGTTGCTCCCATCAGTCTTAGTGGGTCGTCTATAAACATCATTTGCATCTTAAGAATAGTGATCACATGACACGTGGCACATTAAAAGACTAAGGGAGTCAGTATTCGATTGGGTATGCAATCGCCACTAGGGAACCTTGACATGCCATCTACTTCAGCCACTCATCAAGTGTGGAAGGTCCTCTGCCACCCAAATGTGCAGAAAGTGGCCCCTCCAAACCAAATACTCTTCATTTGGAAAGTATTAGTAAATGCACTCCCTACAATGTCTAGATTAGCCATAATTCCCCCTGGAAGCTGCCCACTTTGCCCCAATTGCCAAGTTCAGGAGGAATCAATAGATCACATGATGTTCGAATGTACTGTTGCTAGAGCCATTTGGTTTGCCAGTCCTTTAAACTATAAACCTCTCCAAGATAATATGTCATTGGCAGACAAATTTGTGAGATGGTGTCAGCCTCCCTTCACAGTAGATAAGATAGATTACTCTTTTTTAAAACTGGTCATTGCCATCATGTGGAACATCTGGAAGACAAGGTGCTCCCTTGTTTTTGATAACAAAGCTCTCAATCCGAGCCAAGTGATTCTCAATGTTTGGGTAGATTTTGATACTTGGAAGTGGACTACCCCACAGGACACTCCCCCTACTAAAAGTATTTCTCTACCCAACCCACAGTTGAGCAGCCCACCTCTTACCATGTTTATTGATGCTACTTTCAAGGAGGGGAAAGCTGTTGGTGCTCAAGTACTAATAGCCCATAATATTATGCTATTGGGATGTAGATCTTCTATCTTCAAGGCATCCTCTCCCCTGGAAGTTGAGGCTCAGACCATCTACCAAGGCATTATGTGGGCCATAGAGTTAAATGTTGATATCACTCTATATAGTGATGCTCTCAGTGCTGTTTTGGCAATCAATGACCAACAAAAGATCTCTTGGAGATGTAATTCCATTTTGTTGGACTGTATAGGTCTCCTAGTTTCATACACCCAGATTAAAGTTAATTACTCTCCTAGGCAGGTTATCTATATCTCTCCCTACTTTGTATCTCTCTGTGTGCGTGAATGTTTTTTACTGGTGTCTAGATCCCTAACAAGTGGTAGATCCCTAACAAGTGGTATAAGAGTTGTGAGGACTTGATCGGAGGTGACGTTCACTAGACTTGATAGAGGTGTTCACTATTCGGTTAAAATTGAAAAATCAAACCGAACTGAGTGATTCGGTTTGGTTTGGTTCAGTTTGAACATGAAAAAAATTTGGTTTGGTTCCAAATCAAATCGAAAAAGAAAATTCAGTTTGGTTTGGTTTCTAAGCTCTATAAATCAAACCAAATAGATTAAACCGAATTACAATAATAAATTTTAATTTGTATATGTCTATCAAGTTTAATCAATATATTTACGTAAAAATAAATATTATGGGGGGTAATATGGTCATCAACATTTAATACTTCATTTCAAATCTTATTTGATAGTGATTTATTAGAAAAATAAGTGATTAAAATCTTATTTAATACTAAGAGAATCTAAAGGTCCATTTATTTTCAAGTTAAACTTGGTTTGGTTTGGTTTCAAGGGACTTTGGTTTGGTTTGGTTCGGATTGGGTCTGAATTTGGTTTGGTTTGATTTCTTAAAAATATTCTATAAACCAAACCAAACCAAACCATGAACACCTCTAAGACTTGATATGAAGCACATCCGAGGGGGACAAGGAGGTTGTCCTTGTCAAACAAGTAGCATAACGATTGAGGTTTTGGAGGTGTTGCAAGGACCAACGCAATCATGTGGAGGTGACTACAGTGACAAACGGGGTGGTAGGACAACAACATAGACAATTAGTAGGTCGTGGGCAATGTCTAAGTGGTGTTCTGATGGTGGGAAGGCTTTGGTAGAACCATCCAGTCGCATGTCTAAGTAATTGTGTAGATAGCAGACAATAGATGATCCTCGATGGCAAGCATCACAACGGAGTAGAAGTTGCTAAGGCAACTAGGTCCTTGGCCATGGCTAACATTTCATTTCCCCTTTTCTTTTCATCCGAGGAGGAAGACGAAGAAAGGGGAGGAGAGAGAGAGAGATAATTAAAAAATGTTCTCTTAAGCTATTAATTTGGATCTAGGTTATTGGATCTAGCTTTGGATTCAATTTGGGTATAGGTTTGAATCAAGTTGTTGGTGGATTTGGGTACACATGTTGGGTTCTTGGGTCCAAGTGTAGTTTAGATCTGCAAATAGGTCTAGTCATTTAGGAGGTCTATCTTACTAGTTGATGGGCAACAATCTAACAACGAGATTGGTTTTGGCCAGAGTAAAGACAATTGGAGGCAAAATTGGGTGATCTGAGATTCCTTCCTAGGTTTTTAGACAATCCGAACAAGTTGGGTAGTGTGGATTGAGCAAGTTTTGCTCTAATTGAGAGATTTGCCCAAGATGGTGTGTAGGTTGGGTAGAGATGAACATGGTTGGTCAAATCAAGGTTGATTAGAAGTATCAATGGTGAATATTGAGAGTAGAAGTTAGAAGGTAGCATAGCAAAAGTTTTTCTATGGAATCTTTCAACAGATGCAACAAGTTTTACACTATGGTAGAAACATATGGAGAACATCCTAACATGCAAAGGACAAGTGAAGGTTCTCGATGACAAGATGAAGAAGCCATAGTAGCTATCAACTAAGCCATTGCAAGAGATGCGAGATTTGGCGAATAGCACAATTCAACTATTATTGGCAAATAACATTTGTTGGGAGGTGATCAATTTGGATGATTTAGAGACAATCTTGAAGAAGTTGGAGAGTAGGTATAAGTCCAAGTTACTAATAAAACCAGTTGTTTATCAAGAAGAAACTGTATGGCCTAAAGAGGGAGGGGATGAGGAGACTGGAGGATCATATGAACAAGCATACCAAGATTCTAATGAAGGTGCTTGTCTGGATGTGAAGATTGATGAAGATGACAAGGCACTTCTCTTGTTGTCTTTATTCTTTGCATTAGATAATTATATTGTGACTACACTGCTATTCATGAAACATACTGTTAAGTTAGATGATGAAAATCCCCTTGTTGCTCATGAACAAGTAGCAACAGAAGAGCAACAATGATTGAGCATTAGGTGAGGATGATCTTTCAGTTACAAGTGGAGGTTGGGGGAGATCCGATAAGAGGCAAGAATTCATAAAGAGCAAGGGACATTCTAAGTCACGGGGTTCCTTGGATGTGTTATTATTGTGACAAGAAAGGCTATATAAAAAGGGATTGTTCAGTGCGGAAGGAGGATGTGAAGCTGTAGAAGGAAAGAGAAAAAGAGAAGGAAGGCTCATCATTTGTCAAGGTAGGTGGAGAAGAGAGTGAGGCTGAGTTGCTCTCAATTCAAGTTAGATTTTAGATCGTAGTTGTTTGCTTCATATTTGTTTAAGCAGGTAGCAGTTCAACACATATCAAACATGTGATGGAGGCTTGGTTTTATTGGCAAACAACGTGGAGCGCAAAGTTGGTGGAGTGGAATTGGTGTGGGTTCACATGATTGATGGAGTAGTGCGTGCACTGACAGATCTAAAGAGGAACTTGGTTTCAATGGGAGCCTTGGACTCAAGAGATTATTAATGAAGGAAATCAGATGGGGAAACTATTACATAGAGGAAACAACATATTTAAATTTTTAGTACGATTTTCATAATAGATCAATTCAGGGTATGAAGAACGACATATATAAACCACACGATGGAGAGCATTTCTCATTTGGTGGAGACCTTGGATCTATAGGGAAACGTGCAAGAGCAACTAATGTGTAGCAGAATGAAGTTTAAAAACAAAACACATTTCCCACGCGTTCTTATTGAACCAAGATGATGTCCAGGTGCATAACTCTCATCCAAACCATACGAGGGCGAGACCTTCTCACCTAGGAGAGTTCGTAGATCCTTCGAAGTGCAGAACTGGTCTCGTGGATGAAGGAGCTCACACAATCTCCCTCTAACGATGTCCACATGGTAACGACCGACTCCTCCTCCTCCTCCTCACAACGGCGTCTCCTCTCCCCGGTGCACCTCCAAGGTGTGGCAGAGCCACAACACGTAGCAACAACAGCCACAGCAAGCAGCAGCAGCATGCAAGAAGCAACAATAGCTGTTGTGGAAGCAGCTTTCTCTCTTCTCTTTCTCTTCCCTGCTTGGAAGAGAACGAGAGAGAAAGCAAAAGGGAGAGAGGAAGAGAGAGTGAGTGTGTTGTTATAACTCTTCACAACCCCTCTCATTCATATAAAGGGGTAAGCCACCAATTACTGCATGGCCCGCACGTTGTGGGGCCATGCGGTGTATGGCTTGGGGTACAACTAGTCATACATGTCTTGACGACAAGATAAGATGTCTCCAATCAATGTTGGAGACATAAGTCATTGTCACCAAGACTCTATTGGTGACAATTGTTCTTGTCGCCAGGAGTCCTGGCGACAGTCGACTCTGTGGCCAGGACAATCCTGGCGGCAGTGGACCTTGTCGCCAAGACCATCCTGATGGTAGTCAATCCCGTCGCCCAGACCATCCTAGCGACTGACTTGTCTTCTCTCTATCCTTGGTCAGAAAAGAGCATATTGGATAACTCTTATCCAATCATCTATCATCGTCGTGTCAACCACCTTTTGTGTGTGACCCTCTAGGCCCAATACCGAGCTGGCTGTGAGTTGCACCCATGAGAACCCTTCTGACTCAAATTTTTTTTTGACGTAGTGAATTATTATCTCTATAATAATTTACTCAACTCAACGACTATGGACATACCAAGCTACTACGCCACAATCTCCAAACAATACAAGAGGATCAAATCCATTGAACATTTCTGCCTACAGTTACTGTGTACCTTTAGTACCTTATCCAACAAATATCCCAGAGACTGTATATAAGATATGGTATTGTCAGGCCTATATGGAATCCGTTCAATTCTTATTCTTATCAGATTCTCCCGGAGAACTCATTCTCTTTCAATCCGTTTGACCCTGACCATAGATTTTCTTGAGCAAGAGCACATGGGATATTCCTCTCATGATACTGAGAGTGGATGATTCTTTATGGACACACAATTATGTTCGTAAGATTGGCTACCATTCTTAATAACTGGCTGTATAGATCTAGAACCTTCAGACATATAAGTCTGACATCATAGAATGGAGTACTCAAACAAGGCATCCTTGGTATCTCAAGTCCAAGGACCAGTTTCACAACTGGGACCATGAAATTGTTGTCCGATAATTAGGTATCGTCAATTATATAACATTCTGAGAGCGGATGATTCAGTGAACTTATTCTCTAATAAGTACCTGCACCATACCCCTAGTGTCTCTACACAAATAGCTATGAGACCAACTACCTCCATTATACGGACAGATATATAGCACACTGGTCTATTCGGTTATCTCGATGTCCTTCTCGAGCAACTTATGACTAGGAATATCTAGGATCTGTGTTTAAGAGGATAGGTCTCATTATCATGATCTCATCATGATCCTAATTTTCATTGCACAGGCCATGGACATCACAATAATTTTCATTGCACAGGCCCATGTACATCACAATATATAAATATCATCCCATGCATGTAATATAAAGTGAGAAAATGTCATTAACATTATGATTACCAAAATATATTAGTACATGATTACAAGTACCATCAGTAATGTGAGTTGGCTTGCTGGGAACTCATGACTAACAAGATCTCCATAGATCGATGTGTTGGATCGAGATGGCACTAATGATGTCCTAGAGGGGGGGGGGGTGAATATGACTTCTTGCACTTTAAAAACATCTGAAAATGATAACACTAAATAGAGTTGTTAGTATTTAGTGTAGTGTGTGTGTGAAATAAGTGAAAACTTGGCGGAAACAATCACACAAATGCACAAAGAGATTTTATCCTAGTTCGGCCCTTCCCACATGGAAGTCCTATGTCTAGTCCCTAAGTAACCTCTTGGGATTTCACTAACTGCTAAGAGAACTTGGCCTTCTCTCAACCTGAGAGGTATTACAAACCCACTTGCTCCCAAGCAAGTCTTCCCTTACTAGGGATACAAAGACTACCTACACAAGTAGGTCTTCCCTTCACAAGAGGGGCACTGCAGGAAACAAACCTCCTGCGGGTTATCTAAACACAGATATGAAAACACTTGTGTGTCTGCTCAGAAGGAAGAGCAAACACAGAGAATTCAGAAAGGAATACAAATAAGAGTTGCAGCTCTAACTCTTACTGAATCTAAGAGGGTGGACTAAAGAAAAGATCTATAGTTACAAAATGCCACCCAACAGAAGAAGACTTCTAAGAACTAGAGAGCTTGAAAGTTGTGGACTGAAGAAGCAGCTCTCTTTCTTTCACTTCAGTAGAAGGCTTGTGGAGACTCTTGCAAATTCAGAATGGAGCTCAGTGTGACTTGTTTTCTTTTCAGTGTCTTGGTGTTTTTTGGTTCAAACTTCAGCTCCTATATATGAACTTCAGAGGCCTTAAGTTTCTGTTTGAAACTATCCATTGGAAAACTAGCCGTTTGAAGAATAGGCATTGATCCTTGGATGTGAACTCCTTGAGACTTATGTAATATTCATAAGTCCTTCAGCTTTTGGAGTTCTAACGTCTTCAGGCTATGTTTGTAGCTTCATAGCTTGATAGACATTTTTCATTAATGTTCTGTAAACACCATGCTCAAGACTGAAGATTAAGTCATACTTCATAAAATGTTCTGCAAGAAAGGACAAGACAGAAAAAAGATACCTCCATACTTTCAGAGGTAGGTGAGATGAGAATATATGTAAAGTATAAAGAACCTCGGATGGACAGATGTTCAGTGCAATAAAGAGCAGACAAACATTTGTATCCTGAAGGTAAGGAGAGGTTCTGATAGTGGTAGGTGAGTTCTGACAGATACCCCATGCTGCTTATACCTACCATCGCATTTACTGCAAAGCAACTGTCAAATAGAGAAGAACTGAACTTCTGGCAAAAATCAAGAGACCAATTTGTATAATTATCTTAGATCTTATCAAAGATAATTTATGTGATCATTTTGAATATAATTTTTTCTACCTAACAGGATATTAAATGACGGTAGCAAGAGAAGCATTATTCTATAAGATATGAACGTGTTAATCATTATGTAAAGGATCCCATAGGGATAACAAACATATTGAAATACATAAGATTAAGATTTCATGGATTTTGATAAATGACAATTTCATACAAAAATTATTAAGTATCAAGTACACAATAGTTGATATAAGATACTTAGACTTTTCTAAAGTCGGAGTCAAAGATGAGAGATGCAAAATAAACTTTGACTATATAGTAGTCGCAGTGAGACATTGATCATAAACTTCGACTTTTGAAAAGTCGGAGTGATAAGAGATTCAACAATCGATGTCATACTTCGACTTCTATGGAGTCAGAGTGTAAACAATAATAGACTTTGACTTCTCAAGAGTTGGAGTAAAATACAAAGACTTGAACTTCTCAGGAGTCGAAGTAAGAGAACTTCGACTTTTCAGAAGTCGGAGTGAAAGTGTTCATCAATCGATAACTTACTTTGACTTTAAAAGAGTTGGAGTGAGGAATAGAGACTTCGACTTTTAAGAAGTCGGAGAGCAATACAAGTCATACTTTGACTTTACAAGAGTCGGAGTCTAGACAGACTTCGACTTTTCAAGAGTCGAAGTACTAGTTGTATGTTCACAGATGGTTCAACACTTTTACTTTTCTAAAGTCAGAGTCCACAGTCGGAGTTAGTACGATACATAGTATATGCTGTGGACTTAGAGAAATTTCGTGACAGTGTTGATATACAGTAACATACAAGTCATGTTTCTTGTGGTATATTTCAATAGATTTATTTGTAGAGAGTCTTAAAAGATTTTGTCATAGCAAAAGCACAATGCTTAAATAGTTTAACAATATGATAGTTGCTCAACAATTATTCTAAAGGATAGTTACTCAACACGATGTAGACTAAGTCATCTAAATATAGGAGTGCAAGCGCCCTCCCTCTAGATGTATCCACATGAAGGGAAGGGATGATAGGTTCCTCCTCTTTCTCCTCCACATATGGGCAGCACTCTAGTGATGTCCACAAAACCTCCACAGGGTTGGGGCACAAAAGATAGGGAGAGAGGGAGAGTGGGGTGCAGCCTTAAGATGGAATGCTTGGTTCTTCTCTTGGATGCCCCTACATACAAATAGTGAGTTTACTTAAACCCTAGTAGGCCTTACTGCTCATGCACATTTATTATTGGATCCAATCCAATAATAACTTTAGACTATGCATTGTCGTGTGAAAACCTAATAAGCCTAATACTAGGTTCAAATAAGACTAATTGAATATCTCATATTTAATCCACTATCATCTGATCATCCGTCTAATGTATGTAACTCTCTAAGCCAAATACCAAGTTGACTGTGAGTCAACAACTGTCAGAACTCCTTCCAACTTAGTAAATTAATTATCCATATAACAAATTTACTTAACTCATCGATTATAAAATGTATAAAGCAATTACGCCATAATTTCCAGATGGTACTTGTGGTCATAATCTATTTGTCATAATCCATTGGATCTTTTTGTCCACATTCACCATGTAATTCTAATCCCTTATCCACCTAATACCCTTAAGTCTATATATCAGGCATGGTGAATCGCTAGGATTCTATCGGAGAACTCTTCTCTCTCTATCTGATCAACCCTGGTCAGGGATTTGTCTAAGTAAGATTACATGGGATATTCTCTCTCATTATGCTGAGAGTGGATGATCCTCCGTTGACATTCAATTACTTTCGTAAGGTTAGTTGGTGTCCTCAATGACCGACTGTACTAGACTTATAAGATCCAGACCTATAAGTCCGATATTGAAGCATAGAGTACTCATACAATGCATCATTAGTGTCTCAAGTCTAAAGATCAATTATACAATTGTGACCATGAAATTGTTGTACGACAATTAAGTATCATATAACTATACAATAATCTGAGAGCCGATCAATTTAATGAACTTATTCTCTAATGAGCACCTGTCTCCATATGAGTAGTTATGAGATCAACTACCTTCATCTAATGAAATAGACATATAGCGTACTGGTCTATCCAATTATCTTGATGTCCATCTTAAGTAACCTATTACCAAGAATGTTTAAAATATGTGTTTAAAGAAGATAGGTCGCATTATCATGATCTGATCATGATCCAATCCTCATGCGCACAAAAACCTTAGACATCACAGTGTACACACTACATCAATAGTCACACAATACACAACGAGAATAATGCCATTTATGATTTACCGAAAGAGATATGCCTATAGATAAAAGTGCCATCACATAGATGATTTGACTTACATGACACTTATAACTAACAACCAATGCACTCTTGAAGGTAGAGCTCCCAATGTGTGTAGAGGAGAATGAGTTATACTATGAAGATAGATGATGAATGGTGTGTACGGGCTTTTAGGGAGGGTGGACATTGGCGTGACTTAATTAGTTGTTTCCCAAGCAAGTAGTATGGATCAACAAAAAACTTGGTATGGTGGAGATTAGAAGAAACGAGTCACTTTGCTTTAGATGTCGACCGTGGATGTGGTCTCTCATATCAACTATGAGAGATGATGCCACATCTAGCTTTGCGGCACACCTGGTTGGGGTGTAAACATCTAGCTATAGGATGCAAGACCATGTAGGTAGAGTTGACTGATGGATGGTTTGTGGATTCAACACCAAGTTGTGGTGTTTGTAGATTCAAGTCAAGGTGGAGACTATTGTGGTGTGATTAGAATCTACAAGGAATCAATGTTGGAGTTGGACTCAAGTTCATGTTTGATTAGGATAGGATTATGGATTGGGAGTCAGTATTGGGTTAGGAGAAATACTTAATACTCAATCGACAAGGTAGAAAGCATTTTTCATTAGGTTAGAGACCAACTAGGACTTGGAGCTAGGCATTAATTAGGAAATAGTCTTAATGGGGTTAGGAGAGGAAATAGTCTTAATAGGGTTAGGAGATTGTTTGGGGTCTTTTATAAATAACAGTTGTACTTCAAGAGATGGTGATACACAAAAAGCGTGGCACACGGGGAGTTCGAGATATCAAGTGAATCGGGTGTTCAATTAAGTGTGTAGTTGCCATCGAGAAGGAAAATGTAGTTCTTTTTCTTAATGAAATTGAGCAAGTTCCTCTATATCCGTCTTTCTTTTCTCCATTGTTGTGTGTGCATGTTTGTGAACATTTTCTCACCGGTGTTCAAAACCTCGACACTTAATTTATGAAATAAGCATGCCCAACGTAACTAATGGAGAAAAGTATTTATTTGGTGGTCTCGACAGTGGTAGTGATTGGATAAGAATTCAGTGGATAGGGGGGGGGGATCTAATCCATAGTATACATATGTCTTTTTATCCTCACATTATCTTACATTTATATAATAAATAAACAGGCGACCTTCTCTCCTAAAATGTTGTATTCCGACTATATGTGTAAGGATTTCACCCCATTAAGTTTCTGAAAAACATAACCACGGACAAAATCCCCATGAATATAATTAATTACCTCGACACGTGAAGTTTTTTTTTTTTTTTGATAACGAGAAAATTTCGTTCCGTGTGATTTTGTGGGCTCAGGGATTGGTGTTCGTGAACTCCAAGATCAGGATTTGGCAGCTTCTACTTTCCGTATACCTATATTGCCCTTACCTCACTTGACCGAAAAAACCTCAAATTTACACACCTCGAAAATTGCATGTAAATCAGGTATATAGAATGTATCCTTCATCTCTTTATTAAAATCATGTTTAAGATCGAGATGGATCAAAATCTTCTTCGGGAGTTACTTTTTGCTTTTCACGCGCCAATCAGTTCTACTTCTATTAGAAAAGGCTCTTTTAAGGAAGGAGGTATATAGGCAATTTTTTGGTGTTTGCAGATGGGACCTGCACAGCTATCTATAGTGTGCAACAGCTGCTGCATGCACATGATCCATGCCAGGGCGGGTCGTGACAAAATTTAAATGGGCTCAGCCTGTACACTTGATGGTTTCTCCTACTTGGTTGGCCTCTAATCCCATTTTGTTCCCTATTATTCTCTATATTTTATGATTTAGGTAGGTTATTATTCTTTTAACATCAAGCGCAACGTGATGTTGATGCTACTTTCTGTATAATCGGAGTTCGGAAAGGGAGAGATCATTTTTTTTCTTCTTTTTTTTCTTTTTTTTTATGACAGGGAGAGATCATCAGACTTACAAGGACAGGACACCACTTAATAATAGGTCAGTGAAAATTGGTTTATAGATGAAGCTAAATGTGACCTCAGCAGAGTTTTTTTTTTTTGGGTACAAATTAATTAATAATTTTTAACTTTAACAAGAGAGATTATTATTATAACAGAATTTAACATATATTGTAAAAAAATAACACTTACTGTAATATATTATAATTCTATCAAAAATTAAAAAAATAAGTAAAATATTTGATAGAAACTTCTAATTAATTTATTATTATTTTCTTTTTTGAAGTGGTGGGTGAGGGGGTTGCCAGCCTTGACAATTGAAACGTTTTGTGCCGGGCCAAACACAGACTTGTTTGATTAGCTAAACCCAGGCGCCAGTAGAGTGGGGGGTGGCTGAGGTCATCCATCCACCCATTTTATTAACAAAGGATGTAAGTGGTTCTCAGGCAACATAAAAACCCCTTTTTATCATCCATCCACACATTTTATTAATAAAGGATGTACGCTGTTCTCAGGCATCATAAAAACATTATTATTAGTTGTTTTTTATAACACATGGTTGTACATCAGATGAAACAACCTCGGGTGGGGAGAGTTCTTTTGTTTTTTTTTCCAGGATTTTTATTAAAATAATTTAAAAATAATAAATTATTAAATACATAATTGTAATTTAAAAATAATTACAATAATAGTCACTAACCGGGAGGGCGAGGGCGATAGACTTGTTTGTGTTGCCAACTTACACAAACACAAACACTATATATTTTTAAATGTGCGTCAAAATATTTTAGAAGACTTTTGTCGAGTTACCGTTAAAGATCTTTCATTGGCAGGTTTTAATAAAATAAAAGATACGATCTTCAATTTTAAAATTAGTTACAAAATTAAAGATCTTTCAGGATACTTAATTTAGAAGTCTCCTGATTAATCTATTTGAAAATTGAAACATTGGCTAAAAATGTCTGAAATATTGATAAACATTAAATATACATGAAAAATGTTTTTAATACATCACATATCAACATGTTATTTAAACCCACCGTCATTTTTTTTTGGGTGGGGTGGGGGGGGGGTCGGTTTAAGTACCCACGGTCATAGTATTTTTGTTTTGTAAATAAACATGTTTTGCGAGTCGAACCGACGTTCATAGTAGCTGTTCATTTTTATAAAGTCTCAGGTAAAATAAGGGATAAATTATTTATATATTTTTAAAATCTTATTGAGTTACCGTTATACTCCTACTTTTATATTTTAAACAGAGTATTTCTTCTGTTTATATCATTTTTAGATGTCGACTAATTTTAGACGTTCTTTTTTAGCCCAAAAATTGCAAGGAATTATTTTAAATATTATGATTTCAGATGATTATTTAAAATTTTGATAGATTACAGTATAAGGGCCGTACGTAAAAAATCTCAATATTCATTAATCAAGCATGATTCGTGGTACAACGTGGATAGACCGTATCGTATTCTCCGTGACACGGTACGATATCGTATTGTACCACTAAGATACAGTGAAAAAAAATGTGTTTGATTTTCTTTTTTATTTTGTGACTTGATTAATATGTAAAATGAGTAAATTTAAAAAAAATAAGTAAAACATAAGAACATCAAATAGAGAGGTTAAAAATATAAGAAACTTTATTTAATCATTCTGACCAACCTAACACAATCATCTAATTAATATCATGATCTATACGATCCTAAATATACGAAGTGGATGTCAATTAAAGATCCTATTATTTAACTATATGAAATTTACATATGACATCATTTAAAAACTTCAATTTTTATTGGAGAGGAGTTCACTCCACTACACGAAAAATCAGAATTATTAATGAAATTTTTCGACGGATCAATATCTATCGAGAAATCTATTGGGATTCGATGGACTGTTAGATCATATAGATTCGTAATTTAGTACTATTATATGAACTGGATGGTACTATATCATAATATAGCGGTCTGAGTCGGTCGGCACCACCTCCACCACCAACTTCAATTATTTTCATATTATAATATGACCGAAGTATTCAATTAGGTCAACATAAAAAATTCGAAAATGTAAACAAAACTGTAATGTCTCAAAATTATAATAAAATAATAATATGACACTAAAAAATTGAAAGAGATTAAGATTAATTGTCACAACATCGATTGCTAAATAACTTAAACATCGATTACCTCTTTGTAGACATCGATTACTTCATGTTTAAACATCAACTGTCTACACATCAATTACCTTTTTCTCCTGAATAACTAAAGATGCCATTTGTGCAGGATGTCATGTGACGGGCACATGTCTTACTTGGGGTACACGAAACCCTATGTACGAGGTTTGGGCATCTGGATATATATACGCCCTTGTCCTTTATGAAAGGTGTCCTAAAGCGGTGGAAAAATAGAGGTGTGTGGAAAGGAGCAGGAAAGCACCGCCAGGAGAAAAGGAGCAAAGTGATAAAGGAGAAGTGTCCTGAAGTGGCAAAAAAATAGAGGTATGTGGAAAGGAGCGGGAAAGCGCCGCCAGGAGAAAAGGATCAAAGCAAAAAAGGAGAAGTGTCTAGAAGTGGCGGCAACACAGAGGTGTGTAGAAAGAGGCAAGAGCAATGTCGCCAGGAGAAGCAGAGTAGTAGTAGAAGAAGACGAAGAAGAAGAAGTAGTAGTAGAAGAAGAAGAAGAGCATAAGCAGTTCGAGGTAGAGGAAGCTCCAGATCTACGATCTTCAACAAGAGTCTTGAAGATGAATCAATTCTAGGAGAATTGATCCATTCTTATTATCTACACATCCTATTCTTCTGATCCATTTATCGTGTGTAGATGTTTGATCGTGTAGGTCACAGCATTTCTGTGTTTGTGTGAATTCTTCACACAACTATATTGAACCGTTTCAGATGTGTGTTGGAGCCATCATGCTCTAGTGTGTGTGTGGTTTGAGCCATCGTGCTTAAGTGTGTGTGTGGTTTGAGCCGTTGAGCTCAAGTGTATGTGTTGTACTCAAGCTTTGAGTAGTGTGGCCTCACTGTGTGAGGGGTGGACGTAGGAGTCACTGAAGGTGATCTCCAAACCACTTAAAAATCCCTTGTGCACAGTGATTTGATTTGTGGTTTGATCTTGCTACTCTAGATGCATGCATAGAGATTTCATTTATACACTACTTGTTAATTTGCTCACACACATTACACACTTCCTTGACTCACACACTGTTTGATTAAATGTTTCACACACTTTAATCACACATAGTGCATCAGATCTGTGGGGTTTAATTGGATAGAACTCTTAATTTTGAAGTAATTTTTAATTACTTAAGTTTTTGTTGAGCAACTACCCCTAAGAAATTTAGAGATTTTCTTAATATTTATTAACAATGTTTTTGCTATGACAAATCTTTAAATATATATGTTTTTCAAAGTAGATATACCACAAAATTCTATACAGATAAAATACATGAACACTCAGAGTTTCTAAGGCCACAGACTACTTCGATAGCCTACTGAATCCGACTGATGCCTTTGGCTACAAAATCCAACTCCTCCAGAAACTCAGTCAAAAGTCTTGAAAATCTTCTAAGTCCACAACTTTGCATAACATTCGACTCATACAGCCGAATGTTTCCTTACTCTATATTCGACTGACTCATACATTGCATAACATTCAACTCATACAGCCGAATGTTTCCATACTCTGTATTCGACTCATACAGCCAAATGTTTCCTTACTCTGTATTCGACTCATACAGCTGAATGTTTCCTTACTCTATATTCGACTGACTCATACATTGCATAACATTCGACTCATACAGCCGAATGTTTCCCTACTCTGTATTCGACTCATACAGTCGAATGTTTCCTTACTCATTATTCGACTAACTCATACAACCGAATTCCTTAGAAATCACTACACAATATTCGACTGCTGTAGTCGAATTACTTTTGTTCTTTTCCTGAAGTCGAATCACTTGAGCTTTTTTTTTTACTGAAGTCGAATTATCTGTTCTTGTACATTCGACTTCACTGTCAGTTTTGTACTTGTACTTTTTACCTCATTGTCAGTTCTGTATGTCTTGAAATATAAAAGACTATCAAATCTATTTCGTAAGTATCCTAGACATAATTTCCTTATAAGATGTTTGTTGTATAAATATCTTACTGAAACGTCAGAATATTTTTTTATATTCTTCTGACAGGACATGACACATTATATTTAAAATATTCATCCTGTGCAAAATCTTGTCTTAAATGCTTTCTCTTTCTGAGCTCTATAAGTCTTGGTGTCCTTGCTTCAGTTTATTAGACTCATAAGACACAAAGCATTTATGAATATCTCAGGCGCATGGCATCTGACTGTCTCACCTACCACTGACAGACACATGCTTCACCTTTTCAACATAATCTGTCTGTCTGCTTTTCTTTTCTGAAAAGTTTGAGGGATACTAGGTTCCATACTTTCATTTGTACTAAAACTGACCCACCTACCACAAAGGTATGGAGATATGTTTCTCTTTGTCTTGTCCTTGTAACAGGCATTAAATGGAGCACGTTTTCAGTATGTCTTCTTCACAGTCTATTGCTACAAGAGCTTATCTTCTAGCTGTGGGCAACTGCTCCTCTTCTGAAGACCTTGGGAAGATGCAAGTTTCAAGATCTTCTGGACAAAGTCTTCAAGATCCAAAGGATCCCAGAAACTCTCCTCAAACGGCTAAATTGCAAACAGTCACCAAGCTCCAACGACTATCTTCTTCTAACGGCTATATTTTGAAGATTATAAAAGAAGCTCAATAGAGAGACTACAAGAAGAGACACCAGATACACAGAAGTGCATACAAGCCAATTCTCCTGAAAAGCTTCATTCGAATCATTCAAGGCTCTCTCTCTCTCTCAAGCCTTCCTGCTAGCAATAGTCGGAGAGCTCCACTTCAGAAAATTCTCCTCTGAAGTTCTGTGTTGGGTGGGAATTGCAATTGTCATATTTTCTTCAAGTCCACCCTTGTTGCTTTAGATAGGATTTAGCTTCATTTCTTGATCTTTTAATCCTACTGAAGTCAGTGTGTGTTTGTGCTCAGATTTGAGGCAAACACACAAGTGTTTTAATTCTTCTTCCATTGTAATCTCTGCAGAAGGTAGTTCTGCATTGCCCCTCCTGTGAAGGGAAGGCCATGTGAAAGGCAGTCTTTGTACCCTGTTTAGGGAAGACTTGCTTGGGAGCAAGTGGGTTTGTAATTCCTCTCAAGGGTGAGAGAATGCCAATTTGTTGGCAGTTAGTGGAAATCTCAAGTGGTTGACTTGAGGACTGGATGTAGGACTTCCATGTGGGAAGGGCCGAACCAGAATAAAACTCTTGTGCATTTCTTTGTGTGATTGTTTCCGCCTAGTTTACACTTGAATCACACACACCACACTAAGTACTAACATATCTATCTAGTGTTGTGTTTTTCAGAAGAAAGTTTTAAAAGATAAAAAGTCCTACTCACACCCCTCTAGGACTGTTTGTTAGCCATTTCGATCCAACAAGTGGTATCAGAGCGAGGTCTTCTCAAAAGAATCTAAGAGATTTGAGAAGAAATGGCATCCGAAGCTCACAACTATGAAGGTCAATCTATCATAAGGCCACCATTCTTTGATGGTGAAGATTACCAATACTGGAAGATGCGAATGGAGTGCTTCATCAGAGGTACTGACTTCGACTTATGGCAGGTAATAGAACAAGGTGACTTTCAAATCGTTGGTGAAGCTTCTTCCTCTGGTCTTTCCATTACAGATAAAAGAAATATGTCTTTAAATTACAAGACAAAAAATTATCTTTGCTGTGCTTTGTCTAAAAGAGAATTTAATAGACTTCCAGCATGTAAAACAACTAAAGAAATGTGGGATAAACTTCAAGTAACCTATGAAGGTACAGATAGGGTTAAACAAACAAGAATAGATATACTTGTATCCCAATATGAACAATTCAAAATGCTTCCTAATGAAAATATAACTCAAATGTATAACAGATTTTCAAACATAATTGTCGGACTAAGTTCCTTGGGAAAAATCCTAACTAATGAAGAAGCAGTTAGAAAAATCCTAAGATCTCTAACAAATATATGGACCCCCAAAGTTACAGCCATAGAGGAAGCCCATGACTTAACCCAATTATCTATTGATAAATTAATAGGATCCCTTATGGATCATGAAATTAATATGAAAAGATTCTCTGAAAATTCTTCAAAAAAGAAAATGTCAAATGCTTTGAAGATTGCAGATTCCTCCTCATCTGAAAATTCCAAAGAAAAATCAGATGACAGTGATGATGAGGCAATGCTCTCAAGAAAGCTGCAGAGAATTCTGGCAAAGAAAAAGAAGTTTGGGTCGAAGAGGTTCTTCAAGAAAGAAAAGAAGAAAGAACCTACTTGCTATGAATGCAATCAACCAGGACACTACAAGTCAGAATGTCCCAAGCTTAAGAAGAAGGATCAAGCAGAAAAATTCGACAAAAAGAAAGGCAAGGAAAAGAAATTCAGAAAGTTCAAAAAGAAGGCAATGGCAGCAACATGGGACAATGAAGAAGGAACCAGTTCAGAATCCTCCAGCTTAGAATCCGAAGAAGAAGAAAAGGCAAATCTATCCCTCATGGCAGGACTAGAGCAGGTAAACTCAGAAACCTCCTTTACTTCATGTTCTGAATCCGATTTTGATAGCCTTGAAGATGCCTTCAATGAACTTTATGAAAAATATAAGACATTAGTAAAACAAATAAAAATAGTTAAACTAAATCTACTGAACCAAGAAAAAGCTAACACCTTTCTTAAAAATGAAACAGAAAGATTAAACAAAAGTTTAAGTGAAATAAAAAGAACTAATGAATTACTGTGTGAAGACTTAAAAAATAAAAATAGCAAAATCTTGGAAATTGAATCAAATATTAAGGAACTTAAAGATGAAGAAAAATTGCAAGAAGAAAACAATTATCTAAAAGCCACTATTGAGAAAATTTCCAACTGCAAAACCTCATTATTTGTTAGAATCAAAGGAGCTAGGTCAGGAAAGAAGAAGTATGGATTAGGATATACACCTCCACCAAACGAAGAAGAAATTATTCGACCTCAAGTATATCCAACTCCTAAGTTTGTAGCAGAAAAAGAAATAA
Source organism: Colocasia esculenta (assembly GCA_014218235.1). NCBI lineage: Eukaryota > Viridiplantae > Streptophyta > Magnoliopsida > Alismatales > Araceae > Colocasia > Colocasia esculenta. The sequence continues at coordinate 82,270,109 of CM024753.1, forward strand.
AAAATCCTAAAAAGGTAAACCAGCATGTTTACAAACAGAAACAGAAATTCAGCAATAATACACATAAGAGAAATGCTTTTTATCTGTGTTGTACTCATTGTAACCAATTAGGACACACTGTTAGCACATGTACCACTAGGCACTTGAGATGGATTCCTAAAACTAACCATCAAGGACCCAAGAAAATTTGGATACCAAAAGTTACAGTTTAGCTTTATTTACAGGGTCGGCTGAGGGCATCCAAATGGTATCTGGATAGTGGATGCTCAAGGCACATGACAGGAGATAGAAAGCTATTTACAACATTTAGAAGTGAAGTTGGTCAAGTAACTTATAGTGACAATGGAAAAGGAAAAGTACTAGGATGTGGAACAGTTGGTACTAAGGAAAAGAATCTGATTGAAGATGTTATGTATGTAAAAGGACTAAAACATAACTTAATTAGCATTAGTCAGCTATGTGACAAAGGACATACAATGAATTTTCAGAATGATAAGTGTATCATCCAGAAAGATAACAAGATAGTTTTTGAAGCTCAAAGGGTAAAGAATCTGTACACTCTACAGTTAGCAGAATTAAACGAAGTAAATTTGTATCTTGCAACAACCAAAAGTGAAGAGTCTGAGTTGTGGCACAGAAGGCTAGGTCATGCAAGCACCTCAGTAATCAAGAAATTAATAAAGCATGATCTGGTTGAAGGTCCACCTAGAATGAAAATCAAGAAATATGGAGTATGCTCAGCTTGTGCAAAAGGAAAACAGACCAAGACTTCATTTCAGTCCAAGACAATTGTTACAACTTCCAAGCCTTTGGAATTAATTCACATGGATCTGTTTGGACTTATGAGGACAGTTAGTCTTGGAGGAAAAATCTATGGCTATGTATTAGTTGATGACTACTCAAGGTACACTTGGGTATCTTTTCTAGAAGCAAAATCTGAAGCATTTCAAGCATTTCTGAAATTCAGTAAGATAGTTCAGAAAAATCAGAAATTTCAGATTACAAGCATTAGATCTGATCATGGAGGTGAATTCAAGAATGAAGAATTTATGGAATTCTGTGAAGAAAATGGAATTGAACACAAATTTTCAGCACCTAGAACACCTCAACATAATGGAGTAGCAGAAAGAAAGAATATGACACTGCTGGATATGGCCAGAACAATGCTAAATGAGTATAATTTACCAAAATATTTCTGGGCAGAAGCAGTTAATACAACCTGCTACATTATCAACAGATGCATGATCAGACCTATTCTAAAGAAGACTCCTTATGAACTATACAAAGGAAAGAAGCCCAACATCAGTCATCTCAGACCTTTTGGCTGTAAGTATTTTATTTTAAATAATGGTACGGACAAATTAGAAAAATTAGATGCTAAGAGTGATGAAGGTTTCCTGTTAGGATATATTTCAAAACCTAGAGGTTATAAAGTGTTCAATAGAAGAACATTAACCATAGAACAATCTGTGCATATACTATTTGATGAAACTAACCCCTCTATCAAAAGGATAGAAGAAGAAGAAGAATGTGTTGATGATCTTTGCAGGGATTTAGAAAAGACCTCTCTTGAAGAAGAAGGTAAAGATGAAGAAATAGAAGATCCCCCATTAGAAGATCTTCAACAACTAGAAGAACCACAAGAAGGACTACCTAGAAACACAAGGTATCACCGAGATCATCCAAGATAAAATATTATAGGTGATCCTCAAGATAGAGTAGGAACAAGAGGTATGCAAATTCCTTGTGACTTTTCTGCTTTAGTTTCTCAAATAGAGCCTAAGACAATCAATGATGCTCTGGGAGATGAATCTTGGATCCTTGCTATGCAAGAGGAACTAAATCAGTTCCATCGCAGTGAAGTTTGGACCCTTGTACCTAGACCTACTGACCATCCAGTTATTGGAACCAGATGGGTTTTCAGAAACAAGATGGATGAATCAGGGGTAATTACTAGGAACAAAGCCAAATTGGTGGCTCAAGGATACTCCCAAGAGGAAGGTATAGATTTTGATGAAACCTTTGCTCCAGTAGCTAGATTAGAGGTAATTAGAATTTTATTAGCATATGCTTGTTCTCTTAATATTAATTTATTTTAGATGGATGTTAAAAGTGCTTTTCTGAAGGGTTTTATTAAAGAGGAAGTGTATGTTGAGCAACCACCTGGTTTTGAAGATACTAAGTATCCCAATCATGTTTTCCATTTAAAGAAAGCACTGTATGGTCTGAAACAAGCTCCAAGAGCTTGGTATGAAAGATTAAGTGCCTATCTTATATCACATGACTTTGTAAGAGGTAAAGTAGATAGCACTTTATTTATAAAGAAATTTTCAGATGGAATCTTAATTGTACAAATTTATGTTGATGACATTATCTTTGGTTCTACTAATGAATCACTCTACAAATTCTTTGAAAATTTAATGCAAAGTGAATTTGAAATGAGCATGATGGGTGAACTTAATTATTTTCTTGGATTGCAAATCAAGCAGACCAAGGAAGGAACTCACATTTGTCAAACCAAATATATTTCAGATTTACTTTCTAAGTATGGTTTTGACAAGTGTAAACCTTTAGGAACACCCATGAGCTCAGGCATTAAGTTAGATAGTGATCCTCTTGGTAAAAAGGTAGATTAGAAGCTCTATAGAGGAATGATAGGATCACTACTCTATCTCACTGCAAGTAGACCAGATATAATGTTCAGTGTTTGTCTTTGTGCAAGATTCCAAGCTGATCCAAAAGAATTACATGTTCATGCAGTTAAAAGAATTTTTAGATATCTTATAAATACCAGTAATTTAGGCCTATGGTATCCCAGATGCTCAAATTTCAAGTTAATTGGTTATAGTGATGCTGACTATGCTGGATGCAAAATAAATAGGAAAAGCACCAGTGGTACTTGTCAAATTCTTACAGGTTGTTTAATATCATGGTCTTCTAGGAAACAAAACTCTGTAGCTTTATCCACCACAGAAGCTGAATACATTGCAGCTGGAAGTTGCTGTACTCAACTCTTATGGATCAAGCATCAATTGGAAGATTATAGTCATCAGCTTCAAGAAATTCCAATGCTTTGTGACAACACAAGTGCAATAAATTTGACCAAGAATCCAATCCAGCACTCAAGAACAAAGCATATTGAGGTTAGACATCACTTCATTAGGGACCATGTAAGTAATGGAAATATTTCACTTGAATTTGTTTCTACAGAAAATTAACTTGCAGATATTTTTACAAAACCTCTTCCTGAGGATAGATTCACATCTATTAGAAGAGAAATAGGTATGTGCAACCCTGATTAAAATTACCAAATCAAAATTCTGCTTGAATTATATGCTAAAATATTGTTGTATGAATTGTCTGTGAAAAATCATCCTAAAAAATTTCTAAGTCTGACATTCGACTCATGTATTATTGTTGCATTCGATTGATGAAGTAACAATGCATTCGACTGATGCAGTCGGATACATAATTCGACTCTCTAAGAAATCGTGAAAAGGTGCTTAATATTTAAAATTATGTAACTGACACCTCATTAAGACGCATCCTTTCATGTCTTAACTCTCAAATCACTTAAGTCCGACCGTTCATCCTGAAATCTAGGGCCAGTTACTTTTCTCTTTCCATATAAGCAAACCCCTTCTCCCTTTCGAAAACACTCTTTCGAAATCTGTCTTCTTCTGCTCTTCGCGCCTTCACTGTTTTCCGGTGAAGGACTCCCAGGAACCATCAAGAACCTCATCTCTCCGGAAGAAAGGTAGGTTCTTTCATCTCTCCTGTGTATTTCTCCCTCTCCTTTGATAATTCCCTGAGCCTTTTCTGTTTCTATCTTCTAGATGGCTTCATCTAGGGTTCCAGAGTCTGTCCAGTTGACCCCTGATCAACTCCAACGCCTGGCCAAGATACCAATCTATCTTGGAAAGGCTGTTGAGTTTTCCCATCTAAGTGGAAACCTTTCATGGGTAGAAGAGACCCTAAATGCTATGGGATGGACCAAGCTCTGTCAGATTTCCGAGCCCTCTGTAGCAAATGCAATTAGATCATTCTATGCCTCTCTACAAGTTTCATCTGGAAATACTGTGGTAGGATATGTCAAAGGTACAAAGATCACCATTTCAAAAGAGTTGTTGGTTGAGATGTTGGATTGTCCAAGTTCTGGACACATGCTTAGTGAATTCATTCCCTTAGAAAAGCATAAACTAGGGATTATTGGCAGTCTGGGGACTATCAGCAAAAGGGGACTTCAAGTGAATGAGTTGTCTGCTGAAAAGAGATTAATCCACTCAGTAATCACCAACAGTATGACCCCTAGAGTAGGAACTCACTCCTCCATTTCTGTAAGAGATGGAAATCTTTTATTTTGGGCAGTTCAGAGGCACCAAGTAAATTTGCCAGCAGTAATTTTAGAGAAAATGATTGCTTCCAAAGACCTGCAGGAATCCCTTCCCTATGGATCTCTGTTCACTCTCATTTTCAAAAGATTCTCAGTAGATCTATCTGGAGAGTTGGTTGTTGGAACCAAAGAGAAAATTGGAATTTTCACATTAAGAAGAACTCACTATTCCTTAGTTGGCAAGAAGCAAAACTTGTGGTTCAAGGACTCTGTGCCAGAGTGTGAGCATGAAAGTTTTCCTGATGAACCTCTTGTTTCTCTACTCACACAAGAAGTTCCAGCATCAGAAGAAAGATTAGAAGCCCCTGCAGTTTAAATCAGATCTGAAACCTCAGTTCAGATCTCTGAGCAAGAAGATCAGTTCAATGCTTTCTCCTCCCTTCTAGTGCAAGATGCTCCTGAAGTCAATATCAGTGAAGTTCTAAGAGATCTTCGAGGCAAAGGAGTAGCATCTGAAGATATTCCAGCTTTCACCCCCTTAGAGCAGATCTTTGAAGAAAGAGAGCCTCACTTCTCTCCTTCTCAGTTTGAGACCCGACCAAGGTCTCAGGGGGAGAGCAGCAATACTCTTAATACTCTTTTGGATTTAGTAAGAAGTCAGCATGAGAACCTTTCTGTTCTCCAAATGCAAGTAGAATTGATTGATGTCAAGTTTGACAGCTTGTCTGATGAGGTCAAGCAAGTGAGAGACCTATTGCTTCAGTTAGTGTGCCAACAAGGCACTTCTAGGCCATCAGGGCCTGCTTCCTCACAGCAGCAAGAAGAAGAAATCCCTGCTCAAGAACAAGAACAACAAGTAGATCCTCAAGCACCTGCACCTGAAGATCCAGTTATTAAGCAACCAGTTGAAATTGAAAAATAATCTAAAAGTCAGGCTGAGCAGCAGCCTTTGATGGATGAATCCCAGCAGAAAGATGAGCAACCTGCTAAGCAGCAGCCAGATCCAGACCAAGAAGCCCAGTTAGCAGTAGTAGCTTATCAGTCTCAAGATGTGCAGAAGCAAGAGCCAGTACTTAAGAAGCAGCCAGAAGAAGTGGCAGCAGTGGTTGAAGGATCCGAGCATGAAGGTCAGAAACCCCAGGCCAAGAGAACCCTTGAGTCCTCTCAGAATCTCCAAACCTTCAAAAGGAAAGTAAGGAGAAGACTAGTCAAAAAAGGTAACCCTGTCTTCCCTCTTCCTCCTTCCAGGCCTAATCCTCCACCTGCTCCACCTGTTAACCCTCATCTTGAGCCCAGTCCAATTGCACCTCAAACCTCTGCACCCTCAACATCAACTCCTGCACAGCCTTCACACTTCACTTCTCCGGATCCTCCTCCTGCAGCTATTCCCATAGATCCATTTCATCACAATGTCAAGTTCTCTATCTATCCTATGAAACATCAAGCCAAACCTCTTAAGGAGATCACTCTAAATCTCTCCACTCAACCCCCACACTACTTTTCTTCTCTTCCCACTGCTTCCAAAACCGACTCCAAGAAAACCCTCTTTCATCTAGTTGAGATACTTCCTAGTATCCAGCTTTCAACTTCTAGTGGACCTAAATTAGGAGACAAACCCTCCTTATTACTTCCACCATTTTGGTATGCTTTTGTTTATCACTCTGAACAAAGCATGAACCTGTTCAGAGAATATCTTTCCATTAGAGCATTTCTTGAAGGTCCATGGAATGCCAGGGTTCACTTTTGAACATTGGCTTCCTGTTTTGCTGAAAACCTCACAACTTTCCATTCCAGATCTTCAGCTTATTTCTCAGAAAAGTCACTGCCTCACACCCAAAGAATTTGTTGATCTCTATCTAGGAGAGGCAGCCAAATTTCAAGAATCCCAATCCAGGAACCATTTCTTGACTGTTGAGCATCATCTTTCTCTAAGGTTCCATGCACTGTTTGCAACCCATCTCAAGGCATCTCAGGCCAAGTATACAAAAATGAGGACTTTCAATTTTGAAAGATTCAAATTGGGTTTGCCTGATGTATCCAAGGGGCAATATGAAAATTTGTTAAGAGGTCAAAGGGAAATTGTCCCTTCTATGACAGTGGCATTGCCCTCCGGACTCCATCCTCCCCTCATAGAACCTGTTTCCTACAGAGGAACCTTTGCTGAAGCTATATTCAATAGATTCATCAGAATTGCCACTAGATTCAGAATCAAGTACAAGTCCAAGTTGAGCTTCCAAAGGTTTATATTTCTTCAACTGTCCAAGAACTCTCATCACCTTCTTGACATTCAGTTGAGCTTTGCTGAATCTGAGAGATTCACTCCTGAGCAATGGGTAGCCGCTTATCCCTCCTACAACTCTCAGTGTCAAAAGATGAAACTCTCCCTTGATGAATTTCACTCTAAGAGTCTCATGGATTTGAAAAAACACATAGGTCATAGATGGGCATAGAGATATCTCATTTACTATCAAGCCAAAGATACAGCTGTGTCACATGGTCTTTACTGGAACATCACTCTCCATGAGTTTCTCCATCTGGCTGCAACTAAAGAGTTTCTTCCCCTTAAGTTAAGAATAGACAGTGACATATATTATAATAAAGTTGGATGGTACCGGAGGCGCCACATCAAATCCGTTAAGAAATTACCCTCCACCAATCCAACTTACAATGTTGATTCTAGCTTGTTTGACAATTCTTTTTCCAAGAATGAGATGAAGCTCTGGGAGCTCATCCAACCTTTTTTAGCTATGATCCCTCAATCACTGTATCTACCCCGTTCAGTTAGGTCCTGAACTTTGTATTTGAATAAAATATATCTCTTCCTGCCTTTGCATTATCTTGTGTTTTGCTATCCTTTATGTTAATGCCACAAAGGGGGAGAAAAGGCATAGTAAAAGCTTATTGGAGAAAAAGTATATAAGAAGTTTATTTACTAACCTATTTAAAATTTTTTGTCATTAACAAAAAGGGGGAGAATTGTTGAGCAACTACCCCTAAGAAATTTAGAGATTTTCTTAATATTTATTAACAATGTTTTTGCTATGACAAATCTTTAAATATATATGTTTTTCAAAGTAGATATACCACAAAATTCTATACAGATAAAATACATGAACACTCAAAGTTTCTAAGGCCACAGACTACTTCTATAGCCTACTAAATCCGACTGATGCCTTTGACTGCAAAATCCGACTCCTTCAGAAACTCAGTCAAAAGTCTTGAAAATCTTCCAAGTCCACAACTTTGCATAACATTCGACTCATACAGCCGAATGTTTCCTTACTCTATATTCGACTGACTCATACATTGCATAACATTCGACTCATACAGCCGAATGTTTCCCTACTCTGTATTCGACTCATACAGCCGAATGTTTCCTTACTCTGTATTCGACTCATACAGCCGAATGTTTCCTTACTCTATATTTGACTGACTCATACATTGCATAACATTCGACTCATACATCCGAATGTTTCCCTACTCTATATTCGACTCATACATCCGAATGTTTCCTTACTCATTATTCGACTAACTCATACAGCCGAATTCCTTAGAAATCATTACACAGTATTCGACTGCTGTAGTCGAATTACTTTTGTTCTTTTCCTGAAGTCGAATCACTTGAGCTTTTTTTTTTTTTTACTGAAGTCGAATTATCTGTTCTTGTACATTCGACTTCACTGTCAGTTTTGTACTTGTACTTTTTACCTCATTGTCAGTTCTGTATGTCTTGAAATATAAAAGACTATCAAATCTATTTCGATTCTTAAGTATCCTAGACATAATTTCCTTATAAGATGTTTGTTGTATAAATATCTTACTGAAACGTCAGAATATTTTTATATATTCTTCTGACAGGACATGACACATTATATTTAAAATATTCATCCTGTGCAAAATCTTGTCTTAAATGCTTTCTCTTTCTGAGCTCTATAAGTCTTGATGTCCTTGCTTCAGTTTATTAGACTCATAAGACACAAAGCATTTATGAATATCTCAGGCGCATGGCATCTGACTGTCTCACCTACCACTGACAGACACATACTTTACCTTTTCAACATAATGTGTCTGTCTGCTTTTCTTTTCTGAAAAGTTTGAGGGATACTAGGTTCCATACTTTCATTTGTACTAAAACTGACCCACCTACCACAAAGGTATGGAGATATGTTTCTCTTTGTCTTGTCCTTGTAACAGGCATTAAATGGAGCACGTTTTCAGCATGTCTTCTTCACAGTCTATTGCTACAAGAGCTTATCTTCTAGCTGTGGGCAACTGCTCCTCTTCTGAAGACCTTGGGAAGATGCAAGTTTCAAGATCTCCTGGACAAAGTCTTCAAGATCCAAAGGATCCCAGAAACTCTCCGCAAATGGCTAAATTGCAAATAGTCACCAAGCTCCAACGGCTATCTTCTTCTAATGGCTATATTTTGAAGATTATAAAAGAAGCTCAATAGAGAGACTACAAGAAGAGACACCAGATACACAGAAGTGCATACATGCCAATTCTCCTGAAAAACTTCATTCGAATCATTCAAAGCTCTCTCTCTCTCTCTCAAGCCTTCCTGCTAGCAACAGTCGGAGAGCTCCACTTCAAAAAATTCTCCTCTGAAGTTCTGTGTTGGGTGGGAATTGCAATTGTCATATTTTCTTCAAGTCCACCCTTGTTGCTTCAGATAGGATTTAGCTTCATTTCTTGATCTTTTAATCCTAATGAAGTCAGTGTGTGTTTGTGCTCAGATTTGAGGCAATCATACAAGTGTTTTAATTCTTCTTCTGTTGTAATCTCTGCAGAAGGTAGTTCTGCATTGCCCCTCCTGTGAAGGGAAGGCCTTGTGAAAGGCAGTCTTTGTACCCCTGTTTAGGGAAGACTTGATTGGGAGCAAGTGGGTTTGTAATTCCTCTCAAGGGTGAGAGAAGGCCAATTTGTTGGCAGTTAGTGGAAATCTCAAGTGGTTGACTTGAGGACTGGATGTAGGACTTCCATGTGAGAAGTGCCGAACCAGGATAAAACTCTTGTGCATTTCTTTGTGTGATTGTTTCCGCCTAGTTTACACTTGAATCACACACACCACACTAAGTACTAACATATCTATCTAGTGTTGTGTTTTTCAAAAGAAAGTTTTAAAAGATAAAAAGTCCTATTCACCCCCCTCTAGGACTGTTTGTTAGCCATTTCGATTCAACAGTTTCCGCTGCAAATCTATTCAACCCCCCCCTCTAGATTTTGCCATCACCGAATATCCAATCATAACAATTGGTATCAAAGCTTGGTACTCTGTTCATCAGTTGTGATTTGGCAGATCTATTTTAGCTTCCTTGTTAAATCTTGTTGTGTGCTTAATCACTCTAATCCTACACTTGGAATCATAGTAGGTTGATGTCTGACTCTGATTTGATTTGATTTGATTTGACAATCAAAAGTGATCCTTTAATTGGTATCAGAGCCAATGCTCTGTACATCGAATTTGCTTTTGCAAATCTAGTGCATCTTATGCTTATAATCACATTGTGTGATTAATTATTCTGATCCAACGATTTGGAATCAGAGTAAGTGTACTATACATTTATGTTGGTGTGACAGATCTAAGATTATTTGGTAATTTTAAGTTTTTGGATCTCTAATTTGATTTTTTGAAACATCATCTGATCTGCTTGAATTGATCTCCAATTGTGTACTCACTTGTTGATCTAACGAACAGAAGTGTTACTACAGTTGATATTAGACCAAGTGCTCTGAAATCAGATCTAATTTTTGTTTAATCTGATTTACTGGTTTTAGAGAATTGTCTATAATGAGCAGATCTACTGAAATTGCTAGATATTTCAACTTGCATGAATTTCCTGCTACAATTTCGAAGAAGTCCACAAGCTCACAATTACAATCTAAGTTGCAGAACTCCTTCATAAAGACTGGAAGGAAAGAAAATACAAATTCAAACAAGTGCTTAATTGCTCAAAAAAACTCATCTGGCTCAGAAAGCTCAAGAAACATTCAAAGTGAGAAATATTACTCAAATTCATTTGATTGCTCAAAGTTTAATTCTGATTCAAAGGAAGAAATGCCATATGATGAATTGTTTGAATTTTGTCAACATGTATGCAAGAAAAACAAGAGAAATAAATCTAAAAATAAAAAATTGAAAAATAAACTTGAATTACTTCAGAACAACAATAAAGATCTTTCAGAAGAAAATGAAAATTTGAAAAATGATGTTCAGAAACTAAATTTTGAAAAAGAAAGTCTGAAAGATGAAATCAAAATTTTTGAAAACAAATTGAGTGAATTAAAAGATGACCATGAGCTATTGAGATCTAAAGTCATCAATCTAGAAAATGAAAATGAAAAAAATTGATTGATCTTAATGAGAGCTTCAAATTTGACAATGATGAATTAAATAAACAGATTTCTAATATGGCTCATGATCATCAGATAAATGAGAAATGCAGACAGCTTATTGAAGAAAAACATCATCTGAAAAAGAAGATTGAATGCATGGTGCATGACAGTCCATTAACCACTGATTGCAGCAATCTAAAGAATAAAATTGTTGATTTGGAAAAACAAATTGCTCAACTTGAAAATGAAAAGAATAAGATGAAAAATGGTTTGGATGTCATGCTAAACAAACTTCAAATTTTAGAAAAAGAAGTTGTTACATTAAAAGCTGAAAACCATAAGCTTCGAAATAAACTCAAGACTGCTGCAAACACAAGTCTTGCTTATGTGGAAAATAAAAATGAAAAGAAAATCAAAATAATATTTGTAAAAGCTGTTGCGAACAAGAACTCCACTATCCCTAATGAAAAACCAATGAAAGTTCTTGTTCAGAAAAATGCTCAAAAATAAAATGATAAAAAAGATAAAAATGCTGCTAAGAAGAAGAATCATATTTATGTTAAAAATAAGAAAATTGAAACAAAAAATAGAAGATATTGCACATGATTCCTCCATGTTCTCCACAAACAAGAAAAGCTCCAAGGCAAACTCCAACTCCACATCATACTTGGAGCTATCAAAAGGTAAAGCCTCCTCAAAGGGAAAGGGGGTTCCAGCATATGTATTTACGCCAAGGTATGTATCAGGTAAGAAATTCTTTTATTTGCTTTAATTATAATAAACCTGGTCATCTTGTCAAACAATGTTGGTTTAGAAATGAAAATTTTTATAAACATGCCAAACCAGTCCAATGCTTCACATGTCATAAACATGGTCACATTTCTAGGGATTGTTGGCATAGAAATGTTAATTTTGTGCATGCTCCCAAGCCTCGTGCTCATACATATGTTCATACACATAGGAATAAACATTCATGTTCATACTGAAAGAGTTCAGAAATTCCATGTGTATATGCACAGAAATGCTACACAAAATATTTCTGCTGCTGTTTATGATAAAAATCCAAAAATAGAAAATGTCATGAAAACATAGATGCATTGAACAAGACTAAGAAAAAGTTTGGAACTAATGATGCTCATAGTTCCATCAATAATGTAAATACATTTGTACCAAAAATAAAATCATTTTAGATTAAAAAATTATTATTACATTCTAACATTGATTTCATTGCAGGATCCAATTAGGTATGAATCCCAAAGCTAGCTTGCTCAGCAAGCTAATGAGCTTTGTAGCCATACCTGAAATCAAGACAATGGCTATGCAAGGCAAGAGAAATTGGAGAACACAGGTAAAATCTTTGAAAAAGAATTAAAGACTGTTCAGGTAAAATCTCTTATCATTTTAGAATTGAATTGCTTGATTTGAAATGAATTTTTGGAGGTTTGTTTGAACAATGAAAAATGTGTTTTGATGTTGCTGCCCCCAATGACTATTTACCTTAACAATTGGAATCATTTTGTGTCATCTTGCTTGCATAACTGTGCCCATGATTATATGCATAATCATGTTTGAAGTGCTTACAAACTTTTTCATATCATGCACATGCTAAGAGGGAGCTATGTTGAAAAGCGTAAAATGTCTTTGAAAATGTTGCTCAATAAATGTTAAAACTTTTTGAAATTGGAAAAACTCATAAAGTTGACTTTGATCAAAACCAGGTCGACACACATTTGTTTATGTGTCGACACATCTTGTAACGGCCCTGGATATCTATACACAATAAGAGTCCATATCCAGATCCGTCTCCCGCGAACAGATCGAAGTCTCGCAAGGGATAGCTCGTACACGTGTCCAGAAAGAATATAAAAGACAAACCACAACAGTAAGAGACACAAGAAGGTACATGTGCTCATATCTGCATATAACAAGTTACAACTGTCCCATTACATTATTACATGTCCAATTTAAGAAGAGTACAACTACCTGAGGCATACCCCGAGGGAGTACAAGCTCACACAACTGTACTAACACTATTGCTGGTGGTACAAGTCTGTCACGACACCTCTGCAAGCCACACCAACGGTAAACCCTGAAAAGAACTGTAAGGGAGTGAGCCTCGACAAGTCACTGGCTCAGTAGGGCACCACCCAAAACCACACACAACACAGAAGAACCTCAACCCCAACATGTCTCACTGGCAACATCGGAAGCCAAACCAAACATGCTCACAGCAAAGCATAATTAAATCAATTGACACAAATCCCAAAAAGAAGAAGAGACAGCAGGACTAGCACCACGCTACTGGTCTGCTCAACAACTTTAAAGCCTAGGCCACAAGCCTCACAGACACACCACCTCAACAACTAGTTGCCTAAGCTGTAAGCCACACAGGCAAAGCATTGCCTAAGCTACTAGCTTCACTGGAAAGCCTCCAACACATGGGTAACAGGACTGCTAACCAAGAGCTAATCCTTTATACCCTTAAACTACGCTGTATCGAATGTCACACTTAAGTAACATGACTGGCTACCACGATGCCAATCCATCGCACACTAAACCATATTCGGAAAATTACCCAAAAAAGGGTAAAACACAACCAGTGGAAGGTCTCATCGCATGACCTTCACTTCACCACCTGAAAAGGCTAGTACTCAGTGTACTACGAGAGAACTAATACCCACAAAGGGTACATGTACCTACCACCACGAGGTACCACCACTGAAACACAAACACAACTGTGCCACCACCACGGCACACCACAACCAGTCAAACCACAACCAGTGAGTCTCCGCTCACCAACCACAACAACCACCATGCCAACACCATGGCACACCTGGACGGGTAAAACCACAACCAACACATGCTATAATCAGTAGCAAAGCAAGAGCCGGAAAGCACGACGCCACCACACGGGACAGACTACTAGTTCATGACGCCAGTATCCAACCTGGACAACATAGCACAAGAACTACCTCTCAATCTCGCAGCCACGGACGTAAGGTCCAACTGCAGCTCCACAACACAAGTAAAGCTAAAGAACTGTGGAGACCAACCAAACCACCACAACCTGTAGGTCACACACCCCGCAGGCCCATGTTTGGCACCTTTAAAGACTCTAGCCCGAGCTCTCTAAAGTGAGGCACTGATAACAGGACTACCTGGGGTCCAGCGACATCTACCGGTGTCCGTACCCCCAACTACGAGCCCGCTACAAGTGACTAAACACAAACTCTCACAAGTCATTGTCCCACTGTCGTCTTTCCCTCAGCCGGACGTACTACTCAAACACAAAAGTGAGGGTGTCCAGGAAGACGACAAGACCTCGACGGTACCACTGTACTGGGACAAGCCCCGAGCACACACAGGTGCCTGGCTCACACAAAACATGGGGCACCCAACTGAAGAGGTATTTCGGAATAGGCACTGGACCACCACACTTGGCTAGCATATAAACCACGTCAATCACTTAGTACCTTGGTATAACGTATATTAAAATATACTAAACACAAATGGCTTATCATCGATCACCATGTGACCTCCAAACCATCCCACACTGATACATACTTGTATCACGACAGTGCAACACAACCTTGCCTGTCATCGGTCACTTCATGACCTCTATGGCAACACACATTATTTAACACATATATCATTATAATACTCTTTAAAATACAACCATAGACTAGGGCTAGGTTCATATCCGACCTTCATTGCCCCGCCACCTCATACTAACTATACAAATTATATTACAATAATCATTACGTCGAGCCACTAGCCATGCATACTCATGCACGACACTCAAACCGTGTAAACACCATGTAAAAGTATGCTCACTTCGTGAGCACCACCCTTATCACATAAACCACACACAAACGACACGCTAACCATGCTCACAGAGTGCTACAAGTGCCAATGCATCATTAGCATTGCCATGCACAATAATTAAATGATAATCGGATAATCGTACCGTTAAAACAAACACCACAAGCACACTCGGCTGTGGTCGCGACATGGGGTTTAGTCGCAATCAGGTCGCGACACCCCGATGGACCACAATCATAAACACTAACGTGGCAGGGTCCAACGACGCCATGATATCGCGCCACCCCGACATGTCACGATAGGAAACCTTGTCGCGATGGGTCGGCCTATCGCGACCTGGTCGCGACAGCAGGGTCTGTTGCCTTCTCAGGCGAAAACCCTAACCTGGGAACCATCTCCGGATTCCCCATGCCAACCACCCTAAACATGATTTCAACCCAGTTTTCATGCTCATTTCACCTCTTGACATGGTATCTACTGTTTTTAAAGCGATAAACAAACCATCATGCAATCCACGTAACAAATCAAGGTAGAACTCCCTACCTCCACGAAGAACACGAAAACCACGCATGGCACGACGTTTCCTCCACTCCACGCGACGTCCTCGCGTCGAGAGCGCGTCGAACACCACACCGGAACACCGAATCGCCCAACGAAATTACAGTAGCTCCTTCCCTGGTTGAGCAGAGCTTGTGAAAGCTCTGTTCGACCAACCTTCTTAAAAACCGCACAGTGGTTGGGATCACGACGTACCTCCCCGTCGTGACCTTGTCGCAACAGACTAGGGCATCGCCTTCCCATTCCTGACGTCAGCAGGCCACCCCAGCGTACGACACGCGGCGCACATGCAGACGTCGACCCAAAACAACGACAACCAGAATGCGACCCCCACTGCCGTCGCGTTCAGAATGCGACCTACACCCCCGTCGCGTTCACATCCAGTGAACCAATGGGTGCTACGGGCCTAACCTGCCGGCCCACTAAGCTCCACACAACACGCGGAAACCTTGACCAATGCCCAATGACCCCACATTGGTCATGAGTACCATACCAAAACCAATAAACACAGATCCGAACTACCACTAAACAATAATCCACGAAGATCCAAAAAACATGCTACGTTACACATCTTGCTTTTGAAATGCATATATTCAGGGGGAGCTGTTTCTTTCTTAAATCATCATGATAACATCCATTCAAACTCATGCTTGAAAATCAGTTTCCATTCACTTTCTGATTCCATCTCTCTAACAAGCCATATCCTTCATATCCAGTCATGTATCAGGATAAATGAGTCTTTATGATATTCTTATATGAGAGATTTCACACATAAAGACTAAAATAATTGTGCACTCAGTTTAGTTTTAAAGATACAATCTAAGAAGAGTTTATGCTAATTTTTAATGCTGAAATCATTTAAACTGAGTTGCAAAACACTTGTAGGCACATCAGTAACTTTAGTGTTTAACATGTGTATGTTTTGAAGCTTTATCTTTAACACATGTTAAGAATAATTTTTCTACACTCATGATCATGCCTATTCTAATTAATGTAAATCTGTTCCTGCAAATTTTGAAAATTTTTTAAAGAAAGATAGAGAGATACAAACAGAGCAATGAAAACTTCATTTCATCACTGAGTACTCGGGCTCATCTCAGCTAACCAAGTGTTTTGGTTCTCATTAAAAAGTGATAAACAAATATTTTCAACTCTGTATAAGATAATGAAGGTTACGCCACTGAGCTATCAGGGGGTATTGCATTGAGTAAATGTTATCTCTTGCACTGAAGGGTGTGATTTAACCAATTTATTATTGTATTCTCTCTCACAAAAATAACAGAAAGCAAAATTCAAAGTATAAAAAGAATAGCATGTGCATTGACCTAGATACAGTTAATGACAATTGAGTTTAGAGCCATTATTCTATATTATGTTAAATGTTTAGCTACTAAACTCATGTGATAAACACTATTGTCAACTCATATAGGTCACTTTCATCACATTTGCTTCATTCTTTTTTAAACGTATTCAGGTTATTAACGCTTTGTCATATATTGTGACTAAATGTGTATGTAAGGCCCTAGTTTTCTGTGCATTTTATGACTTGTTATATGTTTTAAATTGTTGTTCGAGTTCCTTCTTAACGTCAACATCCTTTGACATTAACAGCTGGTTGACGACAAGATATGTGTCGTTTACCATCTGACTTGAGGATCTTGACGTCAAAATCGATTGACGTCTACTTCATGTAGACGACAACAAATGGATGTCAACTTCTCCAGTTGCGTCGGGTTTCTTTTCCCTAAAATCGTCCCGATTTATCCGGGAGATAAACTTGGAAACCCCACGTCGGCTGGGATTTCTCTTTCCTAGGATACCTACGACCCAAACTCCTATAAACTAGGTCATCTCTACAAAGAGAAGACTTTTGCTTAGCTAGGGATATTGGGTTTCGGAGAGAGGAAAAGAGAGAGAGCTTTGAGGAGGTAGATCCGACGAACCAGAGGCTGCACCAGTGTTTTCTGCAAGAGGGAGGTCCTTCTGAATGTGGAGAAGCTCTCTCGTTGCTGAGCGATTGTCCGCTTGATCATGGAAGTTGAATCAAACCTGTGAAGACTACCTCTTTGGCTTGGCCGAGGAGGGCTTCATCACCCTAATTCGATCTTTAGGGAGTTTTCTAGAGGCAAGAAACTTAGGGGTTTCATCCCTATACCCATCACCTAGGGTTATTCAATTTTTAAGGATTTTTGTCTCACGTCCTGGACCCCCAAATTCTCTTTTCTTTTGGTTTCGGTCTGCACTTTCTGGAGATAGGAAGTTGACGGTAATAACCTTGTCATTAAGTTCCTGAGTTGACGGCAATCGATCATGCCGTTAACCACCCTTGATGATAAAGACATTGTCGTTAAGTTCTTCAGTTTCTAGAAATATGTTTTAGTGTATACGATGAAATCTTTCAGAAATTTTCAATGTATGAGTGGGTCCTAGGATTTTTGTCTTGTCATATACGTAATGTAGACTGAACCATGAAATTTTGATATTTTTCTAATCATACTTGTAAATTTTAGAAATTCTATCATGAGTAAATGAGTGTGCCATAATAGGTTTAATTCGGGATAAATTGAGTATATGGCGTATTATTGTCTCAATATATTTTCCATGAATTTAGGGTTCTTGTGTACATGTTTCAAGATAGATAGAGCCGTCAGTTTTCTATTCACCATGTTTTAATAAATCATCTTATTAATTGCCTGAGACCTGTGTTAAATGTTAAAAATAGATATACTATGGCAAAAATTCTGAAAAATTAGACATCTGATATATTCCATGTGTGAGATGTGTGATTAAAATTTGAGTATGTTCTGACATCTGTGACTATTGTTTCCAGTTATAAGTCCTTAATGGTCCTATTAAGCATGATTAGTTAAACGTGATGTTTTCTGATGATTAGTATCATGATTAGGCTATGTTAAACATGTTTTTAATATTTTTAAACAATAATGACTACTTCTATAATCTGAGATGATTGTGGTGTCTTAAAGTATATGATTAGTCTAGTATATGCATGAGAATTATATTAAATATGTGAATAATGTGATTAAGTGATTAATGTGTTGAGATTGACATTGCTATTATAGAAGGCTATAGAGCCGTACTGTAGAAAAGTCCCTGTGGGATGGCTCAATGTGTATGTGATATCATGTGGGCATCAATATGAAATCCTGGAGGTGGACAAGTACTACTGGTTAGGGTGGAGAGTGCTTCTCCCGATTCTGTGTAGTTACCAAGATTCGTCACTATACTGCTTAGGTGACGGGTATGTGATATGTGTGTGATGTGTCCTTCTTTATGGTGGTTCGGACTATGTGTCACAACAAAAGATGTGAAAATATGTGTAAAGATGTGAATTAAGTGTGAATGTGCAAAGTGAATATGTGAAAGTGATGTGATAATGTGCTTCATTGTGTATGAATTACAGAATTGTTGATGGACAATTTAGCAGAAATCTGGGTGTTCATAAAATTGAAGACAGTGACAATAGCTCGGCTAATACAAAAAATAAAAATGAAGAAGACAGTGAAGGTGAAGCTCAAGCTCCCAGAGATAGAAATTAAGATCCAGAGCATCTGGCTCCCATGGAACAAGACTTACCTCCTCCCGGACCTGGAGGTGATTTTCACTGCGGTTCCAAGATAGCCTAACAAGGCTTAAGGAGGAGATGGCCTCTGTGAGAGGGAAAGTCCACCAAGTGGGTGAGTTGATGAGATCTCTCTCTAGAGATTTGGCTGAGATGAGGGTTAACCAATAGAGCCTTATGGACTCCCAAGCTCGGTTCTTTAGAGACGTCTGTAAACACACTAATTTTGAAAACATATCGAGTATATTTTGTGTTATACTGCAATGCTTCAAAGTGGCTCTCTTCAATTAATCATTTCAGTGATTTTCCTATTTTTCTAGAATTTTCTAGGATGTTTAGGAATTTTTCTAGGGCTTTAAGGAGGTCCTTTGTGCGCAGTTAATTTGCAACAAACATAGTGGTCGCATTTCAGGTCTTTGACCCACGACGTGTCAAACCACCGTGTATTACCCTTCCTTTTCTGACACCTGCTATGTTTGTAATCGCGTCCACTAGAGTCGTCGCGTTTAAGAGTTTCCAATTTTGATTTATGGCAATTTCCAAAATTGTTTTTAGAAAGATTTTGTTGCTAATTAGAATCGAGTCCACATGGTTCTTCGCGTTTCTAACCTTCCATGGTTTGAAGATCGATTCTCATTAGAAGATCGATTTTTCCAAATACGCGACCACTCAGGTCGTCAGGATTCAAAGTTTCCATTTATTAAATTTGGAAAGAATCAATCGATATTCGAAGTGTTATAAACGCGTCAGACTATGTCGTCGCGATTCTGAAACCTGCTATAATCGATGTTTGGAAAGGCCTAATTGAAGTAAGGAGATCTTATTAAACGCGATGCTTTATTTGGTCGCGATTCATTTTAATAGGCGACCACTGTGTCTGTCGCAATTTTACAATTTTGCCCCTATGGAAAGACCACCGAGGCCATTGTTTTAATGATCACCCAAGTACTACGACAAAGCCCTACTGCACTAGAGAGCTGAACTTCAAGCATTAAAGAGAAGAACCCTCCCCGTCAAGCATCACTTCAAGTCTTCGTCCATTGGAGATCATCTTCGACCTCCCAAGTCCTTTGGAGCGAGGAGGAGTCTTCTTCCACCTCAAGCACTGCAGCACCAAGCCATTCCACCAAACTCTTCTTTCTCTCCTTTCATTCTTCACTTTACTTCATTTTTAGTGCATTCATCACACTCCGTCATTCTCACACACTCACTTCATTTCTTTCATACCTACACTTTTTAGGGTTTTTTTACACCACCTCCACATGGTGTGTTCAAGCCCATGCAATTGCAATTTTCTCATATTTCATTGAATTTGACACTACACAATTTAGACTAATCTTTCTTTCACTTGTTTGTTTGTTTTTCATCTCTTTTACAAGGTAACCAACAAGCTAAAATCTTCTTCATCGGCCGGCCGGTTGAAGGAGTAAGAGTCAACCCACAATTAACTCCCGCGATCTTTGGGTGAAGGTAAGTAGCTACGCCTTTCGCTCACTCCTTCGGTACCTTCATGTACCTGGCGATCACACCTCCTCCATAGTGCACACACACACCCTTCTTCTTCTTGTCTACATTCCATATTCCACTTAAAATTTCCTTTTTTAATTACTCTTTGTGGGTGTTTTAAAAAAAAAGCACATTTATAAATTGGCGATCACGGTGGGACGCTTTTCATTTTAGTTTTTGGTTACCACTCATTTGGCACCCATGTGTGCCCCTCCTTTCGACACCCACATGTGTCTCTCCCTTCGTACCCCACGCAGTACAATTCCCCTTCCCTCGTACCTCACGCAGTACTCCTTTGAGATCCCCCGCCATTACCAAGTTGTGTTCATACTTTTTTTTTCTTTCTCCATAAAGTTTAATTAAAAACAAAATCATCATCCTACTCCCCTCCCCATTTACTTACTTTCACCTAAAGAAAGCATCTCAATTTGACTCTTATTTTCTCCAATTGGTTGGCTAAATAGCATGATTGTTTAATTTATTACTTTTATATAACTTTCGAGTGCCTTTTGAACCACGACGTGTTCAGACATAGCGTTTTGTGATTTTGTGCGAGTGTTTACCCCGTCTCGATTTTGTGACAGACACTACACCAGAGGGAGTTGTCGCGTCTCTTACAGCTTCTACGAGCTGTCAGATACGCGACCAACTGAACGGTCGTGATTTAGCTTGAAGCGCGACGACTAAACTCGTCACGTTTCTATCTGTTCACAGAAAGCTGGGGTTTCTGTCATTTTGCATTGTTAGTTGCATTACAGGGCATTCTTCGGCTGAGGGACCTCCTTCCCTCCTTATCCTAGGATCCACACACCTCTGTCGGTGGGTGCTATCTCTCCATTGGGCATTCCATCTCATTGGACTAGAGAATCCTCATCGGGACCTTTGTAAGTCTCCGTACCCCGTGGATTCCCTTACGGCGGACCGAGTAGGTTGTACCACCCCAGAGACCCGTGTTAGAATATCCCATCATTAAGAAGGAGTGTGCTTAGTGAACTCGGAGTTCTCTTCATACCCATCTAGGTTCTTACCCATATTGGAGTCAAATATTTCAATAAAAGCCACATTGAATCATACTAAAATAATCAACAGGACGTAAACATCCCTCAAGTATTTGATTAAAATCTAGTAACTTCTTCTCTCAAACTTGTTTGAGTGGTTGTTTGTTAACAAACCTTTTGTGCTTAATATCATGTTGCTTCGTTAAGGCAACTCCCTTGGAATGGCTGAATACGAAGATATGGGTTACCAGGATGAGGTGTATGATGAAACTTATAATGAACAAATTGCACAACTTCCTAATGAACCGTATGTTGATCAATCCAATTCGCAAGTCCATGCGATGGATTCACAGTCTCCCCACCACTCCCCGAGGCATGTTACTGGAAACACCTTTGCCTCTTTTGATCTATCCCAATTAGTGGACCTCCTCCAAACTCTCCAACCCTCCCAACTCCGGGAGGCCCAAATTGCGTTGAGGGGGGAATCTATCCCCGAACTTGTTCAATTCCTCCACCCCAATACGGGTACCCTCCATGCTGAACCCATTCGCGACCCGACGGTCCAAGCATCCCCTGCCCCCTCGCGGGCCTCCTGTAGGGTGGCCTTCCTCTGTCCAGCCAAGCCCCTCCGCGGCAAGGCCCACTTATCCCCTTCGGGCTCTGGCCCATACTTCTGCGCCCGCTGGCGTCCCTCCCCGCTACCATTCCATTCAAGTGAGCGCACCCCAACCTCATTCTTCCGGGGTGCCTCACAAACAATCTTCCAATCAACTCACCCAAGCACTCTTGGCGAAGGTGAGTAGGTTGGAGCAAGACTTGAAGAGGGTGTCTGCACCCAAAGATTCTTTGGAGCTGGCTCTCTCTTTTATGCCAGTCTTTCATCTTCCCCCCTCCGAGCTACCAGTCTACCGTCGCTACAATGGTATTGGCAATCCTTTTGTCCACATCAAGGAATTCATGTATGATTCTTCCTCCTGGCAGAACGACACTCATGCTCTTGCATTCCTTTTTTGAAGATCTCTAGATGGTCCCGCCCTAGAGTGGTTCTACTCTTTAGAACCCGCCGATGCCGAAGACTTTGAGGTTGTACAAAGAAAGTTCTTATAGGCGTACAAAGATCGAGTTGGTCCTTCTTTATCCATCACTGACTTAATGGTTGAGAAGATGAAGATGGATGAGGATTTCCTACAATATGCTGACAGATGGAGAGCGATGGCTGAGAGACTGAGGGATCCACTATCTGAGTCTGAACAGGTCAAGATGATTAATGCAAATGTCACACCCCAGTTTAGGCATATCCTAGCCATGAATAAGTTAACTACGATGAAAGAGCTTTATGAGAGGGCAAGATACATTCAGACTCAACTGAAAGACTCTCCCATCATGGCCATGTTTGAGCCAAAAGCTAGGATGGTGAAAAAGAGCAATGGCAATCTCTCGACTGGGGGTCCTACAACTGAAGGGGTTATGCAAAATGAGCAAGTACTATGGGCAACCCAAACTCCTCCACCTACCGCACAAACCCCAATCCCAGGCCTCAACAACCACAACAACCAACGTTCAGGCCAAGCAACTCTCCCATGTTCAGGACTCCAGCTCTACAGCCCCAACAACCTCAACAACCTCCATCCCAATACCAGCAAGCTCCACCTCCACCCCAATATCATCAAACTCTACCACCTCCTCAATACTGTCAGCCTCCAACCCAATATCAACAACAACCACTTCCTCAACGTCCCTAACAGTACAACCAATTCCCTCCTCCAGGCAACTATGACCCTCAATATCCCACACGCCCCCCTGGCCCAAGAAGAGCCCAATACCTCCACTCTCGGAGACCCTACCTGACATTTTCAATGCTCTTATGGCCACCAATGCACTTACTTTGCTAAGGGAATGGCTGCAATGGCCACCCAATGTTGATACCTCGCGCTATTGCGCATTCCACAGGGGACCAGGGCACACATTAGAGGCTTGCTTCCACTTCAAGGACTACATTTATGATCTGAATGATAATGGAGGGATAGATTGGGAAGAGATGAGGAAGTACATCGCTGAGATGAAGGCAAGGAGACCACCCAGGTAAATTCTCTCATGATGTCTCCCCATGATGAAAGAACATCTGGCAGGCATATGGAAACACCCTCTACCTCCACCTCCCAATCCACCTTTATACTACCTCCCTTTATCCGTACACCCACACCCTCCAACCCGCTACCATCCTTTCTCCGCATCCCCACAACCCACGCACAACGTCTACCACCATCTAGCCAACCATCCAACCAATCACTCATCCACCAACCCCCCGTAACCTCCATACCACAGCCATTAAACCCCCAAGCTCTTTTCTACGCAACCCAACCACCATACTACCACAATCCAACCGCCCACTTATACGCCAACCCCACTACTATCTCACGACCATCATCATCGACCCCCCTCTTCTCTGCACACCACCAACCACTCTCATTACCACCCCTAACCCCCAAGCTCTCTTTTTACGTACCCCCACCCCACCCCTAAATACGGCAGGTATTCAACTGCCACACCAAATGTTCAATGCCCAACACTCCACCACCCATCCACCTTCCACTATGCCAGCCACAACCCACGTAGCGGGGGATGACACTGAGGAAAAAATGGTGCTCCAAAGTGGGCGCATTTTCAATAGGATCTTCCCTCAGCAGCAGGACCAGACTCCTCAGCAGCAATAACAAGAAGAAGAAGTCATGGCAGAAGAGTTCATTCCTGGGACTCAGTATGATCTGCTTAAACATCTGGACAAGATGCGGGCTTAGATATCCATTCTAGAACTGATCAAGAGGTTGCCAGTACACCAGGAATCCCTTATGCAATATTTATGAAAGGTGATGGTGAATAAGACCTTCCAGTTAATCAGATCAGCACAGTCTTGACCCCCACAAGTCAACATTCGGCCATCGGGTTCCACGAACATGAGCTAGCACCCGTGGAATCTCAACGGTATACCTTATGCTTAACAGTTAATATCAACTGGATCTGTGTATCACAATGTCTGCTGGACACCAGGGCTTCCATCAATGTCATGTCTTTGGACACGTTGAACTTGTGTGGGGTCACATTATAGTCAGTTCGATCCTCCTCTATCACTGTCACCGCCTACGACAACACTAGTAGGCCTCCAAAAGGAGTGGTCGCCTTGAAGGTGGGGCTGGGTCCATCCATCATTGAGATCGATTTCCACATTCTGGACATGGACCCGAGTTTCCAGATGATACTGGGCAGGCCATTCATTCAAGCACTTGGCATCGTCACCTCTACTATCCATCAATGTCTCAAATTTCCATATAAGGGACGGGTCGTCAAAGTGGCAAGCAAGCCAATGATTTTGGAGGTGGACGCCATAACAAATAATTCAATCCCTTCCATATGGCCAAGCAACCAGCCGCTCATGTCGGTGCTAGACATGTACGACATTCCCCGAAGCCCAACTCCAACTACACCATCAACCGTTGCACCAAAGAGAAGCAATATCATGACCGAGGAGGGCTGGCAAATTATGTTAAAGATGGGGTACCATCTAGGCAAAGGGCTGGGGGTACATTTACAGGGCAGAACCAAAGCTATACTAGATAGTAAATCAAGACCTAGGGCAAGACTGGGGTACATGCCAGGTAGGGAAGACCACGGATAGAGGGCAGTGTCAGCAAAGCCTTGGGCCACCATGATGACAACCATGAAGACTAACAGGCAGCCACTCACATGGTCCCTGTAGCATCACTTCATGAAGGGACTGCTGCAGCCAGGAGATGAGCAACAAGCTTCTATCATCACCTCTGAGCCTTCACGTCATATTACACCCATGGACACATATAAAGCTATGGAAAATATCAGGCCCCAGAAATAAAGAAAAAGGGGCAATCCTGAAGTGATTGGTATCGTTGGTTCGACATGAGCGACATTGCGATTTCTTTAAGTCAACTCTTCATGCCAACGGATATCGAGCGACCACTACTTATTCATGATCCTCTGGAAAAGCTGGCAGCAGTCACCAGTGAAAAGCAGCTGACCAATGAAAGGACAGATGAAGGGGAGCCGGACATCCCTTTTGAAGAAGATTCCACTACAGACAGGCTCGGGGCGGGCCTCTTGTCACGCCCCGACGCGGAATATCGGAACGCGAGGCAGTTGCAAGTAAACGGGTAGAGAGCGAGTACTAGATATCAACCATTGGGCAAGAATAAATACTAAAGCAATTGCATCTCATTAATAATTTCCAATGTCTAGTTACAACCACTGATATCAGAGCCATTCTATAGGGCCCAATTACAATGAATAAAGCAAAAGACTAAACTAAGACTCTATCATAATACTAAGACGCTAGGGTACTCTTGTCTTCACTCTTGGTCATTCCCGTCCTCTTGAGTGTTAGGTTCATCCTCGGTCTCACCTGAGAACACAACGATAAATAACGCAAGGTGAGCGATAACGCCCAGTAGGACTTAAATCTCAGGATCAAGCTGGCTTTAAATGATTAATGTATTAAAAAGGCATAGTAACTAATGATAGAGCGAGAGAGTCAAGTAATGTAAGAGATAGCATGATAGCATGTGATTGAAATAGCACAAGTTTCCAAATATAGCACAAGCATCGAGTATAGCACAAATAGCAGGATGGCCATAGCACAAATAGCACAAGGCATAACAATAGCACAACGTATATGGTATAGCACTTTGTTGTCAATAGACAACGAGAGAACATAGCACTTTTGATTGTCATTTTGATAGTCGAGATAGATAGCACTCGAGTGTAATGCCAAACACTCTAGTCATTTAACTCCCGCAGGCAAATAGCACTTTTGGGCGCACATCCCAGAACCAGACCGGGCCCTTTATATACTGCCAGACATTGGTTATATTGTTTATCTTTAGACAATCAGTCAATGGCCAATAGAGAGTACCAAGAAATAGATGAGGGTACTAGATAAATAGACGAGATAGTAGAGAGAGTGTGAACAGATGAGCGAATCGAGTATAGATGAGAGCTACAGGTCATAGCACACGTAACGTCGAGTAACGGGCGATAGTAATAGTTGCACAACATGCGCAATTGGTACGTTGGTAGTCAGGTGGAATTCACTACCTTCCACTGGCCATGTTAAGCACAGGTTCAGAGGTTCGGCGTGATTTAAGATAAGAGCGAATTTCTAATAGCCGTTTGGATCTTACTGATCCCTAAAGGGTATCATAGGTGTTAGGGTACAACCAGCTTATCGGCCATGTGGGAACCCATGGACAGAGGAGACTTATGGAGGCCTTGAACAAGGATTCACTAGTCCGACAGAAGGAGTATCCAACGGAGAGTTCGTCCAAGTCAAGAGAAAGTGTGTATATAGAAACAAGTGCCCGACGTTCTATAGGAATTCTAGAACAGTGGAGCGTCGATAACGGTATTCCCAAAACATCGCATGAAAACGCAAACAAGTTCATTAAAATATGACAATTAAAATACATAATTGGAATCAAATTACCAGATGTATTATGAGATATTTTCATGCCAAGTTAAGCCATAATGGATGGTTCAAAGTGTGTACACATGTGACAAGAAATCATAGATGGAAAGAGGTCAAGTGCATGTCTTTTTTAAAATTACACATTAATGTTCAATTTATAACAAGTGTATTTATTGCGTGTATGTCTGTTAACAAAGGGTACAAACACTGTAAAAAATGATAGCATCAAAATTCATGGGTTTTCATGCAAAGATCACAGATCACGACGTACCCCAGTAAGGGTCGCGACGGGGTCCTCTCAGAACGCGACAGGGGTTTACACAGAACGCGACGGATCGCTCAGTGCAGGCTGTTAGAACGCGACACCAGCGCCTGTCGCGTTCACAATGCGACGGGTACTCTGTCGCGATCTGCCTGAGAACGCGGCCTATCGGGCCATCACGTTCTCAGGTCCTGCGCCTGAGTCCGGGTGGGAAAAGGACAGGTCTTGGATTGCGGTCCAAACCTCCCTTGTTTTGACACAAGGTGATTCAGAAATTCATAACTAATTGCACAAGCGATGAAAATTCTTGAAAATAGTTCTAAACGAATCTAGACATGCAAGAGTACTTCTAGTAAATGGGAATTCAAAAACTATCATGGTCTCGACATGGTTTTAACAAGTTAAATATGAAGTAACATGAATCTATGTACAGTAGAGATGAACGATTTAATTCACGAAGTAGGGTGGATGAAAATTAGGGCTTTCAGGGGTAAAAGACTCCTAACAATCATCAGTATCCCCAGTAAAAATTTTGTGGCATGGGGATGAGTATGCATGAAGATCTAGAATTAATAAGAAGGGTTGGGTTCATGAAAGTTATAGAACTTCAAAAATCATGAACAAAAGATTGGCTCGATGGAAAATTATGAAACGAGAGGGGTTTTGTTCCTGATGGTTGGAACAATCTACAGATGAGTTTAATTAGATTTTTCTTGTGAGAACGCCTATCTTTGGCTCGTTTTCCTTTCTAGGGCTAGAACTTGAAGAACTCAGGTTGAGGGCTTGAGAGATTCTTCTCCCCACGAATTCTCCACCTCCTCGGCCTCCTCTCCATGTCCAGCAACCCTTGGAAATTAGCTAGGGCCGTACATGGGGGATTTAGGAGAGTATTTAAGCTTCCTCCCTTTCTATTTCCTATTAGGACTCTAACTATTATTAATTTTGGGATTTCCTAATTCCTCTAACCCTTCTAAGCTTTCCACTTCCTATTTGGGTTAGGATGGGAGCTAAATTCGTGGCCAAGCCATTAGGGTAGAGTTAGGAATCCAATTCCAAATCAAACTACTTATTTTAATACTTTATTACCTCTTTTATATTTAAGTAATATTTAAGTTATGAATTTATGGTATTTCCCTCTTATTCCTCTTTTAAAAATCCCTATTTTGGCCCAATAAATTTTAGAGGGTCCATTTAACAAGCCCATTACTCCTTTTCTTTTAATGAGTTTTATTTAATTCTCTTTTCTTTGATTTTCTAATTAATTTAATATTTTTTATATTATTAAAATTTTATTTTCTAAAAAATTCAGGTTGCTACTTCCTCCCCCTCTTAAAAATTCAGGTTGAAGGGGAGCCAGACATCCCTTTTGAAGAAGATTCCACTACAGACAGGCTCGGGGCGGGCCTCTTGTCACGCCCCGATGCGGAATATAGGAACGCGAGGCAGTTGCAAGTAAACGGGTAGAGAGCGAGTACTAGACATCAACCATTGGGCAAGAATAAATACTAAAGTAATTGCATCTCATTAATAATTTCCAATGTCTAGTTACAACCACTGATATCAGAGCCATTCTATAGGGCCCAATTACAATGAATAAAGCAAAAGACTAAACTAAGACTCTATCATAATACTAAGATGCTAGGGTACTCTTGTCTTCACTCTTGGTCATTCCCGTCCTCTTGAGTGTCAGGTTCATCCTCGGTCTCATCTGAGAACACAACGACAAATAACGCAGGGTGAGCGATAACGCCCAGTAGGACTTAAATCTCAGGATCAAGCAGGCTTTAAATGATTAATGTATTAAAAAGGCATAGTAACTAATGATAGAGCGAGAGAGTCAAGTAATGTAAGAGATAGCATGATAGCATGTGATTGAAATAGCACAAGTTTCCAAATATAGCACAAGCATCGAGTATAGCACAAATAGCAGGATGGCCATAGCACAAATAGCACAAGGCATAACAATAGCACAACGTATATGGTATAGCACTTTGTTGTCAATAGACAACGAGAGAACATAGCACTTTTGATTGTCATTTTGATAGTCGAGATAGATAGCACTCGAGTGTAATGCCAAACACTCTAGTCATTTAACTCCCGCAGGCAAATAGCACTTTTGGGCGCACATCCCAGAACCAGACCGGGCCCTTTATATATTGCCAGGCATTGGTTATATTGTTTATCTTTAGACAATCAGTCAATGGCCAATAGAGAGTACCAAGAAATAGATGAGGGTACTAGATGAATAGACGAGATAGTAGAGAGAGTGTGGACAGATGAGCGAATCGAGTATAGATGAGAGCTACAGGTCATAGCACACGTAACGTCGAGTAACGGGCGATAGTAACAGTTGCACAACACGCACGATTGGTGTTGGTAGTCAGGTGGAATTCACTACCTTCCACTGGCCATGTTAAGCACAGGTCCAGAGGTTCGACGTGATTTAAGATAAGAGCGAATTTCTAATAGCTGTTTAGATCTTACAGATCTCTAAAGGGTATCATAGGTGTTAGGGTACAACCAGCTCGTCGGCCATGTGGGAACCCATGGACAGAGGAGACTTACGGAGGTCTTGAACAATGATTTACTAGTCCAACAGAAGGAGTATCCGATGGAGAGTTTGTCCAAGTCAAGAGAAAGTGTGTATATAGAAATAGGTGCCCGACGTTCTAGAGGAATTCTAGAACAGTGGAGCGTCGGTAACGGTATTCCCAAAATATCGCATGAAAACACAGACAAGTTCATTAAAATAGGGCAATTAAAATACATAATTGGAATCAAATTACCAGATGTATTATGAGATATTTTCATGCCAAGTTAAGCCATAATGGATGGTTCAAAGTGTATGCACATGTGACAAGAAATCATAGATAGAAAGAGGTCAAGTGCATGTCTTTTTTAAAATTACACATTAATGTTCAATTTATAACAAGTGTATTTATTAAGTGTATGTCTGTTAACAAAGGGTACAAACACTGTAGAAAATGACAGCATCAAAATTCATGGGTTTTCATGCAAAGACCATAGATCGCGATGTACCCCAGTAAGGGTCGCGACGGGGTCTGCTCATAACGCGACAGGGGTTTACACAGGACGCGACGGATCGCTCAGTGCAGGCTGTCAGAACGCGACGCCAGAGCCTGTCGCGTTCAAAATGCGATGGGTATTCTATTGCGATCTGCCTGAGAATGTGGCCTATATGGCCGTCGCATTCTCAGGTCCTGCGCCTGAGTCCGGGCAGGAAAAGGACAGGTCTTGGATTGCGGTCCAAACCTCCCTTGTTTTGACATAGGGTGATTCAAAAATTCATAACTAATTGCACAAGCAATGAAAATTCTTGAAAATAGTTCTAAACGAATCTAGACATGCAAGAGTACTTCCAATAAATAGGAATTCAAAACTATCATGGTCTCGACATGGTTCTAACAAGTTAAACATGAAGTAACATGAATCTATATGTACAATAGAGATGAACGATTTAATTCACAAAGTAGGGTGGATGAAAATTAGGGCTTTCAGAGGCAAAAGACTCCTAACAATCATCAGTATCCCCAGTAAAAAAATTATGACATGGGGATGAGTATGCATGAAGATCTAGAATTAATAAGAAGGGTCGGGTTCATGAAAGTTATAGAACTTAAAAAATCAAGAACAAAAGATTGACTCGATGGAAAATTATGAAAAGAGAGGGGTTTTGTTCCTGATGGTTGGAACAATCTACAGATGAGTTTAATTAGATTTTGCTTGTGAGAACGCCTATCTTTGGCTCGTTTTCCTTTCTAGGGCTAGAACTTGAAGAACTCGGGTTGAGGGCTTGAGAGATCCTTCTCCCCACGAATTCTCCACCTCCTCGGCCTCCTCTCTACGTCCAGCAACCCTTGGCAATGAGCTAGGGCCGTACATGTGGGATTTAGGAGAGTATTTAAGCTTCCTCCCTTTCTATTTCCTATTAGGACTCTAACTATTATTAATTTCGGGATTTCCTAATTCCTCTAACCCTTCTAAACTTTCCACTTCCTATTTGGGTTAGGATGTGAGCTAAATTCATGGCCAATCCGTTAGGGTAGAGTTAGGAATCCAATTCCAACTCAAACTACTTATTTTAATACTTTATTACCTCTTTTATATTTAAGTAATATTTAAGTTACAAATTTATGGTATTTTCCTCTTATTCCTCTTTTAAAAATCCCTATTTTGACCCAATAAATTTTAGAGGGTCCATTTAACAAGCCCATTACTCCTTTTCTTTTAATGGGTTTTATTTAATTCTCTTTTCTTTGATTTTCTAATTAATTTAATAATTTTTCTTTTTATATTATTAAAATTTTATTTTCTGAAAACTCTAGGCATATCGCCCACTCTCCTCGAGGCCACCACGTGGCCTATCTTACTCTCTCTAAGCATCCCTCGGGCACCGACAACCCACTTCACAATCTGCCTCCACTCTCCTGAGCAGACGCTCACCCTCCAACTTCCTCTTCCTAATGATCTCCCTCCAACTTTGCACACGCTCATCTCCCAACTCTCCCAACTGGCGATCTCACCTTGCCCTCTCTTCACGATCAATAAAAATCGTAAAAATTCAAATAACATTAAAAACAAAAATGCCAATTTTCAAATGGGCGACTCCATCGTCTCTATCAAGAAGACTTCTTATCTCGCCTTCGAGTGCGCACCAATCTATGGGCCACTCCCCCCCAGTCTGATGACCATCTTACTCTTTCCCTCCATGCAGGAACTCCCATTCCCCTCCACGCAAGGGTCATATACTGCTTTCACTCCTCCTCCCCCTTCCCCCACGTAGGGAATTCCTTTTACTGCTTTCACTCCTCCTCCACCTTCCCCCACGCAGGGTTCTTCTTTTACCGCTTTTCCTCCTCCTTCACCCCCTACTGTGGATTCTAGTAGTTGTTGTAGCACCCCAGAAAATTTAGTAATTTAAAATTTAAAATAAACGGAAATAGATAATTTCCATATTATCGAAATAGTAGAAACATATGTACCATTATCGTATGTGCAAGAACACATTGAAAAATTCCATAAAAATTATAGTTCAACCCTAAACCATATTTCTAAATGTTCCACGAAGAAATTTGTGCAACAGAAAATTTGATTGGCTAGGTCTACGACACATTGTGACTAATTATCCTAATTAGGAAATAAAGTTGGAAAACTGTTATCATGGGAATATAACATGATCATAAATTAAATAAAAATGTTGGAGAGACTTCAAACATCATGTATTGATGATCGATTATCAGAATTGGGCCAATGGACAACTTCTGGCCCAAGAATAAAATCAAGCAAGAAAATTCCCTAGACATTTGTAACCCTAATTGAGCTGAAAATAGGAAGGGTAATTAGGGCAAACCCTAAGGCAATTAGCTTTCTTGGCAACCCAAATTCGTGCCTAGCCATGGTATGAAGTTGCCTAAAGTCTTACACACTCTAATTGGGTGAGAAACCATCAAAACATGGAAGGTGGTAACCTAAAATCGCAACCCCTTCTTTCCTATACACAATGGGACTCCTAAAAACCCTAGATGCTTATATACTCGTCAAGAAACCCTTGGGGTCAAGTTAGCATCTTGTTGGGGTCGTGAGGAGAAGCTCTTGAGCACCAGAGGAGAAGGAAATCACCCCCAACCGAAGCTTTTCTTCCCCACCTGCGTTCTGCATCGACCTGAAGAAGGCTTCTCTTAATCACAGTCAAAGGTAGGTGATCTCGGGCCAAACCCAATCAAATCACATACCATTGGGTAGTTCTACAAGTCTACTTTCATATGCACCTGTTTTCCCTAATTTTCATCGAGCATGCATGGTGTATTAAGGGTTTTCCCGAAGTCGTGCATATTTAGGGCATTGCATGTTCATGTCGATTCTCACTCTTTCTGAGGCCAAATCTCATGAAACCAAAATCTTAGTTCTCTTCTACTCCCTGTTCCCAACAAGTTTCATGTTTAGACTTTTGTCCCAAGAGCCCTAGATCAGAAGATATGAGCGTTGCATGCATTGTTGTACAATGTTTACCATTTTCAGGGAAGAACATGAAACGCGACAACACCAGACGTCGCATTATTCTTTGCATGAACACGATGTACTAAACCTTCGTATTCATCTAAAACACAACTGTGTCCTACGTCACGATTTAGACTCCGACTTGATCGTTATGACACCTCAAACTGTGTGCTGCATGGTTTTCTATGTCATGCATGAACGGGACATAGTCCCACTTCGCGATTTGATTTGTTTCCTGCTCATATAGTTTTGACAATTTTTATATTCAAAATTTGAAGTCAACTCTTGAACGCGACGTAGGTAAACGTCGCAATTTAAAGGTCATCGCGACATGTCGACCTGTCGCGACATGAAGGTGACGACCCTAACCATCGCATTTTAATTCCATAATCGATTACACAATTGATTCCCGTTGTAAAAGGCGACCATCTATCCTGTCGCGATTTGAATGCGACAAGTATGTTCGTCGCGATTTGATCTTTTGCAGAATACTCGTGTTTCAGAACTGTACACTATCTTCTTAATTGCGATGACTGTGTCTGTCGCGGAATTCAAGGCCTACTCGAGACCTATTTTGCATGATCTAAGTTCAAGGTTTGCATGTCATAGTTTCTTTAAGTGCATGTAGTTTGATCAGCGGCTTAAAACCTGTTAACCCAAGAAAAAGCTATAACAACATGAATGTTCATTCTATGTACTCTTTAATGCTATGATCTATTTCGTGCAAACTAATGATTGCCCATCTTCCTCTCCTAGCTTGTTAAAGTGAATAATTTACCATCTTAAAATACTGCAAATCATGTCAAGTTAAGTGCATGTTTCAATCTCATGTCACCATGTTAATTGCTTTCAGCATGTTTAAAATCGATGGATTATGGATTGAGACACGTACTTCACTACACACATGCACTTATAGGCAGCCCTTTCTTGGGGGATTGGAAACTCACGGCCGGTCATTCCGTATCGGCAATCTAGTGACCTTTCTCTCAAGACCTCCGTAAATCTCCGTACTTAGTGGATTCCCTCACGGACACCGAGTTGGTTGTACCATTGAAGTTCTCTGGAGATAGCGTGCACTTACTTTCTTCTCTTGTTCTCGTGAGAGTGATTTATAACCTTAACTTAAGCCATTAATGTAAAGAGTGAACTAAAGTATAAATTACGTCGTTATGCTGCCGAATTATCTCTTGATTATTGTTACATCTTGACATCATGAAATCACGTTCACATGACTTGCTACCCTTGACATCATTATCATCATGAATATGACATTACAATTGCTTACATCTTGAAACTCTTATTGGCCACTAATGACTGTGGGTATCTACATTTGAAATTAAGTGAGATGTTGATCGGGCACGATGAGTGTCCAAGGGCTCTAGTCTAGCCCCAATGATGAAGAGTCATAAATATACTGTTAACCATGGGGTATAATGATTACTGGCGTTGTATCTGTGCTGGGAGTACTTGCGTGTTGAATGCTAGATACAATAACCACATACACATGTCCTATTATGCATTTCAAGGTGAATCTTTCCTTGGTGTACATTAGTGCCTTCGTGCTTGATTATTGTTACATGATTGTGCTCGTGCTTTCTTGCTTGCGTGATATGGCCATTCTGCATTTATTGCAATTTAAGTGATATCTTGCGTGCTTGTTACATGCCTCTTTATTGATAACTCTTGCTCATTATATCATTCCAGACCATACTCTATCATGATCATTCCATCTATCTTGTTTATGTACCATGTTTTAATGAGTTTTTATTCGCACATGCAGATCTTGATAATTGTGCTTATCTAGTTCTAAATTGCTAATCAGTTACATCATTGCCCACACATTGAGATGTAAATCCTACTGGGCTAGTTTGCTCATTCCCTACTTTTAACCTTCTACGTGACTATGAAGCACAAGAAGAAGAACCAGTCGAGGATGGGAATGCGTCCGAGTAAAGAGCGTTCCAACACATGTGTCTCTCTATAGTTAGAATGAGTGTTAGATTGATGTACTAGGAAGTGAGATCTTATATACTTTTCCTTTTATTGAGTCTTAGTCCTGTTATTCCACATTTAAAGAATTGTATTAGTTCCATGAGTTGAGATTTGAATACAAGTTTAGTTGAGTTCATTATTTGGGCCTTATATTTATGTTGTGTTGATACACATTTAGTGCTTGCTAGCTAGAGGTTTATTTTCCGACTACTCACATCTCGGAATATCGACTTGAATTATCTAAATATTATCCCCTGCGTAATTCTCGGGACATTCAGTTAAGTGGTATCAGAGCCTAGGAAACAATATGAATATTTAAGTTCTAGGTTTAAGT
This sequence comes from Colocasia esculenta, assembly GCA_014218235.1. Classification (NCBI taxonomy): domain Eukaryota; kingdom Viridiplantae; phylum Streptophyta; class Magnoliopsida; order Alismatales; family Araceae; genus Colocasia; species Colocasia esculenta. The sequence continues at coordinate 82,305,339 of CM024753.1, forward strand.
GACACAAGAACCTACGTCATGGAAATTACATATAGTACCTGGTGAGAATGAGTAGAGATTGAAAATATATTAGCTTTATGAACTAAGCACTCCTACCCATTGACCTTTACGATGTATCTAGAGACGTTAATTGGTTTCTACCATTTTCTCAGGAACCTCATAACTCTCATACTCAAGTCGCAATGGCACGCAACCAATGGCAGGCCATGCAAGAAACCGTGGCTGGATTAACTCAGGCACTGCAAAACGTAGTTCAGGCTGGAAATCAGGTTGCGGCTGCTAGGAACGGAGCTGGTGATCTTCACCGCAATTTCAAGAGTTTGAACCCTCCTCATTTCTTCGGATCCCCTAATCCAGACGAGGCAGAAAACTGGCAAGAGGAGATGGAAAGAATTTTCCAAGTGATGCAATACACAAATCGGGAAAAAGTGGTACTTGCCACTTTCCAATTTACCAAGGATGCCCGGGCATGGTGGAAGGCCACATTGGCTCACCTACCCAACGTAGTTGAACTGGAATGGGCTGGTTTCCTGGAGATATTCCGGGGAAAAGACTTTTCAAAAAGGGTAAAGGAGAAGAAAGCTGCGGAATTTGCCGCACTGAAGTAGAAGAGCATGTCTGTGGCTGAGTATGAAGCTCAGTTTGCTCGATTGGCTGTGTACGCCCCACACCTGGTGGGCACTGAAAGATTGAAGGCCAACTGTTTTATGGATGGGCTTAGGCCCATGATCATTTAAAAGCTCAGACCGCCTAACATTCAAACATACACCGACATGGTCCAAAAAGCCCAGCTGGTAGAAGACACCATGGCAAAGGTGGAAGGCATGAGGGGGAAAGACATATCCAAGCCAGTCTTTGTCAATAAGGGAGCGGCTAATACACCGGCAACTTTTCGAAGCAACAACAACAATAACAACAACACCTAGAACAAAAACAACAAGAGGCCGAATGCTGGGAGAGATTATGCTATAGAGAATAAAGTCAATGTCACGCCCCTCAAATTTAGTAGCGAAATAAATCGGAGGGAAATGTGAGCAACGAGTATGGTAACGTAAATTGCGTATACAGATGCAAACATCAGAGCATCTAATGAACAATAATTGAAATAAACTCTTGATTTCATTATAAAATCACTAAGACTATTACAACCACTAATTCAGAGCCAATACATAGGGCTCAATGACCTCATTACATTGAAAAGAAATCTAAAGCAATAACTATTAGACTCTATAGTACTAGGGCAACTTCATGAACTGACTCCAGGTCGCTCATCACTCTGGTCCTATCCCATTGGTGTGTGTAACGTCATTGTCCGACTTACCTGAGACACAATAACAAATAACAAAGGGTGAGCGATAACGCCCAGTAGGACTTAAATCTCAATAGTTAAGTAGGCTTTAAATGATTAATGCTTTAAATAGCAGAGTAACTAATGATAGAGAGAGTCATGTAAAGTCGAGAAAGTAATAGCACAAGTAACATGGTTCGAATAGCAGATGAATCAAGTATAGCCCGATGATTATGATTGAGAGAAAACGATAACAACACAATAACAAGTAACGACATTGTCAAGCAATAGCAAGTAACACGTATAGTAAGGAGAGATAGTAGATGGTCATGTAAAGAGTAAATTGCACTTTGATTGATTTTCATCAATCGAAATGGTATATCACTTTTAATGTCCATAGACAAACGAGAGAATATAGCACTTTGAATGCGATTAGGTCACGATAGAATGCAATAACTCAAGATAGCAAGTATAAAGTAGAGCAAGAAGAGAGTACGACAGTAGTCGCTCAATAACAAGACAGTAGAAGTTCAGTAACAGTCAGTGGTAGTACAGTAACAGTGCAGTACGTCTGATTTAACAGACTAACAGTAACAGTATAACAGTTAGATGTCTAGCTAATTCAGAACAGTCAGTCAGGACCGGTGCAAATGCAGACACCGTCAATAGCCCCTGCAGGTATTTTCGGGTGGCTCTCCACCCCAGGACTAGATTGGAGCCCCTAGAACACTCTCCGTGCCCTCAGCAATATGCATTTAAGTCAGTAGAGTCACAAGACCCATTTTAGTGCTAGACAGTCATGAATAGTTCAAAACAGTAGGAGCCACACAGCTCAAAGGGTACCAAGAGAGTACTAGATGAATAGACGAGAGAGACGAGATAGTAGAGTGAACGTGAATAGATGAGCGAGTTGAGTATAGATGAGAACTAAGGAACATTGCACGTAACATGTCGAGTAAACAGGTGATAGTAACAGTGGCACAACACACGCGTTTGGTGTTGGCAGTCAGGTGGAATACACAACCCTTCCACTGGCCTTGTTATGCACAGGTCCAGAGGTCCGGCGTGATTCAAGATAAGAGAGAGAACAATCTAAAGTCGTATGGATCTTACTGATCCCTCAAGTGTATCATAGGTGTTAGGGTACAACCAGCTCATCGACCATGTGGGAATCCATGGACAGAGGAGTCTTACGGAGGCCTTGAACAATGACTCACTAGTCTGGCAGAAGGAATATCCAACGAAGAGTTCGCCCAAGTCAAGAGAGAGTGTGTATATAGAAACAAGTGCTCGTCATTCCAGAGGAATTCTAGAACAGTGGAGCATCGATAACGGTGTTCCAAATCATCGCGAGAATCGTAGACATGTTCATTTAAAATAGGGCAATTTAAATATATAATTGACATAAATTACCAGATGTATTATGAGATAATTTCATGCCAAGTTAAGCCATTATGGATGGTTCAAAAGTGAGTGCAAGTGTAAGAGAAATTTGTAGATAGAAAGTGGTCATTGCATGTATTTTAAACACACATAAATGTTCAATTTATGACAAGTATATCTACTGCGTGTATGACTGTTAATAGAGGGTACAAGCACTGTAGAGGCTCAAAGCATCACAAATTATGGGTTTTCATGCAAAAGTCCCAGATCGCGACGTACCCTAGTAAGGGTCGCAACGGGGTCAACTGAGAACGCGACATGGCCTTGTACAGATCGCGACGGGCTTGTCAGTTCAGGCAGGCAGATCGCGACGACTGACCCTGTCGCGATTAGATCGTGACAGAAGGTGCTGTTGCAATGGCCCTGAGAATGCGGCCTATCGGGCCGTCGCGTTCTCAGGTCCTGTACCTGAGTTCGAGCAGGAAAAGGACAGCTCCTTGGATTGCGGTCCGAGTTGCCTTGTGTTGACATAGGGTGTTTAAAAAATTTAGAACAAATTATACAATGTATGAAAAATCACGAAACTAGTTCTAAACCGATCTAGACATGTAAGAGTACTTCTAATAAATCAGAATTTGAAAACAGTCATGGTTTCGACAGGCTTTAATCAACTCAAACATGGAGAATAGAAGACTGTGTACAGTTGGGATGCAAGAATTAATTCACAAGATAGGGTGGATGAAAATTAGGGCTTTCAGGTGCGAAAGATTCCTAACAATCATTAGTATCTTCAATAAAAATTTCGAGGCATGATATAGAGTATTCAAGGAGATATGAATTAAACATGAAGGTTCGGGGTCAAGAGGTTTGTAGAGATTCAAAAATCAATAAGAAAAGATTGGGTGCACGAAAATTTTTGAAACGAAAGGGGTTTTGTTCCTGATGCATGGAATAATCTACAGACAAATTTAATTAGATTTTGCTCGTGAGAATGTCTACCTTTAGTCATTTTCCTCTTCTAGGGCTAGAACTTGAAGAACGAGAGAGAGAGAGCTTGAGAGAGTCTTCTCCCCACGAGATCTCCTCCTCCTTGGCCTCTTCTCCTGGTCCAGCAACCCTTGACAACGAGCTAGGTCCGACCATGGGGGATTTAGGAGAGTATTTATGCTTGTTGGGTTGTTATTTCGGAATAGGACTCTACCCCCCATTAAATTCAGAATTTCCTATTTCTTAACCTCCTTCCAAGCTTTCCACTTCCTATTTGGGTTAATATGGGAGTTAAATTCGTGGCCAACCTATTAGGGTAGGTGTAGGAATCCAATTTCCATCTTCTTTTTTTTTTTGGTAAAAGGTCCTCAGGGCCTCAAACTAGGAGAGTGCACCCTCCCCCCGGGGGAAGAATGTTCTCACTCCACTGGTGAGGGCGACCTGGGCCAATAATATATGAAACAAAACTCATACAGAACATGATGGGGCATACCCCATTAAACCAGTCTGACATGCATAAGGCCAGATTTATCAATAACCGTTGGCCCCTTACAAGAATAAGGTAAATTACGAGCCTCCCAAAAAATAGCATTTCGCCTATCCTTCACAACCACATTAGCTAGGGAATCAACTAGGTGGTTTGTTTCCCGATACACATGAGACAGCGGAGTACTCTCCTGGATAAGGAGCGATTTAGCCTCCCTCCACCATCTGTAAGATAGCCACGAGATCATCTTTTCTTCCCGGAAAGAGCTCACCAGCATTTGAGAGTCAGAATAGATAATGGACAGCCTATAGCCCAAGGAAGCGGCCAGCCTCATGCCATCACATAAAGCTCGAACTTCAGCAATCATACTGTTTCCAACACCATAGAAGTGAGAAAAAGCCACATGAACGCTACCTTGGGAGTCTCGGATGCATCCACCACCTCCACAGTCCCCAGGATTACCTTTGCATGCTTCGTCAACATTAAGGCAAAAATCATGTAAAGGGGGAATCCAGCGAACCAGCTTAAGAACTTTGGTTGAACACTGAGGGCCATAGCCGAACCCTTGAAGAACTTGCATGTCGTGGGGATTCAGATCAAACTTGAAATGCATGGAAGAGAGGGAGTGGGCAATGCTAGCTTTGATGTTGTTAATGATAATTCCCATATTGTTATGAAGAGATTCAAACCTTCTGAGGCATCATTCCTTCCATATATTCCAGGGCATGAGGATCAAAGTGTAAATAGAGACAAACCCAAGAGGAGACCGAGTGTTGCAGGTCTGCATAAAACTCCATAGGCGACCAGTGATATTGGTATGAAGATTAACCCTTGGAGATATAAGAGTGCTGAACCAACGCCAAAGATTTGAAGCAATATCACCATGAATAAAAAGATGGTCCATGTCTTCAACAGTAGGCTGTGCACAGCAGGAGCATTGAGACACAATAGGGATACCTGTTTCTGCTATGCGGCCATCAACAGGGACAACACGGTGAAGAATTTTCCAGGAAAACAAAGAAGCTCAGCGGTAGAAAGAATTGTGCCATATAGTAGCATGATCCGGCCTGTGGACTCCCTTCGGTCTGATCATATTATAAACAAATTTAGTAGAGAAAAAACTGTTGCCAGACGGTGCCCAAATGCACCTGTCCTCCTCATGAGAAAGGGAAATCCCATCCAAAATGGAATGAGGGATAGCCGACCTGAGGGGATGGGAGGCTGTGGATATCACCTCACTCAAGGAGGTGTTTCTATTTTGAGGGTTTACCTAAATGATGTCACTGAGAGGAGTGTCCCCAATCCAGATATCTTGTAGAATATTGATTTGCCTACCATTGCCATGAACCCACCTAGTATTCTCTCTGAGGATCTTAATAGCTTCCATATATACAACTTTGGGAATCCCAGGGATGCTAGTAGAGCTGTCAAGAGTGTAACGATTTCTAGCATAAGAAGCCCAAAGCGAAGAGCCTTGTTTGATATTCCAAAGGTGTTTAACTGCCAAAGAGAGTTGCACATGCCAGAGACTACGAACCCCCAAACCACCTTCAGACACTGGTCTTTGAATTGACGCCCAAGCAATCCAGTGACGCCGATGAACACCCTCAGATCCATCCCAGAAAAAATTTGCAGAAGCTCTTTCAATGTAGGAAATAATAGATTTAGGTATCGAAGAGGCAGCGGCCAGATAGGCACGAAGGGAGGAGATTACCGAGTTAATCAATGTGATTCTTCCAGCTTGAGACAATAATTTAGATTTCCAAGTGTAGAACTTGCTATTTATCTTATCAATAAGTGAACTATAGTCCATCACACTAAGTCTACCTGGCTTAAGTGGAACGCCAAGATAGGTAAGGGATTCAGTTTTTTTAGTGTAGCCCATCACCTGTTTAATCTTCTGAGCAGCCTGAGTAGAGGCCTTAGGAGCTATCATGAAACAACTCTTGTTTGAATTTATGAACTTGCCAGATGATGAAGCATATTTGTTTAAGAAATCAATCAGTCTTCTTACATTCCTAATGCTCCCATTTACAAAGACCAAGGTGTCATCAACATAAAGGATATGAGAAGGGGACGGGCAGCCCCTGGGGCCAGAGTATGGGAGAAGATACCCAGATTCCACCATATTATTGATACCTCTACTTAAAGCTTCTTCCATGATGATGAACATAGTAGGGGCGATGGGGTCCCCTTGGCGCAATCCCCTGGAAGACTTGAAGTAGCCAGCTGGCGATCCATTATAGAGGACAGAAAACCAGCAGTTGGAAATCATCATACCAATGTAAGATATGAATCTGGAGGAGAACCCAAAGCTCTTGAGGACTGCAAAGAGAAAGCTCCACTCAACACTGTCATATGCTTTTTTAATATCAAGTTTGAAAACAACATTGTTTCCTCTGATTTTGCAGCCAATATCTCGGACCAACTGGCGAGCCATGGAAACGTTATCCAGGATGGATCTTCCTTTAACAAAAGCACCTTGCTCTTGGGAAATAATCAGAGGGAGAATGGGAGTGAGTCTATCACATAAAATCCTGGAAACAATTTTGTAGGAGAAGTTACATAAGCTGACGGCCTGTAGTCATTAAAAGAAACCGGGAGGTCAATCTTTGGGATTAAAGCGATATGGGTGGATGTAACACTTCTCAGGAACGAAAAACCACTGAAGAAGCCTTGAAAAGCCTTAACAACGTCATAACCCACAATGTCCCAACAAGAAGTGTAGAAGGAGCCAGTGAACCCATCTGGTCCATGAGCACTTGTAAGGCCCCCGAATTTTGTGCATTTAATAATGTTTATTTGGAGCATGTTATAGATATTTACTCACTTATATGCATGAGTATAATATATGTTATTCTTGTGTGTGTGTATATTGTATTTATTATTATAAACATAGCTTATTTAAATGATGTAGTGCATATGAGCTATTTTACAAACCTGTATATATATATATATATATATATATATATATATATATATATAAAATGTGTATGCATTATCTAATTATTGATGTATATGTTATATTATTTAAGAACATGCATGTTGTATGAAGTTGCATTGTGTACATGTATATATGCATATGTTTAACTTGATACCTATGATATCCACTTATTTTTGTAACCATTAAGCCGTTTATGATGCAATTGTGTGTCTGTTTTCATGTTTGTTTCTCTCTGACCGAAATATTAAGTTGGCGGCATGATCCTATGCCGCTGACTACGGCCAGGATTGGCGTCCAGATCGATGGACGCCAATACCTTTGTGGGCGGCACCTGATGTGGACGCCTACATCTCCAGCAGTGAGCGTTTTAGATCTGAAAACGGTTGCGATTTTGCTGGGTTCTTGTTTGGGAAACCTCCCCAACGGAAGGATAACCTACCCTATTGCGTCCCCGATCCCTTAGGTTCTATAAAAGCACCCCTTTTAAATGGATTTGGTTCTTTTGGGGACCTCTTGAAAAACCCTAGAAAACCTGTGCGAAACCTGAAGTTTAGAGGATTGGATCCGGTGTTGTGGTGCGACTCCTGGTGTTCTTCTTCGACTAAAAGATGCTCCATGCGTAGAGGAAGGTTTCCCCGATCTTGGTGTGCAGGCTTCATCAACACAGGACCGGATCTCGACGGATTTTGGGCGCCTTCTTGGCACAGGCCGAGGAGGGCTTCTTCGCCGAAATCATCGCTTCCAGGATTTATTTGAAGGCAAGTAGCTTAAGGGTTCAACCCATAGACTCATCTTTAGGGTTTTATCAATTTTCCAGAATTTTATTCCATGCCTAGATCCCCCAAAATTCTATGTTTTTGTGTTTCGGTCTACATTTTGAGCAGGTAGGAGATTGGCGGCCACAGTGTTGCCACCAAGTTCTTATGTAAACGGCAGTGTATCTTGCCGTCTATTGTGTTGGCGGCCAGACCCTGGACGCCAAGTTCCCTGTTTTTTTTCCAGAACAATCTGTGACTGTATGGAATGTGATTTTCAAGGGAAATTTGTGCATACATGCATGTTTTAGTTACTGTGGTCCTGTCTATTATGTTCAGTAGATCATGCCATGAGATATTGATGAGTTTTAATGATAATTGGCATTTATAAAATTTCTATCATGATAAAATGTACATGATTTGATATTATTTAAATTCAGAATAATTAGAATTGATGCGCATTATGTTCATAGAAAATTTCCATGAACCCAATACTACTGTATGCACGATACAAAACTATTAGAACTCTTAGATCACTGTCTATCATGTAAAAATTGAATTATCTTGTAAATTGCGTGAAGCCTTGTTTATTATAAAAAATAGTCAGACTGCCTAGAAATTTATGAAAAATTCATGATATGTTTTGTGATACCTATGTACCCTGTGGTTAAATTTCAGCTTGTTCTGATTTCTGTAGAACGAATCATCTTGATAAATTTTATGTAATTTGTGCTAATTATAAAAAATGGTTTTACTATTATGAAAATTGTGAAAAATTATAGACATGTTCTCTGTGCTATATTGAAAATGTAGTTAAAATTTTATATGATTTTGATTACTGTGCATATTGTTATAAATTTCTGAAGCCTTTGTACCATGCTGTATTAAATCCTAATTATGTTAGAATGTGATTAGCATTATGATTTAACTACTGTTAAATGATTGTTTATGAGTGATTGAGAGTCTAAATGCGATAAGTTATGTTTCATAACGCATGTGTGTGTATGTGCTTGGAAAGTGAAAGAATAAATACACGTGTGGGTAAAATGTGAATTGGGATAAGATAAATAAATTGTGCCCATAAGACACTGCCACCCTAGATTTCTTGGAGCTGTACTATAGTAGTGCCCCTACGGGAAAGCTCAAATGGTAAAACGTGATACCCTAGGCAAGGGTCATGAAAAATCCTGGAGGTGGACAGGTTCCACTGGTAATGGTAGGGAGTGCTTCCCTCGGTTCTGTAGTGACCAAGACTTGATCACGATTGCCTAAGTGATTAAGTAAATGTGAGTGTATGTGTAAGTGACATGATCTGTCTAGTGGTGGTTTGGGCTATGTCTTGGCAACGTGTAAACATGAACATGTGTATTAAGTGTAAAGTGACTGGAATTCGTGGCACAAGATATGTGCAAATGATATGTGAACGTGGCACATGATGTGTGCATTATGACATGATAAGTGATACGTGAATGTGCAAAGTAAAAACGTGAGTAAGTGTATGTGAAAGCCAAGGATAAGTATATGTGTGCATGTCATAAGAAAATAGTACAAGTGTAAATGTTAATATTGTTTAATTGGTATCCTGTCTATTACATGTATAAATGTGTGTTATAATACCCATGAAATAAATCATTTCTTGGTGCGCATGTGTTAATATGGTTCTTGACAAATGATAAAAATGATAATATGTTTAATACCAAGTAAATGTGCATGTTATCCATGTTATAATACATGTAAATATTAGTATCATGTGTTGGTACATGATCATGTGGGCTAATGTGATCTGTAAGTGTGATAAATTTTCTATAAAAACAACAAGCTAAATGTAGAGAAAAATGTTATATTTGCATGTGGAATGCGTTAGAAATCATGCTAGGAGTGTTGTTTACCCTGCCCTTGTTTCCATAATTAAATGTGTAGAATTGCACATAATTAGAATAAAGTATGAGAGCATGTGATTGTATGTTGTAATCATGTTAATGATGCCATGCTATTAGCATCTATGTTTAGAATATTGTTTTACATGTGTTAGATAAATTGTTTAATGTGATTCCATGTTTATTCATTTATGTTATAGCATGAGCATGTATGGATTTAAATTACTGAATTCTAACGAATTAATAGTATTAAATTGTTAGAAAGCATGATTGGTAAGTATATGGTTTGAAATTTAAGTTACTTGCTGAGTCTATTATGTAGACTCACCCTTGCTAAACATTTCAGGAAATTTAGAAGCCGAGGAGCAAGCAAAATCCGAGGAGGAGTTGGAAGAGTGAATGGAAGATTTGTAATTTATTTTCATAGTATGTAATGCTGAAATTGTAATTTGAACTTTGATTATATGTACTTGGATTTGGCTATGTGTTTAGAGAACATTGTGTTTATGTTATTTCTTATTGGGCTATATAGACTGTGGTATGTGGATTAAAGTTGATGGAATAAGATTATTTAAATTCCGTTGCATTATTCATTTCTATTCGTGTATATCTCAGCTCACTTGTATATCGTTGGGGTTTTCTCCCCTGTAGCGGCTTGCTCTCATCCGATGTGGGTTGGTGTAACCGTACCAGGTGGAAGTGGGTCGTTATAGCACTATTGCCATTCAGCGCCCAAACAACCTGTTTAACTTCATCAATATCCGAAGTTCTACACAGGACCTCATTCTGATCAGAGGTAATGAGTTCAGGGATGACAGTAAGAAGAGATTCATCAACCATAGTATTAGCCGAACAAAGAAGAGATTCAAAATAGTTTGCTGCCTCCTTAGAGTTTAAATCATGATCCTCAGACCAACACCCATTTAACTGGACTCTATGAATTCTGTTCCTTCTTCTGTTGCCCTGGACCACTGCATGGTAGAAGGCTGAGTTTTTGTCCCCATCGTCCAGCCACTGAAGCCTAGCTTTTTGAGCCCAAAAAATCTCTAAACAACGAGTGGCCCGGTTGAGGTTAGCGTTAGCTAAACCCAGAGATGATTGATTAGCTACAGTGGGGTTAATATCGAAATCCTCTTGCCTAGCCCTGACCTCAGACTCCAGATTTTTGACATTTGCATTGACATTACCAAATTCAATTTTATTCCATAATCGAAGATAATTTCTAACAGCCTTCAACTTCAGTTGGAGATTAAGATACTGGTTAGGGTGGTCGCCACCAACATCCTTAAAGGCAGAGTGCACAGTACTCTTAAATGAATCATGGGTAGTCCACATGGTTTGAAAAATAAATCTGGCAGGCCCTCTAGAAAAGATCACATAGGACGCCAAAAGGGGAGCATGATTAGATGGGCCTCTGGCAAGATGCTTGACCTGAAATCCAAGAAAAGAAGACTCCCAGGGACTGTTAATGAAAAATCTGTCCAGTCTAGCTTTAACCGCCGCAAGACCAGCTCTATTGTTCTACCAGGTGAAAGGAGAGCCAGAATAACCCACATCAGAAATGGAAGAATCAGACACACATGCATTCAGATCCATCATAGCCTTGAGGCTAGGAGGGCGGCCACCCCTCTTCTCTGCAGGGGAATTAACACAGTTAAAGTCGCCACCAACGAGCCAAGGAACAAGAACATTAGAGGATGTACTGAGTATTTCATCATAAAGGTAACATCTCTGATTGAAGCTACAAGAAGCATATACGACAGTGACCATGTAGTGGATGGTGCTATTGTTTTGAATGGAGATAGTGATGTGTTGGTCACTATGGCTAACCACCTGGACTGAGTTGTTGCGCCAGAAAATCCATAACTTGGAGTCCTCCCCATTGTTGCCAGCATAATTTTCCATTTTAATATACCTACAAATATTTACAGCTCGATGAAAGGGAACATTAGGCTCTGCAATAGCAACGATATCTATACCATATTGCTGAATAATACGACGGAGGCAACGTTTAGAGGCAGTATTAGAAATGCCTCAGATGTTCAAATAAAGAATCGAGGCAAATCATGAGGAAGAATAACCAGTTTTAGACCCCACCGCCTTGCTCTGGATCGAGTGCAAATACCTTCTTTCTTTTGTGTAAAACCATCAGAGGTAACCACCACGTTAGGTATGAAAATATTCTCCTTGAGAGCAAGTTCCGAAACACACACGGAGGAGGATTCCGCAGGCCTCTGAACGGAAGGTTTAGGAATGGAAAGAACATCCCCGACGGTGGCCCTCAACGGAGGTGCCAGCATGTCACCGGCGACCTCCACCGGAGGTGTCTCAGCAGTGACAAAATCCGGACCTTGCATGACATGCATTGGACACAGCCCATGCAACGTGGAATGTTGAACAGTGCAAAGGAACTTGGAATCTTTCCGAGCGGTATCAGAGGCCAACTTAGATTGATGTAAACTATCTTGCATGACCTGAGGAACATCTTCTTCACCCCCTCTCTAACTTATAATCGCCAACGTATTGGGGGATTGCAAAACTTGCATAGCCTGTTGGCCAAAAGTAGGGATTGAAGACTTATCTTGCTCAGAGCAGTCCTTATCAGAAGACCCAACATCAGTGCCCGCTTCTTGTGAAGGAGAAAACCTATTTCTGAGACCTTCATCCGTCGAAGGAATATTATTGATTTTTGGACGCCAGATTTTTGTGATGGCAGCTTCCTGGTTTTGAGATTCTTGATCCTTAACAACACTGTTCTTAGGGGCATTTTCTACCACATCCCCCTTCTTGTTTTTCCTGGCACAGTCAGTGTGAGCATGTCCAAGCTTGTGACAGAAGCTACAAACTTTCGGGACCCTGTAATATATGATCTTTTGCCAGAAGCCATTAGGACCACAGCCAATCCAGATCCTGTCCGATCTTTCTTTGCTGATGTCTAACTCAACACAGATGAAATCTTCACTGGTTTGTGTTAAAGCCAAAGTAGGTTCATGAATACGTAGCACTTGACCAATATTTCCTCCAATGGATCTTAGGAAGTCCTCATAGTAATAATTAACGGGAAGCATGGGGAGGCCTATCCATATAGGCATGATAGTTGGATCAACTTCAAAATCGAATTGTGCATCCCATTTGAAGAATCTATACAGAAGACCTCTGATATAGAGGCTTCTCCTCATAATAACTGACAAAAAATCTTCTTCAGCATCAAACGGATGAGCAGGTGCCTTTTGTTCAAAACACTAACAATGAAATCCTCTTTAAGATGGAGACGTTGAGATAATGCAGATTTGAACTCCGGTATTGGACATCTTCCATAAGAACACTTGACAATCACATCAAGTTTTAAGGTGTTAATAGATTTCCCTACCTCCTCTTGTGTGAAGAAGACTGCAGGCTCCCCAGCATCTGTGAAGGACGACGCCTTGACTCCAATATTAATAACTGGGGGAGGCTTTGTAGCAGCGATGATCTTGGCATAAGATAGGCGCACTGGAAGGACGCCACCATTAGTATCCTCAGCAGAGACCATTGGAGTCGCCATGGGAGACGAAGCACGCCGCTAGCCCCAAGGGCCGGCGGCCACCACAACCGGCGGAAGGCTCCAAAAACCGTAGAGCTTCTCTCTCTAGGATTCTAGAGAGAGAACGCCCAACATACAATTTTCTTAGATAATTTCCATCTTAAATAGGATTTTAATGCTTAAATACCTTTTTCTATTTAAGATATTTAAGTTACGAATTTAGAGTATTTTCCTATTATCCTCTTTTAAAAATCCTATTTTGGCCCAATAGATTTTATATGATCCATTTAAAAGTCCATTCTCAAATGGAATTTAACTTAGGAGAATTCTCCATTTTAATAGGGAAATTAAAATTTTAGAATTTATTATATTTTTCTTACTTGAATTCATGGGCCATGAGAGGTCCATTGATCCGATTCCAATAATGGGTAATCCTTTCATGTTGTTGGAAGTCTCTCCGACATGTTCGCTTAATTTATGGGCGCGTTATTTTTCCGTGTTAACGGTTTTCCGACTTAGTTCCCTAATTTGGATAATTAGTCACGTTGTGACATACGCTTGGCCAATCGGATTTTTCGTTGCATGAATTTCTTTGTGGAACACTTATAATAATATTTGGGGTTGATTTATAATTTTACGGAATTTTTAGATGTGTTCTTGCACATACGATAATGGTATGTATGTTTCTATTATTATGTTTTATAGAATTTATTTATTTGCAATTTTAAATACTGAATTTTTTTCCGGATGCTACATCCTCCCCACTTAAAAGAATTTAGTCTCCAAATCATATGATATGATATGACTACCAATTTTTCTAAATATTTCAATCCATCATCTCCCCCACTTAGGGCTTTGCTATCGTTAAATAATATGAACTTAACTAAGGGTTTAGTGATGATACCTTGTCCACCTCATTGGCCTGTTTTATATCCACAAGGCTTGTAATCGTCTTTGGCGTGGAGTTTGGTTCTTCTTTGTTGGACAATTGATGACTCGATTGTTGACTTCCACATCGCAAGAACCTGCCCAATCTCTTCCAACAATTATCAACCTGATGCCCTGGCTTTTCACAAAATTTACAGACTTCCTTCCGCTTCACTTCCCCTTTCATTCTCTTGCTATCTACTATATTTCTTCCTTTATTATCATTGGAATGAGTAGCACGTTCCCTTTTCAGCACCTTCTTCTTACGGATCTTTTCAAGAAGTTCCATGGTGTCCTCTACTAATTGAGCTCTTAATACCATGACTGAATATACTTCAATGTCTAATGGAGCCAAATTTTCCCAGTACACAGGTCTCAACCCTTCTAAAAATCTCTTTGCCTTCATCTTTTCCGTACTCATCAAATGTGGTGCATACTGTACTAGTCTTTCAAATTGCGCTTCATATTCTGCTACAGACATCATTCGTTGTTTTAAACTGGCGAATTCATTTGCCTTCTTCTCACGAATCCTCTCGAAAAAATATTTGGTGTTGAAGAGTTCTAAAAATTTATCCCACTCTATGTTGATGTTGGGTAGTTGTCGACTGACAGCTTCCCACCAAGCTCTAGCATCGCGGTTCAATTGGAAGGTTGCCAGAATGACTTTCTCTTGCTCTGAGCATTGCATAACTCTAAAGATTCGTTCCATCGCCTTCACCCAATTTTCAGCTTCATCAGGATCCATAGTTCCATTAAACCTAGGGGGATTTATTCGTTGAAAGTTCCCATATAAGTCACCTACCCCATTTCTTGCTCATGTTTGAATCACATTGTTAAGGGCTTGAGTTAACCCTTGTACAGTCTGTTGTAATTCGTGCATTTGTGCATGCTCTCCAACCATCTCCTCTAGTTCCTGCGAGCCAGAATACTTATTAATGTCTTCTTAAACTTAGGGTGCTTATATAGTTAAGCTCCAAGCATAACCCCAAGCTTTACCCAATCTCTCACATAGGTATGGTGGTTGACTTAGACACGGTCATGGCAGTTCACCTAGATATTCCTAGACTTAAAGTATCCTAGTAAGGACATTCTAGGCTCTGATACCAACGTGCACGTCCCTCTAATTTAGCAGCGGAATAAATCGGAGGGAACGTGAGCAACGAGTATGGTAACATAATTGTGCATACAGACGCAAACATCAGAGCATTAATGAACAATAATTGAAATAAACTCTTGATTTCATTATAAAATCACTAAGACTATTACAACACTAATTCGGAGCCAATACATAGGACTCAATGACCTCATACATTGAAAGAGAATCTAAAGCAATACTATTAGACTCCATAGTAGTAGGGCAACTTTATGAACTGACTCCAGGTCGCTCATCACTCTGGCCATGTCCATTGGTGTGTGTAATCATTGTCTGACTTACCTGAGACACAATAACAAAGAATGAAGGTGTGAGCGATAACGTCCAGTAGGACTTAAATCTCAATAGTCAAGCAGGCTTTAAATGATTAATGCTTAAATGGCAGAGTAACTAATGATAGAGAGTCATGTAAAGTCGAGAAAGTAATAGCACAAGTAACATGGTTCGAATAGCAGATGAATCAAGTATAGCCCGATGATTATGATTGAGAGAAAATGATAACAACACAATAACAAAGTAACGACATTGTCAAGCAATAACAAGCAACACGTATAGTAAGGAGAGATAGTAGATGGTCATGTAAAGAGTAAATTGCACTTTGTGATTTTCATCATCGAAATGGTATAACACTTTAATGTCAATAGACAAATGAGAGAATATCACTTTGAATGCGATTAGGTCGCGATATAATGCAATAACTCAAGATAGCAAGTATCAAGTAGAGCAAGAAGAGAGTACGATAGTAGTCGCACAATAACAGTACAGTAGCAGTTCAGTAATAGTCAGTGGTAGTACAGTAACAATGCAGTACGTCTGATTTAACAGACTAACAGTAACAGTATAACAGTTAGATGTCTAGCTAATTCAGAATAGTCAGTCAGGACCGGTGCAAATGCAGACACCGTCAATAGCCCCTGCAGGTATTTTCGGGTGGCTCTCCGCCCCCAGGACTAGATTGGAGCCCCTCGAACACTCTCCGTGCCCTCATCAATATGCATTCAAGTCAGTAGAGTTACAAGACCCATTTTAGTGCTAGATAGTCATGAACAGTTCAAAAAGTAGGAGCCACACAGCTCAAAGGGTCCCATAGAGTACAAGATGAATAGATGAGAGAGACGAGATAGGAGAGTGAACACTGATAGATGAGCGAGTAGAGTATAGATGAGAACTAAGGAACATTGCACGTAAACATGTCGAGTAAACAGGCGATAGTAACAGTGGCACAACACACCGTTGGGTGTTGGCAGTCAGGTGGAATACACAACCCTTCCATTGGCCTTGTTATGCACAGGTCCAGAGGCGACGTGATTCAAGATAAGAGAGAGAACAATCTAAGGGTATGGATCTTACTGATCCCTCAAGTGTATCAAGGTGTTAGGGTACAAAGCCTCGTCGACCCATGTGGGAATCCATGGACAGAGGAGTCTAGGAGTCTAAGGGGCCTTGAACAAAGACTCACTAGTCCGGCAGAAGGAATATCTGACGGAGAGTTCGCCCAAAGTCAAAGAGAGGTGTATATAGAAACAGTGCTCGTTGTTCCAGAGGAATTCTAGAACAGTGGAGCGTGGATAACAGTGTTCCAAATCATAGCGAGAATCGTAGACAGTTCATTTAAAATAGGACAATTTAAATATATAATTGACATAAATTACCAGATGTATTATGAGATAATTTCATGCCAAGTTTAGCCATGGATGGTTCAAAAGTGAGTGCAAGTGTAATAGAAATTTGTAGATAGAAAGTGGTCATGTGTATGTATTTTAAACACACATAAATGTTCAATTTATGACAAGTATATCTATTGCGTGTATGACTGTTAATAGAGGGTACAAGCATTGTAGAGGGTCAAAGCATTACAAATTATGGGTTTTCATGCAAAAGTCCCAGATCGTGATGTACCCTAGTAAGGGTCGCGACGGGGTCAACTGAGAACGCGACATGGCCTTGTATAGATCGCGACGGGCTTGTCAGTTCAGGCAGGCAGATCATGACGACCGACCCTGTCGTGATCAGATCATGATGGAAGGTGTAGTTGCGACAGCCCTGAGAACGCGATGGGTCACGTTCTCAGGTCCTGTACCTGAGTCCGAGCGTGAAAAGGACAGCTCCTTGGATTCCGGTCCGAGTTGCCTTGTGTTGATATAGGGTGCTTCAAAAATGAGAACAAATGTACAATGTATGAAAAATCACGACTAGTTCTAAATCGATCTAGACATGTAAGAGTACTTCCAGTAAATAGAATTGAAAACAGTCATGGTTTCGACACGCTTAATCAAGTCAAACATGGAGATAGAAGACTGTGTACAGTTAGGATGCAAGAATTAATTCGCAAGATAGGGTGGATGAAAATTAGGGCTTTAGGGGCAAAAGATTCCAACAATCATCAGTATCTTCAAAAAAAATTCGAGGCATGATATAGAGTATTCAAGGAGATATGAATTAAACATGAAGGTTCAGGGTCAAGAGGTTTGCAGAGATTCAAAAATCAATAAGAAAAGATTGGTGCACGAAAAATTATGAACGAAGGGGTTTGTTCTTGATGCATGGAACAATCTACAACAAATTTAATTAGATTTGCTTGTGAGAATGCCTACCTTTAGTCATTTTCCTCTTCTAGGGCTAGAACTTGAAGAACGAGAGAGAGGAGCTTGAGAGAGTCTTCTCCCATGAGATCTCCTCTCCTTGGCCTCTCCTCCTGCTCCAGCAACCTTGGCAATGAATAGGGCCGGCCATGGGGGATTTAGGAGAGTATTTATGCTGTTGGGGTTATTTCCTAATAGACTCAACCCCCATTAAATTCCGAATTTCCTATTTCTTACCTCTTTCAAGCTTTTCACTTCCTATTTGGGTTCGGATGAGAGTTAAATTCGTGGCCAACCTATTAGGGTAGGTTCAGGAATCCAATTTCCATCTTAAATTAGCTACTTTAATGCTTAAATACCTCTTTTCTATTTAAGAAATATTTAAGTTACGAATTTAGAGCATTTTCCTATTATTCCTCTTTTAAAAATCCCTATTTTGGCCCAATAGATTTTATATGGTCTATTTAACAAAGCCCATTCTCAATGGAATTTAACTTAGGAGAATTCTCCATTTTAAATAGGGAAATAATAAAATTTTAGAATTTATTATAATTTTCTTACTTGAATTTATTCATGGGCCATGAGAGGTCCATTGGTCCGATTCCCATAATGGGTAATTCTTTCATGATGTTGGAAGTCTCTCCGACATGTTCGCTTAATTTATGGTCGCGTTATTTTTCCGTGTTAACGGTTTTTCGACTTAGTTCCCTAATTTGGATAATTAGTCACGTTGTGACATATGCTTGGCCAATCAAATTTTTCGTTGCACTAATCTTTCGTGGAACACTTAGGGATAATATTTGGGGTTGATTTATATTTTACGGAATTTTTAGATGTGTTCTTGCACATACGATAATGATATGTATGTTTCTATTATTGCATTTTTATAGAAATTATTATTTCAAATTTTAAATACTGAATTTTTTTCTGGGTTGCTACAGTCAAAGTGGAAGGAAGGTAGTTAGCTGAGAATACAAGTATGTGATAAGCCAGGGCACCGAGCGAAAGAATGTTGGAAGAAGCTCGAGGCATGCTTGAGATGTGATGGGCGAGACCACCGTATTCCTGATTGTCCTATGCTGAAGGACCCGCCAAGCAAAGCTCAGAATGTACCACGGCGTCAGGGACGCCTTAATAGGGTGTTTGGGAACACTTTTTTTAAAAAACTATTTCTATCTAAAACTAATGATGTCTCCGTTTTACTAAATTTTTAAAATTGAAAAAAAGTTGTTTTATCTGTTGGCAAGAAATGTTTTTTTTTTTTTTTAAAGTTTGAAGGCCTTGTGGGGGGGGTGGGGGAGGGGCCGGCGGGGGGTGGGGGAGGGTGCGCAGGGGGCAGGGGGGGCGCCGGCGGGGGTGGGGAAGGCGCCGGCGGGTGGGAGGGGAGGGGGGAGGAGGAGGGCGGCCACAGGGGGCGGGGAGGGCGCCAGCGGGGTGGGGGGTGGGGGAGGGGGGGGTGCGGAGGGGGAGGGCTGGGAGGGCGTCGGCATGGGTGGGGAGGGCACAGGTGCGCAGGGGGCGCGGAGGGCACCGGCGGGGGTGGGGGAGGGCGCCGGCGGGTGGGAGGGGAGGGGGGAGGAGGAGGGCGCACAGGGGGCGGGGGTCGGCGGGAGGTGGGGGAGGGTGCGCAAGGGGCGAGGAGGAGCCGACGGGGAGTGGGGGGTGGGGGAGGGGGCCGGTGGGGGGAGGGGAGGGGAGGGGGGGTGCGTAGGGGGCGGGGAGGGGTGCCGCGGGTTGGAGGGGAGGGGGGAGGAGGAGGGCACACAGGGGGGTGGGGGAGGGGGCCGGGCGGGGGTAGGGGAGGGCGCCGGCGGGTGGGGGGGGGAGAGGAGGAGCCAGTGTGTTCTTAAAATAAAATAGGGTGGGACTTGTTTTTTTTTTTAAGAGAGATTTACATAGGGAAAAAATTCTTCCCTAAAAAAAAAAACTACTCACCAAACATGTCTTTGTGTCTGTCTTCTCTCTTTTTTAAAATTTAGGGAAAAAAGAAGTAAAAAACTACAACCAAACACCCTATAATGCTGTCGTAGAAGCTGACCTACCCGAGGAAGGGGGTATGGTGGAAGGTACCATTTTCATACACTCCCAACCCGCTTTTGTTCTTATTGATACTAGAGCTGCATATTCATTTATTTCCACCACATTTGCTGCAACTCTACCAATTAAACTTGTGCCCATGAAATCCAAGATCATTGTAGCCTCTCCCATTGGCTCGGAATCTAAGCTCACACACCACCTACCAAATTGTGAAACCATGTGGAGGGCACAATCTCCCCGCCAATCTCATCTGTCTGGACATAAACGGCTATGATGCCATACTGGGTGTCGATTGGTTAATCGAATATGATGCCGATGTAAATTGTCGTCATAGGAGGGTCACCTTCAAAAGACTAAACCTTCCAATCCTTTCACTACTTGGCACCCACTATCATAAACACCCTATCTTGATATCCTCTCTAAAGGCTTCTAAGCTGATCAACCAAGGTTGTGATGCTTTCCTAGTTTCGGTCATGGCGACTGAAAAGAAGAAACCAACTCTAGAAGAGATTCCCATAGCCAGAGCCTATCCTGATCTATTTCCATAAGACTTACCTGGTATACCACCTGAATGGGAGGTAAACTTCACCATCGAGTTGCTCCCTGGGGCAGCCCCTGTATCCAAAGCTCCATATCGCATGTCCCCTGTTGAACTGTAGGAGCTAAAAAGGCAGATCCAAGAATTATTAGATCAAGGTTTTATTAGGCCCAGCACTTCCCCATGGGGAGCACCTGTACTATTTGTCAGGAAGAAGGACAGATCAATGAGGCTCTGCATTGATTACCATCAGTTAAATCAGTTGACAATAAAGAACAAGTATCCACTGCCTCGCATCGATGAGCTGTTTGATTAAATCTCCAGTGCACAGTACTTCTTCAAGATCGATCTAAGATCAGGCTACCATTAACTGAGGATCAAGGAAGAAGATATACACAAGTCTACATTCCGGAGTAGATATGGTCACTATGAGTTCGTGGTCATGCCGTTTGGCTTAACAAATGCTCCAGCGGCTTTTATGCAACTTATGAACAATATATACATGCCATACTTAGACCAATTCGTAGTGGTATTCATTGATGATATCCTTATTTACTCCAAGTCTAAGGAAGAGCATGAAGAACACTTGAAGATTACTCTGCAAGTGCTTAGAGATAATCAACTCTATGTAAAACTTAGCAAATGTGAAATCTGGATGGAGGAAGTATCTTTCCTTGGCCACATCATATCCAAGGAGGGAATATCTGTAGATCCATTAAAAGTAGAAGCTGTGAAGAACTGGGCAAGGCCGACAACTGTGTCGAAGATCAGAAGCTTTCTGGGTTTAGCTGGTTATTATCGTCATTTCATTAAAGATTTTTCAAAGATAGTTGTACCACTGACCAGGCTTACCAGGAAGGAGAATCCATTCACATGGACCACCAAATGTGAAGAGAGTTTTAGGGCATTAAAGGAGCACCTCACTTTAGCACCAATACTAACACTGCCAGTAACGGGAGGAAGTTTTGAAGTATATACAGATGCATCCGGGACCGGCTTAGGCTGTGCATTGATGCAAAATGAGAAAGTCATATGCTACGCGTCCAGACAATTGAAGAAGCACGAGGACAATTATCCTGTATATGATCTGGAGCTAGCTGCTGTAGTCTTCGCCTTGAAGATATGGCGTCACTATCTTTATGGTGAGAAGTTCATTGTATTTTCTGACTATTAAGTTTGAAGTATCTGTTTTCTCAGCAGGAGTTGAACATGAGACAGCAAAGGTGGTTGGAGTACTTAAAAGACTTAGACTTCACTATCCAATATCATCTAAGCAAAGCAAATGCTGTGGCAGATGCTCTTAGTAGAAAGCCAATGATTACATTGTCAAGTCTCATGGTGGGAGAATGGAGATTGTTAGAAGACTTTGCCAAGCCAGATATTGATGCTGACACTAAGAAGAAGGGATGTCTGATTTCTAGTATTAGAGCTCAACCCAACTTACTTGAAGACATTAAAGCACTTCAAGACAATGACCCTATACTCGTAGAAGTAAAGGCTAATCTGGACCAGAGGCCGGATTTTTCTTTAACTGAAGATGGAAGATTGTTGTTCCGTGGTCGAGTCTGTGTACTTGACCATGCAGAGACGAAGATGATCATTATGGATGAAGCTCACAAGACCAGGTATACCATTCATTCTGAAACTACTAAAATGTACTAAGACTTGAAAAGAAGTTTTTGGTGGCCAAATATGAAGAGAGAGGTAGCGGAATATGTCGCCAGATGCTTAACCTGTCAGAAGATCAAAGCAGAACACTTGTGACCTACAGGTAAACTTAAACCCCTAGAAATCCTGGCATGGAAATGGGAAGGAGTAGGGATGGACTTTATTTTCGGACTGCCTAAATCTAGAGGTGGATTCGACGGCATATGGGTGATCGTTGACCGCTTAACCAAGTCCACTCACTTTTTGCCAGTGAAGAACAAGTGGACAGTAGATGTTCTGGCCGCTTTATATGTAAAGGAAATAGTCAAACTACATGGAGTACCAGCGTCTATTATGTCTGATAGAGACCCTAGGTTTACATCCCATTTTTGGAAAGGACTACACTATTCCTTGGGATCTAAACTGAACTTCAGCACGACTTTCCATCCGCAAACTGATGGTCAGACGGAGAGAACAAATCAGGTGATTGAAGATATGCTTAGAGCCTGTGCTCTAGACTTTGGAGGTAGTTGGCATGAACACTTACCTATTGTGGAGTTCGCCTACAATAATAGCTACCAAGCTAGTATACAAATGACACCATTTGCAGCACTCTATGGCAGGAGTTGCCGATCTCCAATCTACTGGTATGAAGTTGGCGAAAGACAAATGCTAGGACCAGAGATGATAAGGGAAACTATAGAGAAGGTAAATCTTATCAGAGAAAGAATGGATGTAGCACAACAAAGGCAAAAGGCATATGCAGACAATAGAAGGAGAGACCTGAAGTTTCAGGTTAGTGATCATGCGTTCTTAAAGGTGTCTCCAGACCGTGGAATTAGAAGGTTTGGAATTGAAGGCAAGCTGTCACCAAGATTTGTCCGACCTTTCGAAATCCTGTCATAGTTCTGTTAAGTGCATGTAGTTTGATCAGTGGCTTAAAACCTGTTAACCCAAGAAAAAGCCATAACAACATGAATGTTTATTCTATTTACTCTTTAATGATATGATCTAGTTCTTGCAAACTTTTGATTGCTCATCTTGCTCTCCTAGCTTGTTAAAGTGAATAATTGCTATCTTAAAATACTGCAAATCATGTCTAGTTAAGTTCATGTTTCAATCTTATGTCATCATGTTACTTGCATTCCACGTTGTTTTAAACTGGTGGAATGTGGATTGAGACACGTACTACACTACACACTTGCACATATAGGCAGCCCTTTGTTGGGGGATTGGAAACTCACGGCCGGTCATTCCGTATTGGCAGTCTAGTGACCTTTCTCTCAAGACCTCCGTAATCTCCGTACTCGTGGATTCCCTCACGGACACCGAGTTGGTTGTACCATTGAAGTTCCCTGGAGATAGCGTGCACTTCCTTTCTTCTCTTGTTCTCGTGAGAGTGATTTATAACCTTAACTTAAGCCATTAATGTAAAGAGTGAACTAAAGTATAAATTGTGTCGTTATGCTGCCGAATTATCTCTGATTATTGTTACATCTTGACATCATGAAATCATGTTCACATGACTTGCTACCCTTGACATCATTAACATCATGAACATGACATTACAATTGCTTACATCTTGAAACTCTTATTGGCCACTAATGACTATGGGTATCTATATTTGAAATTAAGTGAGGTGCTGATCAGGCACGGCTATAGACACGATATTTGGCCCATCCCCGTGTGGTCTATGGCCCAATAAGTCCAGGATGTTGGGTTACAATGGATATGATGACATGTGCATAAATGTTTTTGATGATGTGTGACATAATTGATGTTGTCTTAATGTTGGAAACATGATAAATATCTCAAAGACATGAATGAAATGATCAAGTGTGAAAATGCTTTTATGAACTCTATGTATTCATTGTATCTTACTTATAATGCTTTTTAATGTAGGTATGAATGCATACAAGACAGCATCCCAATTCAAGAGCAAAAGGACAAAAAAAAGACTTCAAGTGATCACCTGTCGATAGCCAGAAAGTTTCCTGTCGCAGCTAAACCCATCCAGAACAATAAGCTACTGGAAGCACAATCTAAGCAGTAGCTGTCGACAGATGGAATGTACCTATCGACAGATACAAGTTGCCTGTCGACAGACAGGAAATCGTCTGTCGATAGATAAGGCCTTCCAGAAACATCATGGTTTTGGAAACCAGATCTGAGCAGTAGCTGTCGACAGCTATGAAGTGCCTGTCGACAGACAAAGAGAAAGTCAGACCCGATGGTCAGGATATGTTCTATATTGGGGTGATCCCTTCAAGCACGACTCTCCATACTTGGACACCCATATATATAGATCATATGAAGGTATTTTCACAGCAAGAAGCCACCATACCTAAACCCTAAGCAAAACCCAAGAGAAAGGCTTCTCCCTGCTGCTATGCTTCAACCCTCTGTCCTGTTCTTGGAAGATCCATCTCACGAGTGGAGTTGAAGCCTGTTCGTCCTCGGGTCAAGCTTCATCTTCATCACGTGGTCATCAACGACGTGAAGTTTGAAGTATTCTGGACGAACTCACTGAAGAGTTCACATCTTGGATTTGATCCTCAACCCAGAACTCTTCCACTGTTCTACCTTTCATATCTCTGTGTGTGTGGTAGTGGTTCAAGCGTTCCTTGTGCTTGATTCACGTGTGGATTATTGTTCTGATTGCATGTTTGCATCAGACAACGTACGTGTGTGTGGTTGTAGAGTTGAACTCGCTGATAAGCAGTCTTTCTACGTGTGTGTGTGGACGGTGGACGTAGGATACACAAGTTGTGTACTCCGAACCACCTTAAATCTTCGTGTCCTGTAGTGTGATCGTTTCACGGTAGATGTTTGGTAGGCACGTTGATTATTCACACGCTAGATAGGTTGGTATTTATTCTACTCACAATCAGCACACACATCATAGTACGAATTCAATACATATATGTTTAAGATTTTGTCAAGTCAGTGTTGAATCAAAAAGAAGGTCATAGTGCTTTTAATTGGTAGTAATCTATTCAACCCCCCTTCTAGATTACTGCTTTAGATAATTCCGCATCTTTCAATTGGTATCAGAGCAAGGTTTCTCCGATTTACTGCTTTAAAATCTTGATCTCATGGTTAGGAGAAGTTCGATCTCATGGAACCTAACAAGGGGTTTATGGCTGAAGGACACTCAGTGTCCAGGCCTCCCTTTCTTGATGGCACTGACTACACCTATTGGAAAAACCGTATGTAGGTCTTTCTGAGAGCTCAAGACTACGAGCTGTGGAAGATCATCAGCAAAGGGCCTTATGAGCTACCTGCTGATGAGGACACTTGGACCAAAGACAGATCCGCAGAGGTACATTGAATTGGAGCGCATTGAACATGATGCAGTGCGCCGTGCATCCAAAAGAATATTCGAGGGTCTCCACATGTAAGTCAGCAAAAGAGATGTGGGACAAATTGGAGCTCATATTTGAAGGTACGTCTGAGGTAAGGGAAACCAAAGCAAGCATGCTAGCATCTGAATATGAGATGTTTAAAATGAAAAATGAAAAAACCATTTCAGATATGTTTACTAGATTCATGCTAATAATAATGGGTTGAAAGGTCTCAAAAAGGAGTACTCAGAGAGTGACTTAGTTGGAAGATACTTTGGTCTCTTCCATCCTCTTGGCATACTAAGGCCACTGTCATTGAGGACTCTAAAGACCTTTCAACAATGAAATTGGATGAGCTAATAGGATCCTGATGACTTATGAAATTAATCTTTGAACAATGAATTTGATGAGCAATAGGATCCCTGATGACTTATGAAATTAATCTAAAAGAAAAGAAACTGAGGTTAATCGAGAAAATCTATTGCTTTAAAAGCCTCTAATAAAAGTTCTTCAAGTTCCAAGAAAGAGGTTCAGCAGATAGTGATGAAACTGGAACTCTAGTGATAGTGAGAATGATGAGATGGCCATGCTCACTAGACAGTTCAAAAATTCCTCAGGTTCAAAAAGAAAGGCTCAGGTAACTTCAAACCTTTTCAAAAGAAGGATTTTTCAAATAAATTGATTCTAACAAAAAATCTGACATGATTGTGTGCTATGAGTGCAAGAACCAGGGCACATGAGAGGTGAATGCCCAGAGCTAAAGAAAAATAAAAAGGACAAGTTCACTTTCAAGAAAGCCAAGGCAATGATGGCGACTTGGAGTGATGAAGGTGAAAATGAGAACGCACAAGGAAGCTCTGGAGATGAAGAAATTCAGTGCTTAATGGCAAGGAGTGAAGACTCAAATGAGATAAACTTTTCCTTTGAAAACTATACTGTTGATGAATGGGAAGAGGCATACACCTTGCTCTTTGAAAATTTTGTGAATTCAAGTCTAAAAATAAAGCACTGAAAAAGAAAATCATTAATCTTGTTTCTAGTACAAGCACTGATGAACAACTTGCAATCATGTCTAAAGAAATTGACTTACTGAAAATTGAACAGGAAGGTCACTATGAAAAATGGATTGCATGAAAAAAATTGCAAGAAAATGAAAAGGAAAAACAAAGTCTAATCAATTCTCTTGAAAAACTTCACATGAAAATCAAGAGATTCAGAAAAAGTTGGAACAAGCTGAAAAGGAATTAAGAGGAAAAACTGAAGACCTTTCAAGATTTGTAAAAGGAAAGCAAAATCTTGATGTTGTTTGGGAGTTAAAACAATGTAACAAGGCATGGACTTGGATTTCAACCAGAAAAACAAAAGAAACTAGGAGAGAAATTGATCACATCTCTTGCTGATTGTAGTCCAAGTACAAGTAAACAAGTTCCACCCAGAGCAAGAATGCTCAAGCTTAGGGTAAGCAATTGCAAAATATCAAAAGATCACATCTGTTCAACAAGTGAAGAAATCTGTCGACATACCCAATCAGATCTGTCGACAGGCCGGAAACATGCTGGAAAAGTGAAGCCAACCAAGCAACAAAAGGGTAAGATGCAAGCACAAGTTCAACAAAACATCAAAAGAAATGTTTCCAGTAAAACTCCATCATGCAATTATTGTAATAAAATTGGCCTTGCAGAAAAACAATGCTGAAATAAGTTAAACAAACTGAAATGCAAACAAGTTTGGATTCCAAAACATTTACTTTTTAGCATGAATGATAGATTGGGACTCAAAGTAATTTGGGTACCAAAACCTCTTGTCTGATCCATCTATGCAGGATGCTAGTAGCCCAAAATCAAAACAAATGGTACTTGGATAGTGGCCGCTCGAGGCACATGACGGGCGACAAAGAAAAATTCTGTTTGTTGGTGGAAAAAGATGGAGGTCAAGTTGTCTTTGGAGGTAACAATAAGGGCCAAATCATTGGCACATGGAAGGTAGGTAAGTATGCCTCTAACTCAATAGACAATGTTGTTAGTTGATGGTCTCAATCACAATCTTCTTAGCATAAGCCAATTGTGTGATAAAGGCCCTAGAGTCATCTTTGAATCAAGTGCATGCCAAATTGTTGATAAAGAAACAAGAAGTCTCAAGTTTTCTGGAAATGGTGAATAACATCTATCTAGTGATTTAGATGAACAGAAAACAAAATTTGTGTCTTGTTGCAAATAAACAGATGAATTGACTTTGTGGCATCGTAGGTTAGGCCATGCAAGCTTCAATGTTTTGCACAAGATCATGAGGATGAAACTGGTAATGGACTTCCTGAATTTCAGTTCAATAAAAATGAAAGTTTTGTGATGCATGTGCACAGGGAAAACAAACCAGAAAGTCTTTCAATCAATGCTCCCATAATTACTTCAAACCTTATGAATTGTTGCACATGGACCTTTTTGGACCTACTAGAACACTAAGTCTCAATGGTAAACGCTTTGGGTTTGTCATTGTAGATGATTTTTCTAGGTTCACTTGGGTTAAATTTCTGGCTCACAAACATGAAGTACTGAAAAATTTCAAGAGTTTTCAATAAGATTGAGCCTGGCAACACAAACAAAATATGCTCAATCCGCACTGATCATGGGGAGAGTTTGATAACAACTTACTTTCTGACTTCTGTAGGAACCAAGGTCTTGATCACAAGTTTTCCTCTCAAAGGACTCCGGAACAAAATGGAGTGGTGGAGAGAAAGAATAGAACCTTGGTGGAAATGGCTCACACTCTTCTGGTTGAAAGCCAACTTCCGAGGAGCTTTTGGGCAGAAGCAGTGAACACTTCATACTACATCCTCAATAGAGCCATGGTAAGACCTGTCATGAAGAAAACCCCGTATGAGCTCTTGAAAGGTAAGAAACACAGTATTGGGTACTTTAGGATCTTTGGCTCCAAAGTTTTTATCCATAACAATGACAAGGCTGATTTAGATAAATTTGAAGCCAAAAGTGATCCAGGTATTTTTCTTGGATACTCAGAACACTCTAGAGCTTATAGAGTGTATAATAATAAAAACAGAATTATGGAAGAGACTCCACATGTTATTTTTGATGAGTATCATGCAAAAAATAACAAATCAAATGTTTTCAGGTATGATGATGATGAAGGAAAAATACTTGAAGATCAAGATGAAAAGCCACTGTCAACAGACCATGAAGAGGCTGTCGACAGGCCTGAAGAAAATCCACAAGATCAAATTCTTCAAGAACAACTCCCCAAGAACAAATTCCTCAAGAGCAATATACTCAAAACCAAGACCAACCAAGTCCTTAACAATCAGAAATGTCAGGTACTCAAAAGATCATCCACTTGATAATGTAATTGGAAATGTGAATGATAGAGTTCACACTAGGTCTCATTTTAGACACATTGTTGAACAAGATCATTTAGCATTTGTTTCTCAAGTGGAACCTAAAAATGTTGAAGAGGCTCTAAAAGAAAATTCTTGGATAGATGCCATGCATGAGGAACTTGGGCAATTTGAAAGAAATAATGTTTGGAGCTTAGTTCCTAGGACCCCTAAAATTTCAGTAATTGGAACAAGATGAGTATTTAGGAATAAACTAAATGAAGATGGTAAAGTGGTGAGAAACAAAGCTAGACTGGTAGCAAAATGATATAATCAAGAATTTGAGATAGATTTGGAAGAATCCTTTGCACCTGTAGCTAGGCTTGAGGCAGTTAGAATTTTGTTAGCATATGCATGCTCAAACAAGTTCAAACTTTTTCAAATAGATGTTAAAACTGCCTTCTTGAATGGTTACATCAAAGAAGAAGTCTATGTTTCTCAACCACTTGGATTTGAAAATCATGCTAAGCCAAACCATGTCTATAAATTGCACAAAGCTCTCTATGGTTTGAAACAGGCACCCCGAGCTTGGTATGACATACTGAGCAACTTCTTAGTGAGTAAGAACTACTCAAGAGGTAAAGTGGACCAAACCCTTTTTACTAAATGTGTTCGCAATCACATCATTGTTGTTCAAGTCTATGTGGACAACATCATTTTTGGTTCAACTAACCCCTCACTGTGTGAAGAATTTTCTAAACACATGCACAGTGAATTTGAGATGAGTTTAATGGGGGAGCTTCAATTTTTTCTTGGGTTGCAGGTAAAACAATACGAAGATGGCTTCTTCATCAATCAAGAAAAATATGTCAAGGAGCTACTGAAAAGATTTCAGTTCGAACAAGCCAAGCTAGCCTCAACACCAATGAGCACAAGTGTAAAATTGGAAAATGATGAGAAAGGTAAAATGATAGATGCAAAGCAATTCCGAGGTATGATTGGTTCACTCCTTTACCTTACTGCAAGTAGGTCGGACATACAATTCAGTGTTTGCCTTTGTGCTAGATACCAATCTAGTCCAAAGGAAAGCCATTTGGTTGCAGTCAAAAGGATTTTCTGATATCTCTCAGGTACACATGATTTGGGTTTATGGTATCCAGGTAGCAATTTTGATTTGGTCTCATATTATGATGCTGACTATGCTGGGTATAAAATTGATAGAAAAAGCACTAGTGGGTACTATCAATTTCTAGGAGGTTGCATGGTTTCGTGGGCATCCAAGAAGCAACACTCGGTTACACTCTCCACTACCCGAGGCATAATATGTTTCTGCAGGGAGTTGTGCGGCTCAAGTGTTGTGGATTAAAAGTCAATTGTGTGACTACAACATTGACATTGGATGCACACCTATCTTATGTGACAATACTAGTGTTATCATTGTTTCCAAGAACCCAATTCAACATTCAAGAACAAAACACATAGAAATCAGACATCACTTTTTGAGAGATGAGGTCGCCAACAAGTCCTTGGAGCTTAGCTTCATACCCACTGAAAAACAATGGCAGATATCTTCACCAAACCCTTGTCTGAAGATAGGTTCACATCATTGAGAAGAGAATTGGGCTTATGCAAAATGCAATGAAACTAATACCAAATTTAAAAGTAAATGATCTTTGTGCGTAATGACTATGTGGTATATCAAATGGTGACATGTAGAAGAACAAGTCAAGCTTGTTTAGAAACTATCATTATGCGTGAGGAAACATCCTCCGCCACGTATCCATAGTTAATTTGCACATAAAGGTCATCAACTTCAAATGAGGTATTTAGTTTCTTTCAGTTTTGGCTCATTTATTTTTGAAATAGAATGAAATTCTGTGCTCATATGCTGATGAATGTCTCTTCTTTA
This sequence comes from Colocasia esculenta, assembly GCA_014218235.1. Classification (NCBI taxonomy): domain Eukaryota; kingdom Viridiplantae; phylum Streptophyta; class Magnoliopsida; order Alismatales; family Araceae; genus Colocasia; species Colocasia esculenta. The sequence continues at coordinate 82,336,045 of CM024753.1, forward strand.
TGCAAATGCTTGCCATGGATGTGAAAAACATTGCTTGAATTGCTTGAAATGATTGAATATGTTTTACACACATGCACACACTATGGGGGAGTAAGTCTAGGTAGGTTGAGTGAAATTCATGAGAAATATCATTCATACTCATTGTGTCATTATTTCTCAAAATCTTGCTCTTCATGTCACTCAATTCAATGCCTCAAAACTCATTTTCCAAGTACTTGTCGACAGCCAGAACACCAGCTGTCGACAGATCCTGTCATCCAGAACCACAACACTTCTGTGAAACAGCAGCTGTCAACAGCCCCTTCTTCAGCTGTCGACAGATGGGCTCTTCCAGAACACTAGTTCTTCTGTTTCTCAGTAGCTGTCGACAGCCTCATTCTTGTTGTCGACAGATGCCCTTTAATTGAGAAATCTTCAATTTTTCTAAGCAATTCTTCATGAGTATGTTCATTACTTTTCTGCAAGAGGAGATTTGAACTTATTTTTCATTACAACCTTTCATACTCACATAGTATCAAAGACATTGCTTTAATCACAATGATTTTGATATAATATTTTGTGCTTGAGTCTAGGTTGTGTCATCTAGAAAACATTGAACAAATCTAATGGCTTTAATCTAACTCACTTGAATAACTCCCTTGTGGATGATCATGTTTCTAAATGGATTGACAAGTAAGAAGGTTATTGAACTTAATGTTTTTACATTGGCCTTTGACCTTACATAACCCTTTGAACTTGATTTTCATTTTTAAATAAAAAAGGAGAAAAGCTACCTATTTCTAAACTCAAAAGTTCAAACAATAATTATATGAAATGGGATAAAGGCAGAGCAATGCTGAACATCACTGAGTAACCGGGGACATGGGCATCACAAATGTCTGTCTTCGTGTCAAAAAGTCCTTTCATTATCTCTGCACAATGGTATGATAGTTACTCACACTGAGTAACTGGGGGTACGGGCATCACAAATGTCTACCTTCTCGTCAAAAGGTGAAAATGATCCTAATTACCACTTTTCCCACTTTAACTTGATAAAAGAAATAGTTCAATGCTAGAAATAGAGTGAAGCCTCCATGATTTGAAATCAAGGGCAATGGGTTGTGTATTGTCAATTGTTCATGTAGACATTGCCTTCCTTTACCAACTAAACATCACCCACTAAGGTATATGATTTTATTCAATGGTTTTATTCAAAGGGGTTACCTTAGTTTCATATGTTTTTGAACGGTGTCTTCTAAATGCCATAACTTAAGATTCTCGGAGTATTATCTCTTAACCATTGTAGAATTTTTAATGTGTCTTCATACTTGTGTTTATGACACTTTGTAATGGGTATAAACCTATTTTCCACCTTAAAATACCACTTAAACACTCATTCCCCACTTAAATTCCTCAAAATTTTGTTCTGGGACAAAACTGTTCAGCAACTGTCGACAGATGACTAGGCGCCTGTCGACAACCGCTTTTTTGGGCTGTTCAGAAGCCCAACCGGCGCCCCTTTTGGCCGGATTTTGTAGGCCCCCTTTCCTTGAAACTTTCTTTAAATACATCCAACGGGGGAAACACACCTCTTCACCCTCTCACCTTCCTCCAAAAGGTGTTCTCCTCCCTCTCTCAACCCTAGAACTCTTTCCAGGGCGCCAAATCCCATATTTCTTCTCTTCTTGTTTGCCCTCTTTCTCCTGTCTTCCTTCCCTTCCAGGGTCGTCTCTACCTCGTGCCTCTCCTTCTTCATGGCTCCCAAGGGCAAACATCTCGTCCCTCGTTGACGTCCCATCTCGCCTGGAGTCGGCGAAGGTTCAGGGGCACCTGCTGAGTGCAGGAGCAAACATCGGGACGACCGTCTTCCGGAGCTTGTCGTTCCCCAGGGTTTACACCTCACCAGGGTCCGGGGTACTTTCACTAAATTCGTCCAGCCCTGGTATGTGGACTTCGTGTCCCTGGAGGACATGTTTCCAGGTCTCCAACCCCTGTTTGACACCCAAGGTTGGACAGTCTTTCTCTATTCTCACAAGCGGTATTCTCCAACCGCTGTGATCAAGTTCTTCAATAACATGGAGATGACTGCTAGTAAGGATTTGTACACCACGGTCAGAGGTATTCCCTTTCAGGTCAGATCTAATCTCTTTAGCCATGCTTTACAAATTCCAAACTCTGGGGCCGATGTTTCTGTCTATCATCCCCCTGCCTCGGAGTACTACACTATCATCACCCAACAGTCTTATGACACCACCAAGGACCATGTCAAGCTCAATGCTAACTCCTTTCCTCCTCTCAACCGTCTGATCCATCACATCTTCACCACCCTTGTTGCTCCCAAAGATGGAAGCAGGGAACTCGTCACTGAAATACACAAGTCCCTCTTCTTCTTCTTCCTCAACACAAAGCAAATCAACCTTCCTCAACTTATGGTGGACCTCATCAAACAATGCTTCACTAATCCCAGAGGTCTATGCCATATGCCTGCCCCATTACATCCCTCCTATCCTTCATTAGTATTCCTATTTCTGATTCTGAATGCAAAACTCTCAAGTCCCGTAGTGCATTTGATCTTACTGCGGCCCATAGGATGAGTTACAAACTTGTTGATGGGAGAGTCACCAGGACTCTTAAGGGCAAGGAGCAGGATATTGAAGAAGAGTCAGCTGAAGATGCTGAAGCTGTTGAAGATGGTGAAGACTCCCAACCAGAGACCATGGATGCTCAGGGAGGTGATGAAGATGCTCTTGAAGAACAAGCACCACCGGATCAAGAACCTTCTCTTCGGGATTTTATTGTCGGTCAGATGGCCCAAATGCAACAAAGTATCACTACTGGATTTGATCATCTCAATGCCCACTTTGATCAACTGCAAGAGCATGTCAACACCAGAATGGATGCCCTTGCTGATTCTCACGTTCACATTCAGCATTGGCTCAACAGGCTCTCCACTGAGTTTCACGTATTCTGTCATCCCACTGCTCCTGGGAATGATGATGTTTAGAGAATCTAGGTTTTAGTGTGGGGTCATCTATTTTTTTTTTTTTTTTAGTTTCACTAAGTTTGCGGTCATGAGTTTGTTAAGTTCAGTCAGTTATGTCTTATCCCTTTTTTGCTTTTATTTATTTGATGTAATGGATTTACTTATTGTAACTGTGTGTACTTAAAGTTCAATCAATGAAACCACAGTTCTTTGCTTCATTCTTATCTATGTGTGCATGAACTATCTTTTTGAATGTTGTCAAAAGGGGGAGAAACATCAATTGTAAATTTTTGTCATCATCAAAAAGGGGGAGAATGTTGGGTTACAATGTATATGATGACATGTGCATAAATGTTTTTGATGATGTGTGACATAATTGACGTTGTCTTAATGTTGGAAACATGATAAATATCTCAAAGACATGAATGAAATGATCAAGTGTGAAAATACTTTTATGAACTTCTATGTATTCATTGTATCTCACTTATAATGCTTTTTAATGTAGGTATGAATGCATACAAGACAAGCATCACAATTCAAGAGCAAAAGGACAAGAAAAAGACTTCAAGTGATCACCTGTCGACAACCAAGAAGTTTCCTATCGACAGCTAAATCCGTCCAGAACAAACAAGCTACTGGAAGCACAATCTAAGCAGTAGCTGTCGACAGATGGAATGTACCTGTCGACAGATACAAGTTGCCTGTCGACAGCCAGAAAATCTCCTGTCGATAGATAAGGCCTTCCAGAAACACCATGGTTCTGGAAACTAGATCTGAGCAGTAGCTGTCGAGAGCTATGAAGTGCTTGTCGACAGACAAAGAGAAAGTCAGATCCGATGGTCAGGATATGTTCTATATTGAGGTGATCCCTTCAAGCACGACTCTCCATACTTGGACACCCATATATATATAGATCATATGAAGGTATTTTCACATCAAGAAGCCACCATACCTAAACCCTAAGCAAAACCCAAGAGAAAGGCTTCTCCCTGCTGCTCTGTTTCAACCCTCCATCCTTTTCGTGGAAGATCCATCTCACGAGTGGAGTTGAAGCATGTTCGTCCTCAGTTCAAGCTTTGTCTTCATCACGTGGTCATCAACGATGTGAAGTTTGAAGTCTTCTGGACGAACTCACTGAAGAGTTCAAATATTGGATTTGATCCTCAACTCAGAACTCTTCCTCTATTCTACCTTTCATATCTCTGTGTGTGTGGTAGTGGTTCAAGCGTTCCTTGTGCTTGATTCACGTGTGGATTGTTGTTCTGATTGCGTGTTTGCATCAGATAACATGCGTGTGTGTGGTTGTAGAGTTGAACTCGCTGATAAGCAGTCTTTCTGTGTGTGTGTGTGGATGGTGGATGTAGGATACACAAGTTGTGTACTCCGAACCACCTTAAATCTTCGTGTCCTGTGGTGTGATCGTTTCACGGTAGATGTTTGGTAGGCACGTTGATTATTCACACGCTAGATAGGTTGGTATTCATTCTACTCACAATCAGCACACACATCATAGTACGAATTCAATACATATCTGTTTAAGATTTTGTCAAGTCAGTGTTGAATCAAAAAGAAGGTCATAGTGCTTTTAATTGGTAGTAATCTATTCAAACCCCCTTCTAGATTACTGCTTTCGATAATTTCACATCTTTCACAAGAGGCTTCACCATGAGCTGGAGGAGCCCACCAAGCAGCCACCAACACCTGCAAACGAGGATCATCTCCCTCTTCTCCTTCCTTTTCCCTTCTTCCTTCTTTAGTCTTGCATGCTATTCACTACACACACACACACTAGGCATGTAGTGCACTCTCCGACACACCTAAAAGGGGTTTTCCAAACCAAAAAATGGAGGGAAGAAGGGTGGTCATAGCACTTGGCCACCCCTCTTCTCAAGCCCGCAACTGGTATGAGACTCACCTTTTGGGTCGTTTCTTTTTGCTTTCATATGTTTACCACACTTCATTTAAGTCTTATAGAGCTCTCTTTGTCGCAAAAACATCTTTAGAAACACCGCGAAGCTTATTCTCTTTGGCCGACCGAAGAGGATAAAGTCGGAGTCCCGCCATCAACCGCTACGTGAGGCTTCATCACCGGCGCGATCCAAACACTTCCTTGGGCACAGGTAAGGCCCTGACGATCACCTCCCATTAATTTCCTTGCTGGTTTCTTGGCCTTTCTTCATTTTCTCCTTTGGTCAACTTGGTCAAATGGGAGTCAACGAGCAAGAACAAAGGTCAACCAGCAAATGCCAATGCCCAATGAGGGAGCCACTCAACATTTAGGGAACCTCCGGAGTCCACTCGGGAGCGAAACGGAACGTCCACAGCTATCCTTTGGCGATCACGGTGGGACAACTTCTGCTGCTGCAGTTCTCAGCCTGCACACAGGTAGACGACAAACGATCTTGACGTCTACCCAGGTAAACGTCCACATCCTTTGCCATCTACTTTCTCTTAGCATCAACAGATTGTGCCGTCAACTGTCTGCCAACGTCCATCGATCCTATTATTTACTTGTTTATGAGGAACTTGATGTCACTTTTGTTGCCGTTTATTTCACAGAAGCTGTTTTTGGTTAGATTTTGTTTCTGTTTTCTTTTGTTTGCCTTCTCCTTGGTCACTGACGGTCCTGAGTCACGAGATGGGTCTTTTCTCTTATCTATTCTAGCCTCCCCACACATTTTAGGATAACCCCTTCTTGATTTACAATCTTTTACTCGGGGATTCCCTCTCGGATAAATCGGATTGGCTTCGAGAAGAACTCCATAAGTCCCTAAATTCCGTGGATTCCCTCACAATACGGGGTAGGAGGACCTTTTCCCTCCCAGCTAGTTAGCCCATTCATCCGACTTTGAGTGAGAGGTGAGAGAATCATTGGCCATCATAAGTTAAGTTAACAAACAACCTTAACATTTAAAATTTTTTGGGACATTGTTTGACAACATTGTTTGTGTAGAAATCCATATTTCTCCTAATAACAGTGTAGTTAATCGGCCTAATCATCTTAAAATCAGTAGGTTGTGTGCTAATTGACTCTTGGTTGAACTTTGTCAATATGTCTAATAATCTGGCTTTTGAATATGATGATAATATTAATGACGAATTTGTCAGAATGGTTAAATCTAACATTCAGCCTGAAGAGTCAGTCCATTCTTCCTCTCAAGGTGATAATGAAGAGGTGAGTTTGAGGGTCAATCCCACATATGCCCAAGAAGCCCAAGATGACCCCGAATTCTCCAAACTCCTGTCCCGCTATTCGCCCGAGGACATCATTTCTATGCTCTCCAAGCATACGGTTCGGGCAATGGCTTCCCCCTTCTTCACCTTCTCCTTTCAATGCCTCTTCATCCAGGCCCACCCAGAGGCCCGTTACTCCATCCCGGGTTCCCATCTCCCCTCTTCCTCCCACCACTCCTGCACCAACTCCCATTCCAACTCCTCCCTCTGTCTATCCACCTTATGTCTAACCCACACCCCCACTCAATCTGAATCCATCTCCAAGTCGGAGATGGAGGGTCTTGTTAGGAGACTCTTGGCTGAGTCTTTGTCCCTGTCCAAGCCTCATTCCCTTTAAAACTACTGCAAACTCCTAAACGCCTACTTCCCCCCAGGTTTCAAGGCCCCGAAATACCGCAAGTATGATGGGACCTCCAACCCCCAATTCCATCTCGGAGGCTTTCTCATGGATTCCCACTGGTGGTTATATGATCGGGTCCTCATGGTTCACCTCTTCCAATAATCGTTAGAAGGGGAGGCTTTGAGGTGGTTCACCTCCCTTCCTGCATCCGATCTTATTAACTTTGACATTGTCTCTGAACACTTCATCTCCCATTTCTCTTACATGGCCACCCAAGTCCCTACACTTCCTGACTTGGTGGCGGAAAAGATGAGGCCGGATGAAGCTTTGTCACTTTTGCCAACCACTGGAGATCTATGGCTTCGAGGGCCGACCTCCCCATCCCGGAGTCCCAAGCTATCACCATGATAGTCACCAATACCACCCCCTTGATCAAATCCATATTGATGCTTAGTGAGTTTTCCTCCTTTGTACATCTCTACAATCGAGCTAGGGTGGTTCAAAACCAAATCAATGACTCCTCCCTCCCACCATTCTTTGAAGGGAAGCCTAAGGGACACAAGGCTCCTGCGGCACCTACCACCGATGGGGTGACCGTCAATGAGTCCATTAGTGCCTACAGTTAGCCACTAAGGCCCCCTAACAAACCCTCCACTCCCACCTCCAATCCTCACCAATTCCCATCACATCCCTCTAGGCCCTATTCAGCTGTTCCTCCACCTTTTGGCTATACCCATCCCGGTCCTAAGAGATCTCACTATCCTGCTCTCCCTGAATCCCTTGGGGACATATTCTTTGCTCTCATATCTTGCGATGCTATCCAACTTCTGCCACAGAAGGAGGGTGTACATCCTAGGGCCGACACGTCAAAGTATTGTCCTTATCATAGGGCCCCGATCACGAAATCCACAATTGTTTCACCTTCTGTGACTAGGTATACGCCATGAATGATCAAGGTAGGATCAATTGGGACGACGTCAAGGTCACCATTTCCAAGTCTAGGTATACAAGAATGGACCTGGGTGTAGTGCAGAACCCCCTCCCCAACCACCAAAACAACAACAACCCATCCTCCTCCAAGTCTCAGGAAAAGGTCAACACTATGACACATCAAGAACCTCGGGTTGTGAGGAGAGAACAACAGTGGGGGGTAGAAGGTTTTGAGGAGTGGCACCCATGTCCTTCCATAGAGTCCCAGGAACCCTCCACCACTGTAGATGCTATCCTAGAAGAGCGGCCACTAGTGCTTATCCGACCTGCTCGTCAGGATGCCCAATCTATTCTCATTCCCCCTTCCTATGAGTTGCCCACCTATGGCTCCCAACCCCTCCAACTCATTCTCCCTAGATCTCAGGAGGACATTCATGTTACTATCTGGAATCGGATTGTTCCCTCACTTCCACGGCCATCTCAAGATGAGGAGGACAATGGACCCCTGCCACCTGCTGGCACCGAATATGATATTCTTCAGCACCTAGATAAGAAGGGTTTCTATCTTAGAATTGATTCGGAAGTCACCATCACATCAGTCCACTCTCCTCCAATTCCTCCAAAAGAGCATGGCCAATGATGACCTTCCTGCTAGTGGGGTGACCAACGCCATTCTCTCCCTCACCCAAGGACCCTCCATCTCATTCTCGGACAAAGATCTTGCAGCCCCCGAGTGTCATTCACTCCCTCTTTGCCTCATCGTCACCCTCAACGGGGTTTCGGTGGACTCCACTCTTATCGACACAGGGGCATCCATCAATGTTTGTCCGATGAAAACCCTCAAACAATTGGGTTTAGGGGAAGAAAATTTGGACAAAATCTACTTCACCATCGCTGCCTATGACAATTCCAAAAGGGTTGCCAAAGGAAAGATCACTCTTCAATTGGAAATAGGACCAGTTACTATGTCTTCGGAGTTCCTAGTCTTAGACGTCGATCCGTCCTACAAGGCCATTCTCGGTCATCTTTGGTTAGAGCAAACTCTAGGGGTCCCTTCCACCGCCCATGAATGCTTTAAATTTCCATTCAATGGGCAGGTTATCAAAATCAAGAGCATCCCTACTGTGGAAACCCTCAACTCCATCATGTCAGAGCAGATGCCACACCTATTCATTCCAAACAAGGGGAAGAAACCCATCATGACCATCATCGATTTACCATCTCCCCTTGATTTGAACCAACCTTCCTTCTTAGATGAAGAATTTGAGACCCTCATATGTCCTCAAGGGAAAGATTGGGAGGTGATGGCGAAGATCGGCTATATTCATGGCCGAGGGTTGGGCAGAGATAGGCAGGGTCCTGTTAGTAGTGTCCAGGTGAAGAGATTGTTAGCTAGGGCCAGTCTGGGATTTCATCCCAACCCTGTTCATCTGGATCCATTCATACCCTACACACCTCTTACCTGGACCTTGAAAGAGCATTTCATTCGGGGACCTATTCAACCGGGAACAAGGGAGCCCGTGGTAGAGGAATTGTCTGGGTCAGAGAGTGAGGAAGAAGAGGAAGCTATTGAAATTGAGGAAGTCTGTGAGGACTTTGACCTTCTCTCACTTTTTGGTTCCGACCTCCCATCTCCATCCTCATCTCCTTCATCTTCTCCCTCAGCTGAAGTGTGCTCGGCACACGAATTTCCTTCTCCAACCACTTCCCTCCCCCTTCTTTCTCAACCTATCCTCCCTCCATTACTCACCTGACCAATCAGGGCAACCTCGAGTCAACAACTCATGGTTCTAAGCCTTGACTCCAAAAAAAAATATATGCCAATTTTCAAAGGTGGGAATGTGAGGTCTCCATCGAGCATCCTTCCTCTGTGGAGTCTCCTCCGATCGGCCAGGGGCCGACTCGCTTCAGCCTAAATTCCAATTCTTGCCCGTCTAGGGGCACTTCTCCTGTACATAGTAGTTTAAATACATGTTTAGGATCAAGTCTTGGGTCAGGTCTAGGTTTAGAAGAATCTGATCCCTCTCAGCCATGCATTCACAAGAAGAAGGGTAGGCAAGTTTCTGCCGGATATGTTTTGGCCTTGGCTGAGAGATGTGCTAAGTTAAGTCAAGTCCCAGAGTTTCTTGAGGAACCTGCTCTGGTAGAATCGGATTTTGTAGAAGGCGATTTAGTAGATGATGGTTTAGGGGTATATCTGCTAGATTTTGAAGGAAAAGATGAACCGGAGATCTTGGGTCAGAAGAAAAGGACCTAGTGAGCTCCTATATGGATGGCACGAAGAGGTTTGATGAGTCAACCATGGCTGCGGATGAGCCAACCAAAGAGATCAACCTTGGCACCGAAGAATCTCCGAATGTAGTTTTTATTAGTGCCAACTTGAGCGTAGAAGAAGAAGAAGCCATTGTAGCTATCCTTAAAGAATTCTCCGATGGTTTTGCCTGGTCCTACGAGGACATGCCGGGGTTTGACACCTCTTTGGTCGAGCACCATTTGGTCTTAAAAGCCGATGCAAAATCCGTCAAACAAAAGCTAAGGAGGCTACACCCTAAGCTTGTGCTCAAGATCAAAGAGGAGGTTGATAAGTTGCACAAAGCTAAGTTCATTAGGGTTGTCCTTTATCCGCAGTGGGTAGCTAACATCGTCCCTGTGATGAAGAAGGATGGCAAGGTTAGGATCTGCATAGATTTTCATGACCTTAATCGTGCTTGCCCTAAGGACGATTTTCCTCTCCCCTATATAGATGTCCTAGTGGACAATACTGCTGGTTTCGAGATGTTTTCATTTATGGATGGTTTCTCTGGATATAACTAGATCCGTCTGGCGGAGGAAGACCAGGAGAAAACTTCTTTCACCACGCCCTGGGGGACCTATTGTTATGTTATGATGCCCTTCGGATTGAAGAATGCGGGAGCAACATATCAAAGGGCAATGATGGCAATCTTTTATGATATGATGCATGTGCACATGGAGGTCTATGTTGATGATGTCTTGGTTAAGTCTAGAACTTGACATGGCCATGCTGAAGTCCTCCGGGAAGTTCTCCAACGGTCTAGAGAACATAAGCTCTGTTAATGAGCCCCTAGTTGGTCACTCACCTTGAGTCCACTCATTAACCTTGCTTTGAGCCCATTAAAATCCCAAATCCCGTCCAATTATCCCTTGAAGAGTCCTTATGTCCCATTATTGATTATTCTCCCTTATGATTGGTCAAAAATTCAAGAATAATCGATTTTCCTTAACGCGACGGGTCGTAGCGCCACGTTAGCCTCTATCGCGCCCCCCATGTCCGTTGCGACAGTCTATGCATATCCATGTACGTGTCCTTAGGGTCGCGACCATTCTGGCCATCGCGACTATCTTGTCGCGCCCCTACGACCCGTCGTGACTATAGCCACGTGCGCTAGCCTCTGCAACCACCTCCTATTTATCCTTTATTGACATTATCCTCATCCCAAAGTAATCTCCCAACCCCCTGAGCGCGGTTTGGGGTTGTAGGTCACCTTGGGATCTCCCTAGGACTCTCCCTTGCAATTTTCACTTGCATTTATCCATTTATTTGGGTCATTATCACATGAGGACGGGATTTTCTCTCTCCTATTCTATATAAGCATCCCTTCTCCTTCAGAGGAAGGAGAGCCCCATTTTCGCCACGAAGTGCTGCCGAAATTTTCCCTGACCTGGACTTAGCTCGTGGCTCTCCCATTCCACCCCATTCTCTCCTTTCTTCTCCACTAAATCATGATGCTTTCTTCATCCATGGAGCTTGGAGGTGGAGGAGGCGACCCCTGGAGCTTCTGCATCAACTAAGGAGTCACCCAATGCCAGGGAGTCGCCCCATTGGGGCTCTTTCTTCCTCCCCCTCTCCCATTTTCCTTTCATGCATATTTCTTGCTTTATTAGATAGGACACATTTCCCATTCTCCTCCCATGTTTTTGTACACCCAAGGGGTTTAAAAATCCCCCAGGTTCGTTCCCTCCATGCTCTCCCTCTTTACATCATTTGTGAATAGATATTATGCTTAAATGTGTTCTAACTGGGTTTTCTTTGTTGTGTTCATCATTTTGGCAGGCGCCCAAGTATCAGTCGATGAGGAGCTCTTGTCCTCTGGCCGGGCGGAGGGCGGGAAGAAGGTTCAGCCACATTTCTCCCGCACTGCAGAGAACGTGACAGGTATGAGGGTCGCGACAACATAGACACGCCTCAACTGGGCGTCGCGACACCAGATTCATCGTGGCAGGGAGATCCGCCGCGATCTCAGTGAGTACCATGTTCTCTTTCCTCTTTCCTAGCGTAGTTAGCCTACCCATTTCTTAATCATGGCAACTAGCTAGGTGGCGATCACATTTCCTTTCATTTCCTTTCAATCCATGCAACATGTTTTGATTCCTTAAAAGCATTGCTTGTGTGTTTTGGGGGGTGCACAACCCCGTGATTACACCTTTTGGCGATCACGGTGGGACCTTCAGTGCTAGCTTCTTGATTGTTGCTTGTTTGCCTGCCATGTTGATTTGTTTAAGTGCTTTTTTTTAGAACCTTGTTAGGTATAGCTATGTTTTTCTATCTTTCTGTGATCGGTCGTTAACGCGGCACATGGTGCCGCCGCGCTATAATCGCGTCCATAAGGGCGGACGCGACCTCAGGTACGCGCTCTTCCTCTTCTATTCACCCTATTCCTTCACTAAGGGTTCATCCATGTTTTCCCCATGCTGTTATGCTATGTATATTCACGCTTTTGCCTGTTAGAATCCCTGATAGGGCTCGGCTTTTCCTTTTATTCTCACTGTACGTTTTTAGTCCTTGTCGTGGCAGATCGGGCGACCGCGTCCTTATCGCGTGTGCTTCAGAGACGCGACGACAGGTACACTGTGTATGTTACTATTTCCTTCCATGCATTAGTTTCTGGCTGTCTAGGTAGTGTTGATATCATGTTTTGCTTTAGGTTGGAGTGTTTGCTTACTGTTTGCGTGTGACTGTGGGTTTCTGTGCCCTGTTTTTATCGCAACTGGGTTTTCGATCGCGATAAGGTCGTGGCGGATCTGGTCCTCGTGACTTCAGCAGAGACCTCACAGTTGCTGTGTGTTAGTTTAGGATAGACATTGCATGCACCTTGGTGTGTCTAGGCTCATGCATACACTTCTGTCACGTGTAGATTAGGTTTTCCTCCTTGGTAGAGTTGACCCTCTCACCTGCGAGCACTCGTGGGCTGACCAGGGTCTCCTACCGAGGGCCTCCGTAAGTCCCTGTGGCCGTACGCACGTTGCGGTTTGCTGGGCTGGTTGTACACGTTGTACCCATAGTTCAGGCCGTCTCATGCATGAGTTGTGTGTCCCCTTTAGTGTCACCGGAGTACTTGAGTTCACACCCATTAGGGTCCTTCTTTAGCTGAGTGCAAGTCAATTAAATCAATCCATTAAAAGGCTAAGTGATAACCCTAAAACCCTGACGCATATCATGTTAACTTGGGTGTTTGCTTGAGAACTCTTTTTCTCATCCCCTTCTTGTGTGTTTGTACCTGTTGTTGTCCCCCTTATTTGTATTTTAGGGTGTCCTTTTAATTCCCCCATTTCTCATCCTCTCATGGCTCCTTTCCACTTCACCTATCCTCCAACCTCTCCTCCTCATGTAGACCTCTTGTCTCATGAGTCTATTCCAAATTTGGCCCAGTCCAGGACCCATCGGGCGGACGAGAGTGCCCGTTCCCAATCTGTTTCGTCGCCATCCTCTTCTAATGAGGCCGCTGAATTGGAGCACCTCCTACTTAAAATGGGCCCTGACTGGGAATTGTTGTCCACCTTTGCTCCAAGAACTTCTTCTAGGGTGGGCCCAACAGGCCCACATTATCTTGCTTATTCTAGATCCACTCACTTTGTCGCTCCTGGATCGGGCCATCCTTTTGTTCAGCCCACATCATCACAACCGGCCCATTATACTCAATATGGTCCGGACCTTGGCTCTCAAATCCGCTCTCTTCTCAAGCTAGCCCTCGCTACCAACAATCCATCTCGGCTCAAGACTTCCACTCCGAGTTCAAGTCCATGAAGCAAGAGCTTAGTGACTTGCGAAGGCAGTTAAATCCCAAACCCTCCTTCAATGATACACCCCCTGATTTCCATGGTCTCCGGATCCCTCCACTTTCTCAGCTCCCTGTTTATCGCAAATATAGTGGAGCTGGAGACCCCTACATCCATCTGAAGGAGTTCCTTTATGACTCGGTGTCCTACCAACATGATCGCCGCTTATTGGCTTACCTTTTTAGACGGTCGTTGGATGGGCCCGCTCTAGAGTGGTTTTATTCCCTGCCTCCCAATGAATTTGAGAATTTTGAAGTTGTCAAGGCCAGGTTCATACAAAAATATCAAGACTGGGCTGGGCCCAAGTATTCAATGGCTGATCTGGTGGCTAAGCAGATGAAGCTTGATGAAGAATTTACAACTTATGCTGATCGGTGGCATCAAATGCCCACACATGCCCAAATGCACATCCCAGAAGAGGAAAAAATCAAGCTCATTATTGCTAATGCAACACCTATGTACCGCCACATTCTGGCTATGAACAACATCACATCCATGCAACAATTATACAATCGTGCTCGCTTTGTTAAAACCCAACTCATTGACTATCCCATGCCATCCTTGTTTGAGGCCCAACAACCCAGTTGCACATTTCAAGGGCCCACATATGAGGAAGTCCAAACCCATGCCCAAGTTGATGTTATCCACCGTCCTATGCCTACCCACCCCACTGACCATTACGCATCCTTACCACTTCCACCAAGCCAACTCGCACCACTTCCACAAGAACAACCCCTCGCCCGTGCCGTCGCACCACACCTCATCCATCCCGACATCCACTTGGCCCAAAGCGAGCCCATTATCATCAGTTGCCAAAGTCCCTCTCTGATGTCTTCACAGCCCTGATGTCCATCAATGCATTATAGCTCCCTCCGGAAAAGCCAAGCTGGGACATGACAGTGGACCGATCAGAATATTGCCCATATCAATCATCATCCGGGGCATACAGTCGCGAACTGCTGTGAATTCCGGGATGTGGTCTATGATCTAGAGCACAAGATAGATTGGGCTGAAATACACAGACTCATCCTGCATTGTCAAGAGAAGAGAAGATCACAAGGCCAGGGGCAGCAGCCCTCTCCATCATAGGCAGCAGAACAGTCGCCCAAGCAACCAGCAGCATAGTCCAAACAACAAGCACAAGCATCGAGGCAGTCGCCATCTCCCACGGCTCAAGGCCAGAGGCATTTCTTTACTTACCCTCCAAGTGCATCATCCGCTCCGTCACCACCTCAACAGCCTCCTCCAACAACCCCTGCTCAGGCTATCACCACCACACCTGCCCTTGATACCGCATTGCACCCTGATGACAAGCTGTCGGCTCGACGTATTATGTCGGTGCACCGTTGGTCATCTTCCCCAACGCCACAAACCATTGATCCATCACCTCCCAAAAACCCTCCATCCTTACTCCTCACTACCATCTCCATCCCACCACCACTTGCACCTGAGCAAGCCATTACCACCACGTCAAGGTTCGAGCAAGCTCCACTCGCCTCCGAGATAGGGCAAGAGTTTCCTACTCCCAAGCTCAGGGCTGACCTAGCCTCCGAGTTGGAAGAGGATCTCTCTCAGCACGAGCTTATCCTTGCCACCATCCAATCACCTCACGTTAAACCCTCCGCATCCAATAAACTCTCCATAGCCACCACACATCCCATCGCCACCACATCCCAATGGAGCAGGTGTGCACTACCATCAGCATGCCTCGAGTCTGCTCATCATGAACAAGACAAGCCAAGTAGGGATGACCCGAACTCAGTCATGCGTTTCTCCTTACACAACTACATAAGGCGCATGCCAGTCTATGTCCTTGTCTCGAGAATATTTCGGAAGAATGAGATGATTGTTAAGAGGGGTTCCCAAGCATTAGCGCCAGTCACTCCCAAAGTGAGGACGATAGCCATTACACTGCTCATTGGAGAAGCTACCATTAATGCCCTCATCACCCCTCACTCAGTTATATTGCGAATGGCTGGTCAAAAGAAGAGGCTCTCTACAAATGTTGTGCTATCTCACGCTGCTGCCAAAGTTGTCATGAAGTAGTTTTCACTCAAGGGGCAAGAAGTCATGCTGCCCAGAGCATCCAAAGCCCTCCATGCCATATTTCAACCCGACCAGGAGCACATTTCTTTGCCACTAAGAACACTCAAGGTTTTACTAAGAGTTCTCTGTAATTTTCCGCAACCTGTCAGTCGTTTGGCCATCCTAGTGCCACCCATCATACTCCCAGAAGCCTTCCCTCTTCAACCATCAAGGGAGTTAGCCTTTATGTTTGACTGTCAGGCCAAGATGCCAAGTCTCAAGTTGCTGGTGCCGCACATCAAACTTTCATGGATCTGCATCATCCACTTGGAGCCTCTAGAGGTTGGGCATGCGAATGATGGCCAAGGGGCAAGTGCACACATGACAGTCATGTTAATAGATGAGAGAGTCATGCGGCTATGGAGAAGAGCAAGGCCATCTGCTGCTTGGTCCCGTTATTTAAGAAGGCATGTCAAGATGAAACAATCATATCTATCTGTAAGAGCAAAGAAACCACGGCACCACAGGAGGACATCTACCAAGAAGCGAAGGAGGCTGAGATCAAGATCGAAGTTCTATGTCGATCTCCCTATTTTGTCATTCCCTGACCTTGATCTTTCAATACTACTCATTCTGGTCAACCTTGTCCCAAGAGGAGACTCCCGATCTCACAATCATGGGTTATTGCCACATCCTTCCCCTCCCACTCCGCTAGGGTCCTTGGACCCTCACTTACCTCTTCCTCCTGAGCCGCCCGATTACCCCCTGGGTTCTCTAGGTTTCTTTCCACATTGACTTGGGTCACCTGACCTTCTTTCTAGTGCTCAGGATTCCCCTTTTCCTCTTCCACTCGAATCACCTAACTGTAGGTCGGGTCCGCATCCTCCAGGGATATCTGATCTTGGTCTTGATTCCCCTCCTTCCACTTCACCTTCTGATCCTCTAGATCCTCCACCCTCCATCCTGCAATTCATCCCTTTAACCCCTCCTGATCTCGGGTTTGACCCGATTCCTCCTTCACTACCTACTCAGGGTCCCGACCCTTTCTCTCATTGTTCCCGAGGTTTCAGTCCTCACTAATATTTTTCCCCTTCTTTGTAAATCCTTTTGTTTGAGGGTTCTTATCCCTCATATTCTTGTAGAGTCTTGTCTCCCTCTTGTTTGTGATTGAGTTGACTCCAATTCTTGCCATCCCTTCCCTTTCCTGCAAATGAGCTATTTAAAATCCACCAAAATCAAAGTTCGAAGACTAATACATGTCATTCTTTCAATAAAGGGGTCGCATTGTGCACCAAATAACCATGTAAATGTTTGTTTCAACACAAAGAACATCAAAAAGAGTCATTTCAGTTCGCAACTAGAGCGGTCGAGTCGGTCTTAGATTTACCTTGCTTCTGCAGCACTCAAGCTAGAGATTACTTCGCGCCAGGAGTCCGACATTACTTCCCCTGCCATTAAAAGTCACTTTAAGCAAGGATCACCACACACTCACATGGCAACCTTAGTCGGTTCCTCTAGCAAACACCGTTGCTACTTAGGCCATATCTAGGAGGTGAAAAAGCTGTTCTCTTCTTTACTCGGTCGAAGTGTAGGGGCAAAAAAGGGATATTTGGGCAAGGCGACCAACCTAAGCACATCTTGGTGAGAGGAAATCTCAAATAGGGACGGTCAATCAAGCCTGCAAAAGAATAGCGAAAAAAAATGAGAAGAAGGACAAATAAAGGAAAATTGAGGAATATGGGCATGGCAAAGAGTGGCAGTATAGTTCCCCGCAGGACGCCCTTGAGCCCGGTCATACGCATGCCCCAAGCAAGAAATATGCAAGATATATATATATATATATATATATATATATATATATATATATATATATAATGGCCAAAAGTCCCTGCACAACAGACTGAATCTCTGAGAGATGTGCCATGGAAGGAAGCTAAACCTGATTTATCTTTTAAAACTTGCACTAGACTTATCCCCAAACTTTCTTCTCTTTCTTCCTATAAGGCTGGACCGTTTTCCAGATATGGCCTTTGTAGCAACACCGTAAGCTAGGGGCAACCAACTACAGGACGCCACCATCTTAATGCACATCTGACCTTTTCGGTGGTCTTTAATGAAAGGGGAATGAATGGGGACCCCTTGCCAGTAGTTTGATCTTGCTTTAGTGTTGTAATAGTAAGGGTGAGTATCTTCCATTTCATGGGACTTCGGCTTCAGGCGTTATTCAAAATTCAAAAAAATTAGATATTTTCAAAACTCCAAAAAAAATTAGATATTGTCCAAAAATCCAAAAACAAATATTGCCAAAAAAAAAATCCCACAAAAGGGGGCTTTTGAAAAAGCGCAACGATGTACTCAGTCTATTCTCTCTCTTTTATTCGGATCTCATCTCTCATTCTTGTCAATCACAATTCATTTATGCAATCGCAAAAATTGGCACAAAAATAAAAGATCCACTAAAGATAAACGTCATGTACAAAGATAAGGAGGAGGTGGCTCACAAGCTCCTCACTGTCCGCCGCCACTCTCCCCAGATCCCTCTTGTCTCTCGGGCGGGGGTGGCATCTCACCACCACCCCTACCACTCCTAGCGCTAGTCTCTCCGGCTCACCACCTCTCCTTTTCCTCGTTCCTCCGCCGACTGGAGGAACCGGCAAAAAACTGCCTGACCGAAGCACCACTCGTTCCACTCACTCCGGTCCTACTCCTGCTCCTGCTCTGGGTCTGACCTATGTCGGTCACTATACCCCGAAGCTCCCAGACCAGGGACTGCTGCACGACCAGCTCGGTGCGCAGGCGAGTCAACTCTGCCTAATCTGCTGCTGGCCCCTACGTGCGCAGTAGTGCCAACTCCCTTGTCAGCTCCTCTACCTACGTGCGTAGCCGGTCCCTCTCTGCTACTGCCATCTCTGTCTGGAGGCGCCACTCGGCAACCGACGCTGTCGCCGCATCGACTTGCTCCTGCAACTGGGCCTCCCGGTCAGTGGCGGTCCTCAGCTCGGTCACCTGTGCAAAATCAAGTCAGTACCAAGTGTAAACAAAATTCAGTTCAAATTACTGCCATACTTACCCTCTCTGTCAACTCAACATGAGCCTCTTCGGCCCTCCTCACCGCGCTCGCCAGTTGGTCTGCTAAATCCGACTGGGAGCTCTTCATTGCTGCCCTGGAGGAGGATGCACCGGCCTGTGCCCTCCTCACACTTGCTAGCTCCGCACGCTGCACATGCCACACTTGTTAGTTTTTCAATCAGCTAAAAGAAATGGGTGAGTTACCGAAGTCTGAGTAGGTACTTACTAGCTGCTCTACCTCTCTCCTCGCTACCTCCCGGTTCTGTACTGCCGAGTGTAGCAGGGCCCGGAGTGAGGCAATCTCACCGGCCACATCTACCTGCAAATCATCAAAATCTGTCAGCTCAATCCGATTAGAGCAATTCATAGAGTCTGAGTTTAGATTTTTTTACCTATCGCCTCGCACCCCTGTAGACCCTCGCTCCGTACTTTAAGGCGAATGCCTGCAAGTACGCGTCATCTGAGTCGGCGTCGGACCGGACCCGTTGGCCTCTGTGCTCCCAGTCCTCTATCTGCTCGCGGGCCTGCTCACGCCAGTCCGTAGTGTCATGGAGTCATCGGAAGCTCCGGCCAGGCCTAGGGGTCTGACCTCGGCTAGGGAACTCCACCGCACTCTGATGTAGGCCAAGCGACCTCTGAGTCAGATACAGGTGGAGAGGTAGCACAAGGTTTAGGGGGTGAACCCACACTGTCCTACCAAAGTAGGGGCGGGCCTGCTATAACCAGGGCTGTCCCTCGTCCCCCTCCTCCAGATATGGCTGCCACACCACCTGCACATCAAAACACACCTGATCAGTATTCAAGCAATTAATTCAAATCAATTAAACTTAGAAGAGAGGGTAGAATACTTACATCTAGCTGAGGGTAGACATCAATCGCGTCCTGGATGGACGCCAGTTGCTCCTCTAAGGGGTGCGTGTCGCGGCACGACACCCAGCACCGAGCTAGGGGCACGAGGCCCGGTCGCTCCAAGGTTCCCCTCCTCAGGCCGGGGAGGTGAAGATAGGCCCAGACCTGCAAGAGCATGAAGGCAGTCAGATCACAATTAATAGCATAAGGGTAGTGTAAGTAAAGGGGCAAGAGGAAGAAGAGTACCTGAAGAAAAGGGAAGAATCCACTGATGGATGTATGTCTATCGGAGGAGCCCAGGCTGTCAAACTGGTGCGCCAGGAACGTTGCTCCCCACGCATAGCCACCCACCTAGTCCAGGTCCTCTAGAAGTGGCAGGAACCAGCAGTGGACCGCGTCACCCCTCGTAGCAAATAGAAGTCTGCCAAGGAAGAAGGTGAGGAAGCGACACAGGTCCAGATCCGCCTGTGCGCCGGGGTCACCAGCTAGTACCTCCCTGCACCCACTCCCCAGTTTGCTCAACTGCTCGTCAACTGTCTCGGCCACCTCCCTACCAGTCTGGAAAAGCCCCAGACTCTCCTGCAGCTCTACTCTGGAGATGAGAGAAGACCTAGGACCTATAGTCAGGTCTAGGAGCCTACGTGCTAATCCCTAGTAGTACAGGTAGGTAAACCCGCTCACCGGACGCCCATACACCCTCAGACCTGTGATCCTGCTCACATCCTCCAGGCTGGGGATCATATGTCCCCAGGGGAACATGAAGGCAGTCGCCTCCGCAGCCCACCTGCTACGCAGGGCTTGAGTGAGAGGGGCATCCGCCCTCATCCTCTTTGTCCTCAAAATCTCCCCGAAGCCCATCCTATCTAATCTGTCTCTCTGGAATCCGGGGAGGGCTAAGTACATCACCAGCACCAGGATCCAGAAAACTCGGGCCCTCATTTCTCCCTGCAAGCATAAATCAGTCATTTGGTCAGTTTAAGCATACTTTGTTGGTCTCTCGGCTGAGGTTGCGTCGGCTAGAAGGGCCGTGACCTTGTCGCGATGCCCCGATGGGTCGCGACATGGTCGCGACTGCTGTTGTTGCCACAACCTTGTCATGACAGCCTTTTGGCGCCGTGACAATGTTGTGGTCTTTGACCCCGTCGCGACAGCTGGTATCGCGACAGGGCGGGCCGTCGCGTTCTCAGATGCGGACCGACCGACACTTTCCCTGTCTGGGGTCACTTTTTCTGGGCATCTCGCCCTACATACGTCCTCTATGGGGCTTCCCCATCCCATCCACATCATCCAATCAAAGGTTTTAGGGCATTAGAGCATACCTTTTTCATTGCCGCCTCTCGGGCCATGGCCGCCATCTCCAAATCTGACGTCGGGGCTTCCTCCTCCTCCATCTCGACCTCTGGCACCTCCTCCGCCGCCGGAGGCGCCGCCTCCCGCCGCCGGGAAGATCTCCTTGCTGCCGACCGCTTCCCCTTCCCACTGGATGAGCCACCACCACCGTTACCTCCGCCGCCCTCCATCACCACCTTTGAGAGAGGGAGAGTGAGAGGGAGAGAGTGAGTAAGTAGGGAGAGAGTGTGCAGAGGGAGCAAGAGCAAAGAAGGGTGCGATCGTCGGAGCTCCGAAGCAAGAGGAAGAAAGTTGTGAGTGTGAGAGGGAAAAGAAAAGGGCTTTCTGCGTTTTGAATCCTCGGGTGGGGTCGCGTCGCTTATATGCCTCGCCTTCATGTCGCGGCGTCCGTTTACACTGTGATAGTGTCGCGGCGCACCATCCCGTCGTGACCTGAAAGCGACCTTTTCATTGGTCGCGACATCCGCCGACCTAATCATGCCTTCCATCAATCAATCAGGAGCGTCACATTTATGTGTTTGGTGCTAATTGGGTGTTTGCTTGTGTCTGTGCATAGTTTGTTTGTGTGTATATATTTTCTTTGTTATTATGGTTGTTGCTTTGATTGTTTATCAGAAAATAAAAAAAAAAATCAGAAAGTCAGAAAATCACAAAAAAATGGTACTTCACAGGTAAGTCAGGTAAGTATCACTATCCTTACTCCCTTGCATTACTATATGGTATTTTACTTATTATATCGCTTCAAGGACCGGCTGGTTCTCAATATGCTCTGGGATCTGAGTTCGCCTTCATAAAAAATGGTGATGATCTAGGTGCGTGTTGTTAATCACCGGATAGGCCGTTAAGTTAGATAAGTTTGGGGACGACAGACTCTGTCTTGCGCAGCGGTTGCAGGAAGACTCTTGACCTATTCTTGTCTGATTTAGCAATATTATCCTTGATATATTTTCTATTTTCTCCTTTCTTTTGCATTTGATTTAATGATTTCCTTTCTTTAGCCCAGCATGCATCATGTAGGACTTTGAGCTATCATGACTTATCCCTGGCTAAATAGTGAGCTCTTGTTGAGTGCCCAATCATTCTTCATGATCAGAACAAGAAACCTTTATTCCACTCCAAATTGAAAAGTTTGCCTCCAAGCGAGTTGCTCTTGTCAGCTTGTCAAGAATTTCCTTGTCTGGATTCTCTATACAATTTTCATCCTTCATCCATTTTGGTTGCAAACCGCTCCCAGGATAGAGTCTATGTTACCTGCCTGGCACGCACATGTCCCTCCAAAATGAAACCTGTAGGCTAATCGGCTAGGGTACCTCTCAATCGAGGGGTTGATCGTCCTTTTCTTTCTCATTCTTGTCCAGACCTGTGTCTTCCTTGCATTCTGCTCGAGCAGCTAACTCGGGGCTTTCAAGAAGATTCCAATTTCTTATTGGTTAGATCAGGTGTCTCTTTACCTTGGCTCCCATCTTTTCAGTCCACTTCATGTCGTTTCCGCTTCACCGTCATTTCATGACACCTCCGCTACACTTCCGCTACGCTCCCTTGCAAAGTGGAAGCCAAGGAGGGGAAATCTATAGACACCTAATTCTGGCCTATAAGTCAAACCATTATTCTTGTTCTCTTAATGAGCCTCTAGTTGGTCACTCACCATGAGCCCACTCATTAACCTTGCTTTGAGCCCATTAAAAGCCCAAATCCCGTCCAATTATCCTTGAAGAGTCCTTATGTCCCATTATTGATTATTCTTCATTATGATTGGTCAAAAATTCAAGAATAATAGATTTTCCTTAACGCGACGGGTCGTAGCGCCGCGTTAGCCTCTATCGCGCCCCCCATGTCCGTCACGATAGTCCATGCATATCCATGTACGTGTCCTTAGGGTCGCGACCATTCTGGCCATCACGACTATCTTGTCGCGCCCCTACAACCCGTCGTGACTACAGCCGCGTGCGCTAGCCTCCGCAACCACCTCCTATTTATCCTTTATTGGCATTATCCTCATCCCAAAGTAATCTCCCAACCCCCTGAGTGCGGTTTGGGGTTGTAGGTCACCTTGGGATCTCCCTAGGACTCTCCCTTGTGATTTTCACTTGCATTTATCCATTTATTTGAGTCATTATCACATGAGGACGTGATTTTCTCTCTCCTATTCTATATAAGCATCCCTTCTCCTTCAGAGGAAGGAGAGCCCCATTTTCGCCACGAAGTGCTGCCAAAATTTTCCCTGACTTGGACTTAGCTCGTGGCTCTCCCATTCCACCCCATTCTCTCCTTTCTTCTCCACTACATCATGATGCTTTCTTCATCCATGGAGCTTGGAGGTGGAGGAGGCGACCCCTGGAGCTTCTGCATCAACTAAGGACGTCACCCAACGCCATGGAGTCGCCCCATTAGGGCTCTTTCTTTCTTTCCCTCTCCCATTTTCCTTTCATGCATATTTCTTGCTTTATTAGATAAGATGCATTTCCCATTCTCCTCCCACGTTTTTGTACACCCAAGGGGTTTAAAAATCCCCCAGGTTCGTTCCCTCCATGCTCTCCCTCTTTACTTCATTTGTGAATAGATATTACGCTTAAATATGTTCTTACAGGGTTTTCTTTGTTGTGTTCATCATTTTGGCAGGCGCCTAAGCATCAGTCGATGAGGAGCTCTTATCCTCTGGCAGGCCGGAGGGCGGGAAGAAGATCCAGCCACATTTCTCCCACACTGCAGAGAACGCGACAGGTACGAGGGTTGCGACAACATAGACGCGCCCCGACTGGGCGTCGCGACACTAGATTCATCACGGTGGGGAGATCCGTCGTGATCTTAGTGAGTACCACGTTCTCTTTCCTCTTTCCTAGCGTAGTTAGCCTACCCATTTCTTAATTATGGAAACTAGCTAGGTGGCGATCACACTTCGTTTCATTTCCTTTCAATCCATGCAACATGTTTTGATTCCTTAAAAGCATTGCTTGTGTGTTTTGGGGGGTGCACAACCCTGTGATTACAATAAGCTTAAGATGAATCCCAAGAAGTGTGTTTTCGAAGTATCCTCAGAAAAGTTGCTTGGGTTCATAGTTAGCAAGAGGGGAATTGAGATTGATCCCAACAAGGCCAAAGCAATAATCAACATGCCTCCTCCTAGGAATATCAAGGAAGTTAGAGGGCTGATTGGTAGACTTTAGTTTATTAGGAGATTCATTTCTCAACATTCAATCCATTGTAAGCCCTTCTATGAGATGCTTAGAGGAGAGGCTAAGTTTGATTGGAATGATAAGTGTCAAAAGGCCTTCGAAGAATTGAAGAGTTATCTTTTTAATCCCCCTGTTCTCGCTCCTCCGGTCCCGGGTCGGCCTTTATTGCTCTACGTGTCAACCATTGAAGATTCCACTGGAGCAGTCTTGGCTCAATATGACGACGAGAAGAAGGAGAGAGCGGTGTATTACCTATCCAAGTTGTTCAATGAAGCTGAGAAGAGGTACACTGCCATGGAAAGGACGTGTGTGGCCGTCGTCTGGGTTGCCCAGAAGTTGAAGCATTATTTTGTAGCTCATGAGGTGAAGCTTCTGGCACGAATGGACCCAATTCGGTACTTGCTGGAGAAGCCTGTTCTGACTAAGTGTTTGATGAGGTGGCAAAGTTTCCTTAATCAGTTTGACATCACCTACATGAATCAGAAGTCAATCAAGCGGCATGCCATCGCCGAACATTTGTCCCACCATCCCTTACTTTCATGTTCTCCTGTTGATGAAAGTTTTTCTGATGAAGAGTTAGGAGCCATTATTGATGGTGAACCTTCATGGATACTTTTCTTTGACAGACCCCTCAATTCTAAAGGGAGTGGAATAGGGGCAGTCCTCCTCTCACCGAAAGGGGTAGTAATTCCGCACGCCTACCAACTAACCTTCCCTGCCACGAACATTGTGGTCGAGTATGAGGCACTCCTAGTTGGGCTGAAAATGGCGTTGTTGCTTGGATTAAGGATAATTGGAGATTCGCAATTGATACTCCGACAATCCCTTAGCAAGTACCAGACACGGGATCCCAAGTTGAAACCATACCAGGACTTGGTAGAAAGAGTAATCTGGCAGTTTAGGAAGCTCACTCTAGTTCACACTCCTAGGGCTCAGAACATTCTAGCAGATTCACTCGCTTCCCTAGCTTCTTCTATCCCTATCCCACTAGGGAAATCTTCTAAAACCATCTTCGTTCAAAGATTGAAAATCCCTTCTCACACTGATCCATGGTTCTCTCAACTCAAGTCTCCCTCCCTTCGAGTCCATGCACTTTCAAAAGAGCCAGAAATCGATCTTGATGATGACCATCCCTGGTACTTTGACATTGAAAACTATCTCAAAGATGGATCCTTCGCTGATTATGCCACCTCTTCTGATAGATGGGCCATTCGCCACGTCTCTGAATGTTACAAGATCATAGGTGGCATTCTCCACAAGAAATCCCTCAGTGGGGTCTATCTCCATTGCCTTGATGAGATCAAGTCTCAAAACATTGTTGAAGCCGCTCACTCCAGTGAATGTGGTGGCCATGTCAATGGTAGAGCAATTGCCCAAATGTTTTTAAGACACTATTACTGGCCTACCATGGAAGAAGATTGCACTCACTTTGTTCATCACTGTGCTAAATGCCAACTCCATGGTGACAAAACCCATGCTCCTTTCTCCTCTCTTCACCCTCTCATTGCTCCATGGCCTTTCGCCATGTGGGCATTCGATGTGGTTGGTCCACTCGAGAATAGAACCGGAGAAATCCGTAAGAAGTCCTTCATTCTGACCGCCACCGAGTACTTCACGAAGTGGGCTGAAGTAGAAGCATTCATAGAGGTCAAAGCTTCAACGGTCATTAAGTTCATCAAGCGCGGCATTCTTGCAAGATTCGGCGTGCCTCGGGATATCGTCACCGACAATAGACCACAATTCACTTCGCAGGAGCTTCAAGACATGTGTGGTAAATATGGTATAAACTTGCATCATTCATCTCCATATTATCCACAAGGTAATGGACAAGCAGAAGCTACTAATAAAACTCTCATCAAAATCATAAAGAAAACTTGCAGATCTCACAATAATGCTAATTGACCAGACCACTTAGTTGAGGCTCTGTGGGCTTACCACACCTCGGTCTGAACTCCTATGGGGAAAACCCCTATGCTTTGACATACAGATCAGATGCGGTACTCCTATATGAGATCTTCGTCCCTTCACTAAGAGTTCAATTGGATTCCGAACTTTACCCCGGTCAACGTCGGGAGACTTTATTAGCACAACTTGAACTCTTAGATGAAATGCGAATGATAGCGGCCGACCATGTGCAGGTTTATCGTCAAAGAATTGCACGTTTTTACGCCAGAAAGTTATAGAGAGAAAATTTGAAGTGGGTGAAATTATCCTAAAGTGCAAAGTCATTAAGGCACCAGGTCCCAGGAGTAAATTGCAAGAGAATTGGGAAGGTCCGTTCGTTGTCAAAGAAGCATACTCAGGGAACGCTTATAGGTTAGTGGACACTGAGAGAGTTGAGTTGTCACATCTATGGAACGCAGTCTACCTCAAGAAGTTCTACCCTTAGTCAGTCAGTCAGTCAAGTCTGTCGTTTATCACTTGTCAATGTCATGGGTTTGATACTCTGTTTTTTCGCTTGGTCATTAGTAAGTAGGGTTTCTTCACACACCACACGATGTTGGAGTATTGACCATTAGCTGGAAAATCATAAGTACACTTGGATGTGTCTAATTAGGTCAATGTAACATCTTTTCTCTTCTCACTCGGTCAAGTTTGGAAAAGGGGCAAACTGTAAGACCCCGCGAATTTTGTTCATTTTATTTTGTGCATGTGATATTTACCTGTTGTGTATATGGTGCGTATATTAAATTTATGCATACTATAAATTACTCATGTGCATACGTAAGTATATATATATTGTTTTCTGCGAATATAGCTAATTAGCTAATTTTGTACATGATGTATTTATTCAAATATTATGCATGTTGTATTTAAGTAATAATGTGCATATGATAGGTAAGTATTGCTAAATATATATATATCTTGTAAGTGCACGTAGGATTATTTTGTACATGTATATATTTAAATGTGTATGCATTATCTAACTATCGATGTACATGTTATACTTATTTAAAACTATGCATGTTGTATGTAATTATGCTTTGTACACATATATATGTATATGTTTAACTTTGTGTATATGATATCTACTTATTTCAGTAACTATTAAACTGTTTGGGATGTGACTATGTATCAGTTTTGATGTATGCCTTTGCTCTGGCCGAAATCCCAGTTGGCGGCAACATGCCTGCCGCTGACTTGGCCAGAGGAGTTGGCGTCCAGATCGATGGACGCCAACCCCTCTGTGGGTGGCACCATGGGTGGATGCCAACCACCTGTTGGCGGCACCAAATGTGGACGCCAAGTTCACTGCTTGCTGACGGTTTCAGATTTGGTAATGCTCGCATTTCTCCCGGTTCCAGTTTAGGAAACCCATCCCTCGCTATAGGAAACCTACCCTAATGCCCAACCTACCCAGCCCTATAAAAACACCCTTTTCTGGTTGCGCCAAGTCTTTTGGGGTCATTGGAGAAGCTAGGGTTTCCTGTGGTGAAAAGTTGATCTTTGGAGAGCCAAATCCGGTGACTAGAGGAGTTTTCTGGAGATCTACACCGACTGGGGGATACACCATATGTTGAAGAAGCGTCCCCAACTCCGAGGATCAACCTACATCAACGGAAGAACTGGATCTGAAGAGGTTTCGAGCACCTTCTTGGCTGGACCGAGGAGGGCTTCTCCGACAAGATTCGATCCTTGTGGATTTGTTTTGAGGCAAGTAACCTATGGATGTCAACCCTACACATGTCCCTATAGGTCCTAGTATTTTTTTGGATTTTTCCTTGAGTACTGGAACTCAAAAATCCCCTTGCATGTGTGTGCTATCTGCATGGTCTGCTGACAGAAGATTGGAGGCCACATCCTGTGCTGCCAAGATCTTGTATTGGCGGCAGGATACTGTGCCGTTGACACAGTAGGTGGCACACACTGTGCCACCAAGTTCCTCAGGGTTTTCAAAACTGCTGTTTGATCTCTTTAAGGTGTTTATGTGACTTCTGGGTATGTGTGCATGCTGTAAATTTTATGTGTGGTCAAATGTGATCAGTAGGTCATGTCATGAGGATATTTCGAATTTCTGTATATAGTGTTAATTATTGAAATTTCTGCATTACTGAGAGAAGCATGATTTATCAATGTTAATCCTAAATAATTAGATTTGTTGCATGTTAGGGTTTTATAAATTTTATATGACCATATGATGATTGTTTTCCTGTGTTTGAGCAGTTAATCACGACTGTTCAGATGTAAATCATGTATACATGAAATTCTTGATAAATAGGCCTAAAATCTATCTTAATTAGTAAAATTATATTTACTGTTTGGAAAAATCTGGAAAATGGAGCATGTGATTTGTTTACTGTTTGAAATCTATTATAAAAACTTCATGCTATTTTAATAACAGTAGGTACTGTTATGGTTTTAAATGAGAAAATGACCATATTGAGCATGTTAGGTTTAATTATGTGTAAATCAATGGTTAACAACATGTTAATATTCTATTTTGAGTTGTTTATCACTGTTAAACAGTAAGAGTGAATTTTGTAAACTGAAATGTAAATATTATGCAAAGTGCATGTGAAAAGGGATTAAAGTGCGTATATAAGTATGAGTAAAATGTGACGAAGTATGATAATGAGCTTAATGTAAAATTGGGCCGAGATTGACACTGCTACCATAGAGGTCTGAGAGCTATACCATAGAAAAGTCCTTATGGAAGGCTCAACGTTGTGAAATATATCCTAAGGGCATTAGGGGTGGACAAGTACCACTGGATACGGTGGAGAGGGCTTCTCCCGGTCTGCGCAGTTACCAAGATTCACCACTAGATTGCCCAGGTGGCGGGTATGTGTCATGTGATGTGCTATGTGCTAAGAGATATGTGCTGTGTGATATGGGTGCGTGTGTCCTCTAGATGGTAGTTAGGACTATGTGTCACGACAACTTAAGAGATAAATGTGAATAAAGTGCAAAGTGATATGTGAATGTGGCACGTGGTAAGTGCAATTGACGTGATATGTGATAAGTGAAAGTGCAAGAGTAAATGAAGAGGAAAATGTGTAAATTGATGTGTAAGGGAGAGTAAATGATAATGAGAGTATAATTGCATATATATATATATATATATTCATGTCAAGCATGTGTTAATACCATAAATGTAATATCATGTTAAATATCATGTTATATAGTTTAATAACTTCCATGTGGTAGTGTATATGAATATGTGTAAGTAAACATGTAAATTGTGCAATGAGAAAGATGAACATGTGGAATTGGTAAAGATAGCATGTGAACAAAGGTAAACCCATATGAATGTGTTTAATTCATGTCAAAGCAGCAAACACAAGGTATGTATATGATTGTTAAATGCATGTGAAAATGATTAGAATCCATACTAGGTATGCTATTTACTTTATGCTTAAAGTATGTATAGTTGAAAAAGGGTTTGAAGGAAATTTAAATCTTACAGCATGGTTGAATAAAAGATGTAGAGAGCATGTTATAAGTTTTCTCATACTTAGTTGTTTAAGATATATAAAGCAAGTACCATGTTTATCCTTAAGTGCAAATAAATGTCAATGAGAGAGTAAATGCATGTGAAAACAAAGATAAGAGTGCATATGTTCATGTAATGCATACGTTAATATGATTAATGTTAATTATGAAAGAATGTCTAAATTCCATGATAGACATGCTATTCACTCAGTACATAGTTCCATGCTTAAATTGCATATAGTTGCCAACCAACTTGAATATGTTTTAAACCTTCAATTCATGTTTCATAAAAGTGATATCATGTGTAATTACGAATTATATACATTAAAACAGCAAGCTAAATGAGTAGTTAAATGTGAAAAGAGCAAGCGAAATGGGTTAGATACCATGCTAGGAGTGTTCATTATCTTGTACATAACCTTATGTTTTAAATTGGTAGAATTGTGCAATGATATAATTAGTATTTAAATCATGTATCCTAGGATCTATTATGTGTAGAAAACACGTATAGGTGTATGTTTATTATCCATGATTTAATATGAGCATGTGCTAGTTAAAACATGTTTAGGTGGTTTATGCATGGAGTTAATTATAAAAAGCATGTGTCATGTAAATTGTTATGGTTAGAATGATAGCATGTATTTCCTTATTGTTGGTAGCTTAGTGTGTATGTGATATGTGTAAGGTTGAGATTTTAGATTGCTTGCTGGGTCTTTTAGACCCATACTTGCTTCGGCGTACAGGAGAGACAGGAGTTTCCACACTTGAGGAGGATGTAGCGAGGAGAGACACCGAGCCCAAGGAGTAGCCATATTGTGGAGCGCTTAGTAGTTGTACTTTCCTTTCATAGTTCGAATAAAGTTATTCTTATGGACAATGTTATGGACAATGTAGTTCTTTTAAAATTGTAATAATGTGGACTTTGTCATTTCCTTTTTCTATTTAGACTGTGGAATAATATGATGATGATGGAATGAAGTTGAGCTATTTCTTTTATTCTCGCTGTACTCAATTATATTCATGTACATATCAACCTATCGTTTAGTGTTGAGTTATTATCCCACTGTGATGGCACTCTTTATACCGATGGGGATTGGTATAATCGTACCGATATAAGGAGGGTCGTTGCGACGACCCTCCTTATACCGGTACGATTATACCAATCCACGTCGGTATAGTGAGTCTCGTCACAGTGGGAAATTTACCCCAGCACTAACACACATGATTGAGATGTACACAAATATGAATACAGAGTAGCGGAAGTAAAAGAACCACTATCTTTTCATTTCATCATCCACATTAAACATACATGATCCATATAGCAATTTAAGGAACTAAGTCCACATAATGAAATACAAAATTCAAATTTCATTGTTTGTCCACAATTACATAAGTTCCAAATACATAAGTTCCATTTACATACTATGAAAATGGAAGTACAATGATGGTGACTCCACAACACTCTACTCTCCTCGCTCGGAGTCGCTCTCAACGGTCTCCTCCAAGGAAGTAGGTCACCTGCTAAACCTGTACGCCGAAGCAAGAGTGAGTCTAAAGACTCAGCAAGTAAACTCCATACACATCATACATGCATACATCACAAGTAAGTCCTACATTCAATTTCATTAAATCAAAAACATATAGCATGGTTGAAACAATGATAAGAGACAACCTGTCATGATATTTCTACATAATTCACAACACATGATACATGGTTTATGTCATTCCAAATTAGAATACCTATCACATGCTTCCTACTTATCTATCCACATGAGAGCTACATTCACAATTTAAGCTACAACATGATAGCAGTTTAGCATGGGATTTTCACACACATAAAAGGAAAATACTCCCAACGTGGATTCTACATATTTTTGCACATGTAAAACATTGTTATAAACATATTAAGGTTTCTGTTTTGACATGAATCCCACATTTTCATAACATGAATCACAATTTCACATTCTAACACATTTGTTTCACATGTTTACACATTTGCACATTCACATTGTTTATTTTTACACATTACACATATACACATGTTCACACTACATAATTTGCACATATACACATTCACATTTTCACATTTAGATGCCGTGACACATAGTCCAAACTACCACTAGAAGGACACATTCACATCACATAACACATAGACGCCACCTAGGCAACACAGTGACGGCTCTTGGTACTGCACAGACCGGGAGAATTAATCTCCACCCTAACCAGTGGTACTTGTCCACCTCCAGGATTTCATCCTAATGCCCTTAGGATCTTAACACATTGAACCTTCCCGTGGGGACCTTTCCACGGTACAGTTCCACAGCCCTCTATGGAAGCATTGTCACACACGACACAATTTACACATTTTTCCGATTTAACACACGCACAATTTTACACAATTAACACACCATTTCCATTTTCACACCCATGCACGTAATTCAATTTCTCTCTAACATGATACTACTGTTAACAGAATTTAACACTTAGGAACTTACTCTATTCATGCTGAAAACACATTATCCAACCAAAATCGTGTTAAGCACGCATTAATAGCTCATTTTCATTGGAAAATCTACAATGTACTCTGTTGTTGCCCAAATCATATGAGATTTTAACCAAAGGCTATTTACAGGTTTCAGACCACACACACAAATTTTCATATTTTTATGAACTGTATTAAATTTATAGAAAATAAAACATTCAACCATATGACATTCATAAATCAGTTATCATGGAAGCATAATATCATGGTCTGTTTTGATAGTGCAGTAACCTGCATCTATCATTCATATTACCATAGAAGTTTTCCCCGAATTTATTTCACATCATACAATTTACTGTGAGTTTTACAAGAACCTACCCATGGTTTCTATTTTCAGTACAGAAATTGTAATAAATCACATGATCATGGGAAAATTTCCAAATTTTCGGGACAGAGACTGACATACATACGCATGATCTAGAAAAATTATGACATTCAAATTCTTCACAAATCAGGTGAACAACAAGCTATCCTATACAAGATCTTTATCTAACATGCATTTCACATAAACCTAACAATTTATACTAATTACAGAAATTTACAAAAATCTCACAATGCATTCCATTATCTATATTACATAGCATATAGCATTTACAATATATCCTCATGCGAAGAAATCCATAAATAATCATATATAAGGAAGAACAGTTCCCTGTTCTGTCCTGAAGAACAAAACGACAAAGGCTGGCCATTCACAGAGGTTAACGACATCATCGTCTGCCGCCAAATGAAGAGCTTAACGGAAAGGGATCTTGCCGTTAAGTTCCTGTCTGTGCAAAAACACAGACCGAGCTCCAAAGAAAAGGGTGAATGTG
The DNA here is from genome assembly GCA_014218235.1 of Colocasia esculenta. Lineage (NCBI taxonomy): Eukaryota > Viridiplantae > Streptophyta > Magnoliopsida > Alismatales > Araceae > Colocasia > Colocasia esculenta. The sequence continues at coordinate 82,368,842 of CM024753.1, forward strand.
GGGGTTCCAGGACACGAGTAAAATCCCAAAAATATCTAAGACCTATTGGATACATACATGCATCACGGGGATGGGTTACTTGCCTTTGAATAAATCTACAAACGGATTACAAGGTCGGAGAAGCCCTCCTCGGCCAAATCCAAGAAGCCTCCAAAACACCTCCACTCCGGCTTCTGGGATGATCCTCGCAGCACACCAGAGCCGGGGATGTGTAGCCTGATGTCAAGGGTTCCTCCTTGTCGAAGTAGATCGCCGGAAGAAGCCACCAGTCTTCAGATCTCAAGGCTCAAAGTTCTAGTTTCGTACAGGGACTTAGGGTTTCTAGGGTTTTCTTTGCCAAGAGACAAAGGGGTCTAAGACCAGCTGCTAAGGGGTGTTTCTATATAAGTCTAGGCTTCGGGCATGCGTGGGCTGTAACACCCTAGAAATTTTTATTGGTTGAAAAACTTGAAAAATAAGGTTATTAGACTTAACCATTATTCTTAAATTGAATTAATTGATATTAGGGAATGTTTAGTATTAGTTAACGTTTCCCCAATGTCGTACACAGAGGTGCGCGCTCCCACAGGGCGACACCGAAAAATGACAACTAAATAAAAATCCGAGAACACCATAATTTCCAGAAAAATGTGGAGATCTCAGAAATATAAATATCTGAATTTTTCGACGTTCGGACCTCGAGGATAAGTGGACGCGACTATTTTTCGGGTGATTTTTCACCTAGTGTAAAATAAAATCTAAAAATCAAACTAAAATCACCATAATTTGTAGAACCATCACATTAGCTTATGGTAGAAATTTCAATACAAACGGACATCATTTGGACATGTTAACAGAAAGATCTTTGGGCCAGCCGAATTATGGTCCAATTACGGGTTGGTTTTTTTGGAATTTCCAGAGGCTTACGTGTGGAGCTAGGGGTGTTCACGGTTCGGTTCGGTTTTCTCCATTTTTTTGGAGAAATCGAATCGAACCGAACCGAATTTACTGTTTGAACCGAACCGGACCGAACCGATTCGGTTCAAACCGAAATATTACATTTCTAATATTTTTTAATATTTTTATAATATGTTTGGGGTTTTTATGACATTTTACAAGTAAAACAGTTAAAAAGGAGGTTTTTTTGGCGGTCGCGAGTTTCGAACTCGCGACCGCCATGCGCGTGGAGGGCGCGCGAAGGCGCCCTCCACTGCGCTACTTTTTTTGTGTTAAATTCTATTATTTATATAATTATATATATGTATTCGGTTTATTTCGGTTTCCCAGCCAAAAACCGAACCGAACCACCCAGCTCATGAAACCGAACCGAACCGAACCGGTCGGTTCGGTTCGGTTTGGACCAAATAGTGAACAGCCCTATGTGGAGCAATGGGATGGCCAGCACACTTGAAGGAAATGTTAACACATACTTACCTGAAGTGTCTAAACTGGAGAATGCATGGTAAACGTGTCATATGGTAAAACCCAAGGGCTCCTATACTGTTACACCTGGGCGGTTATCGTGTCATGGTGCATGGCATGTACAGGGGAGTATATAAGTAACCTAGCAACCTTCGTATCTATCTTTCCGACTCCTCTACTGTGGTGCTGCTGCTATGCGTACAAGACTTCACAGTTGATGTGTAGCTAGAGCTACTGAGCTTCCTTCTTGCACCCTTGTTCTTGTTCAAGTTCTTGTTGAGCTGCTGCTCGTTGGGCTACTGCTTGTTCTATAGAGTGGCAAATTGTTGTTGCTGGGGGACAGTCGGTGGCAACCTTAGTCTCTTCTTCTTCTTGCTAGTTGTAATCCCCTTAAAAGGGAAGGCTTCATACTTCAAGCAAGATAGAATTCTTTTCCTTTCTCACTCTTTCCTAAATCCTTGACTTCTACCTTTGTTAAAGAGGTCATGATTACCTACTTACTTGCTTTAAACTTGTGAATTCTTCTTTGAAACTGTGTATCCATCCCTTATAATCATGTTTTAGTTGTGTGTCTATAGGATTCACTTCCATCCCATTCTTCTTCCTATACCTCAACTTAGCTCAATGGTTTGAGGTGATCCTTCACCATGTGCAAGCTATTTCCCAGATTCAGGAAGTAGTTCCATGACAAGAATTGAGCCTTCATCATGTATAATTTAGTGTTTGGTCATGAGAGGCAACACATCATTTCCCTTCCATCATAACTTGTTTAAATCTGAAATCATGTTGATCCTATTGTGTAGTGTAGATGGAGCTATGACAGTTCTTTCTACCTTCTTAGAGTTGATTTGTTGAGAGATCATGAAAATCTCAAGTGAGTGTACCTTGATAAATGATTGATGGGAAAAGAAAAGAGAGTTCTATGGAAATTTCTCTTCCAGTAGTTTTCCCCTTGAGTTTGTCTTCTCTTTTGGTCATTCATGTGTACCATGTTCCATGTTCTTTCTTTCACTTCCTTGTAAAATTGGTTGGTTTCTTGAGGTCAAGATCATGCTTAGGTAAGTCTTAAACATGGTAGGGGATCATAGGAAAGCTTGGTAGAACAACTTTTAGATGATTTTGATCCTTTTCTAAAAGTTCATACAGTACTTGTCGACAGCCATGCCTTTAGCTGTCGACAGGGCCATGTTTCCAGAACCCAGGAGGTTCTGCTTGACAGTGGTTGTCGACAGCCACCTTCTTGGCTGTCGACAGGCACTAGAAGAACCCCATTTCTGCTTCTGGGAAAACAACACCTGTCGACAGCAAGCTTCTGCCTGTCGACAGGTACTGCCAGGATCATGTTTCCAGCTCTGACCTTGTTCCATTCTTTGCTGGAAACACACTCAATTGTTCCAGCTGTTAGTCCACCTATATCTTGTGGTTTTTATCACCTAAAAACCTACTAAAACCAGTCATGTTACCTTCCTTTTCATCATGAATCATTCCTTCAAAAGTTCCAGTCACAATTGATCTTGTGAGATCATCAATTTTCTGAAATCAATGAAGGAACAGAGTTCCTTAATTCTTGTGTGTAAATCATGAGTGAATCCTTGTGTGTCCTTGATTCATTATAAGAATGAGTGTGTGATGATGACGAGTTGTGAGTCTTTAGGACTCATTCGAGAAATATGCCTGACAAATAAAGGGCTGGTTCAGTCCTGGGGGGAGCGCCCGAATTCGTCAGTGGCCGCACGGGGGCGATGAGAATTTCTGGATGTTGGCATACATCAATTCTGTTTGATTAGTCATCATATCATGCTTGTGTGTGTGAAAATGTGTCTGACTCTGAATTCAAGTATCATCCTGAGTTATTGATCTTGCTTCTAAACTATTCTTGTTCAATACGTGAAATCAATTTGGCTCATTTATCCAATTTCTTTAACACTCAGTGCTAGCTATACATATGATCTTATCTTGAAATTATACATTTGAATCCTTTCTATTTCAAGGAATTGAATTCTACTGGGCTAGTTAGCTCATCAAATTCCACTTTTTCAAGTAATCTACAATTTTACAAGGTGGGACTTCGGGACTTGTGTGTGGAGAGACCAACCATGGTGACATTTTATTTTTACAATGTAAATCAAGAACCATGTAACACCTATTGAATGGTGAATAATAATTTTTATTTATTGAAGCCTCTGAGCAAATGTCATGTTCAATCAGTATAATTTTACTCTTGATTTCTCGTTCGCTCACGTTCCGACATTTATAGATATATTAAATGTCGTGACGTGACAGAATGGTATCAGAGCATTGGTTGAGGATTCAAATAGTTATGGTCCTCAATATCCTGTAGTGACCTGTGAGAATGGGTAGAAAGCTTGAAGGTAAACTAGATAAGTAAAGTAGGAAATGGATTGTATTGAGTATGAAATGAATATCTAGATATATGTTCCCTCCTACAATTCATCTTCACTTCCATAATTTCATGCTTGTGGGTTCTCCATTTGTACAACTCATATGTAATAATTGTTTCATGTTCCTTAGAACTCACCTTCCTTTGATTTCCTTCTTCTATTCTTGCTTCTTATTCCTACACAAGAACCTCATAATTAAAGTGTTCACCATTTATACACACTTGAAACAACCATATATGTGTTGTTCCATTCCTTGAAATCATGTCTTAGCTAAAGTTTGTGTTATGACTCAAGCATACTATGAAACTCGCCCTATAGAAGTAAGAAAATGTTGTTAGGAAGTGTTACACTTTTAGTTGTCATTTTTCCTCAAATTTCCATGCCACAATATATACCTATTATTCTACTTGTTTCCCTCATGGAAAGTGGTGTTTAGAACTGGGAACAAAACTCTTTTGATGTTGTCAATCATGTAAAGATTCATAGGAACACTTGGTAGAATTTCCTATGGTAGTTTTTCAAGATTCCTAGAAGTTTAGATCACACCTGTCGACAGCCAGCACTTACCTGTCGATAGGTAACATGCTTCCAGAACCCAGAAATGCAGAACTGACAGTAAATGTCGACAGCCACTTCCTAGCTGTCGACAGACACCAGTTTGTGATGAACTGGTCCTTCTTCAGTCAGAAGTGTCAGCAGGTTCAGTCAGAAGGCACCCTGTAGAACTAAAACTCATACCTTATTTACATTCCATATCATTTAAGTAAATGTTATAATTTGATGTTTCATTACTTAAATGATATGGAATGTAAATAAGGAAGTACCCCCATTTGAATCCAATAAAAATATCAGAAAAATCTATCTCTTACCAATAAAAAGTCAACTCTCCCACCGAAGAAGAAAAAAACACAATTTTTGCGATTCCATCAAAATAGCGTCTTTCTAATTTCTCACAATTTGGCCTACCTAAAAATTTCATAATTCAAGTAAACCTAGTAGAATGATAAAAATTCAAGGTCCGGTGAAAAATAATAAACACACATATGACTTCTCCAAGGGAGCCCTCTCCTACTGAAGGAAAAGTCAAACATGTTCATCCCTTAATCTACATCGATATGACTTTTACATTGATATGTTAATATCTCCAATTCTAAATAAGAATTAGTAAATGAATGGTTCAACCAATCATATAGATTTCATGACCATCCTCGTGATATATTCTTCTGTTGACTTTCCCACGTTCTTGGATTCTAAATTATTATACCACTACAATGAATCAGTTAATCCTCATTTACCTCCATCCCTCACTAAATCAAGTGAAACTCTTTAATAACTCGAATGTGTGGAACACTCACACAATTGATGACTCAAGGTTTTGAGATCGTTTTAAATCTCACAAACCGTATACACACAATGTAGGATTGAATCTGTTTATGTCTATTGGAGTAGACAATCAAACAAAATAGTGAAGAAATAAGTAGAAAATATCCAATTAGGGAGAATTTTGGAGAAATGCAAGGATATGCAAATACATTGCACAAGAATTTGGACTTAGTGAAATGACTCCTTGAACTTCCAATTACATCCTCTATAGGCTTGAACTCATCAAAATTTTTCTTCTAACTGTAACATAAGAATCAAATGTCTCATAGATGAGTTAAATCCTAAAGTTTTGCTTTAATTAATAACCAACATGGCATGTCAATGCACACAAACAATTGGACTTGGAATCAGTAGGAAAAGTATCTGTAGAGTTAACTTCATGTCTTCTAAGAGTCAACCTTAATCAGGTGATTGCAGTTTTGATTAATTATCCATCACATAGAGTTGATCTTGTAATTTCCTTGTGTCGACCTCACGTATGAGTAGTGTCAACCTAAGAAGTAATCAGGGTCAACTCACTTAATAAATCTTTTGACTTATGAATTTTCATATGTTATAAAAGGTTTGTGTTAAATATTTATTACATTTAGCTGGGTATATCAAAACCAGGAACACAACATATATCATCTGTCATATTTTAAGATCCTACAAGAAAAAGGCACCATTTAATCATGAAGATTAATGTATAAAGTAACTAGATACATACTGTAACAATTGTATTAGTAGTATGAATCAGAAAAGCTGAGTTTTAAATCACATGATTGACTAACTAAACTTAAATTTGTTTGCTCAGCCAGCGTAATGGGAGAAGAAACACAATGGAAAGAGGTTCAACATGCAATGGACAATCTTGCTCAGTCCGTAGAACGGGTAGTTCCCGTTGATGATCAAAGAAAAGTGACTGAAGCTATTAGAAGTAATTTTATGTATAAGTTAATAGGATTAGAGTATAGTAAGAAGTACTTGAATTTAGTTGTTATAGTAGGATAAAACTTGGTAAGTTTTGTCAATCAATGTAATCTGTAAGGCTGAATATGGAGCTTTGTAACGGAAATGTTATGTGATAAGTAAGATCATTGTTGTCTATCTTCATATTCTTCATACTCATCAACCTCGTCATACCTTATTACCATTTTTAAGGGAATATGTACTCATATAACTCTATGAGGGTTATAGTTATTTCTTGATAAAAGAAATCTTAGGAGTAATATACTACTACCAAAAATAAGAAACGTAGTAGCATGTACTAATGGAACCCTTGTTCACCACATGGTTTCATAGAATTTAAAAATGCTAACTAATATTCAGATTTCCATCAACTAATGATATCGTGATAACAAGTTATATAAAAAGTGTATACATTATATGACATGGTAATCATAATAAGATTGGTGAAACTAATCTGGATTAGATAAAGTTCTAAAAACTGAAAACTTACATCTTAGTGATACATCCAAACTCGTCAAGAAGTTTGGAGGACCAAACTCTTTTTAGTGGGGGAGAGTTGTAACACCCTAGAAATTTTTATTGGTTGAAAAACTTGAAAAATAAGGTTATTATACTTAACCATTTTTCTTAAATTGAATTAATTGATATTAGGGAATGTTTAGTATTAGTTAACGTTTCCCCAGTGTCGTACACAGAGGTACGCGCTCCCACAGGGCAACACCGGAAAACGACAACTAAATAAAAATCCGAGAACACCATAATTTCCAAAAAAATGTGGAGATCTCAGAAATATAAATATCCGATTTTTTCGACGTTCGGACCTCGAGGATAAGTCGACGCGACTATTTTCTGGGTGATTTTTCACCTAGTGTAAATAAAAATCTAAAATAAAATAAAATCACCATAATTTGTAGAACCATCACATTAGCTTATGGTAGAAATTTCAATACAAATAGACATCATTTGGACATGTTTACAGAAAGATCTTTGGGCCAGCCGAATTATGGTCCAATTACGGGTTGGTTTTTCTGGAATTTTCGGAGGCTTACGTGTGGAGCCATGGGATGGCCAGCACACTTGAAGGAAATGTTAACACATACTTACCTGAGGTGTCTAAACCGGAGAATGCATGGTAAACGTGTCATATGGTAAAACCCAAGGGCTCCTATTGTTACACCTGGGCAGTTATCGTGACATGGTGCATGGCATGTACAAGGGAGTATATAAGTAACCTAGCAACCTTCGTATCTATCTTTCTGACTCCTCTACTGTGGTGCTGCTGCTATGCGTACAAGACTTCACAGTTGATGTGTAGCTAGAGCGACTGAGCTTCCTTCTTGCACCCTTGTTCTTGTTCAAGTTCTTATTGAGCTGCTGCTCGTTGGGCTACTGCTTGTTCTACAGAGTGGCAAATTATTGTTGCTGGGGGACGGTCGGTGGCAACCTTAGTCTCTTCTTCTTCTTTTTAGTTGTAATCCCCTTAAAAGGGAAGGCTTCATCCTTCAAGCAAGGTAGAATTCTTTTCCTTTCTCACTCTTTCCAATCCTTGACTTCTACCTTTGTTAAAGAGGTCATGATTACCTACTTACTTGCTTTAACTCTTCTTTCACTCTTTCCTAAATCCTTGACTTCTACCTTTGTTAAAGAGGTCATGATTACCTACTTACTTGCTTTAAACTTGTGAATTCTTCTTTGAAACTGTGTATCCATCCCTTATAATCATGTTTTAGTTGTGTCTGTAGGATTCACTTCCATCCCATTCTTCTTCCTATACCTCAACTTAGCTCAATGGTTTGAGGTGATCCTTCACCATGTGCAAGCTATTTCCAGATTCAGGAAGTAGTTCCATGACAAGAATTGAGCCTTCATCATGTATAATTTAGTGTTTGGTCATGAGAGGCAACACATCATTTCCCTTCCATCATAACTTGTTTAAATCTGAAATCATGTTGATCCTATTGTGTAGTGTAGATGGAGCTATGATAGTTCTCTACCTTCTTAGAGTTGATTTGTTGAGAGATCATGAAAATCTCAAGTGAGTGTACCTTGATAAATGATTGATGGAAAAGAAAAGAGAGTTCTATGGAAATTGCTTTTCCAGTAATTTTCCCTTGAGTTTGTCTTCTCTTTGGTCATTCATGTGTACCATGTTCCATGTTCTTTCTTTCACTTCCTTGTAAAATTGGTTGGTTTCTTGAGGTCAAGATCATGCTTAGGTAAGTCTTAAACATGGTAGGGGATCATAGGAAAGCTTGGTAGAACAACTCTTAGATGATTTTGATCCTTTTCTAAAAGTTCATACAGTACCTGTCGACAGCCATGCCTTTAGCTGTCGACAGGGCCATGTTTCCAGAACCCAGGAGGTTCTGCTTGACAGTGGTTGTCGACAACCACCTTCTTGGCTGTAGACAGGCACTAGAAGAACCCCATTTCTGCTTCTGGGAAAACAACACCTGTCGACAGCAAGCTTCTGCCTGTCGACAGGCACTGCCAGGATCATGTTCCAGCTCTGACCTTGTTCCATTCTTTGCTGGAAACACACTCAATTGTTCCAGCTGTTAGTCCACCTATATCTTGTGGTTTTTACCACCTAAACACCTACTAAAACAGTCATGTTACCTTCCTTTTCATCATGAATCATTTCTTCAAAAGTTCCAGTCACAATGATCTTGTGAGATCATCAATTTTCTGAAATCAATGAAGGAACAGAGTTCCTTAATTCTTGTGTGTAAATCATGAGTGAATCCTTGTGTGTCCTTGATTCATTATAAGAATGAGTGTGTGATGATGACGAGTTGTGAGTCTTTGGGACTCATTCGAGAAATATGCCTGGCAAATAAAGGGCTGGTTTAGTCTTGGGGGGAGCGCCCGAATTCGTCAGTGGCTGCGCGGGGGCGATGAGAATTTCTGGATGTTGGCATACATCAATTCTGTTTGATTAGTCATCATATCATGCTTGTGTGTGTGAAAATGTGTCTGACTCTGAATTCAAGTATCATCTTGAGTTATTGATCTTGCTTCTAAACTATTCTTGTTCAATACGTGAAATCAATTTGGCTCATTTATCCAATTTCTTGAACACTTAGTGCTAGCTATACATATGATCTTATCTTGAGATTATACGTTTGAATCCTTTCTATTTCAAGGAATTGAATTTACTGGGCTAGTTAGCTCATCAAATTCCACTTTTTCAGGTAATCTACAATTTTACAAGGCGGAACTTCGGGAACTGTGTGTGCAGAGATCAACCATGGTGGCATTTTATTTTTACAATGTAAATCAAGAACCATGTAACACCTATTGAATGGTGAATACTAATTTTTATTTATTGAAGCCTCTGAGCAAATGTCATGTTCAATCAGTATAATTTTACTCTTGATTTCTCGTTCGCTCACGTTCCGGCATTTATAGATATATTAAATGTCGTGACGTGACATGGGCAAGGTCTGATGGATGTTGAGAGCCATTGGGAGACATCTCCCCAATCAGTGAGCAAGCCCAACCTGGAATTTCGGGGTCTGCTGTGCACAGAAATTCAGAGAAGTAGACGTCCATATCCATGGCCGTTACCTCATATCTGGCGTCCACGACATGGACGTTGACTCAACATGGACTCCATCCATGTTGACGCCAATTTGCTCTTCGGCCAGAGCTTAAACCATGCAGAAAACCACTATACGCATATATATATACATGCAATATATATAGTATAGTGTACACACTACTACACCATGCAAACAAACAACATTACATCTAAACATACCTCATGCACATAAGTTACACCTAGCTAATATGTACGTAGATACCTACATATGCATACAGATATTTACACACAAGCACGAATCACACACACAACAAAGATACAAGGACAAAATTTGAGGGCCTTACACCCTCTCCCCCTTAAGGAAACTTCGTCCTCCAAGTTTAAACAACACTACTCAAATAAATGAGGATACTTCTTCCTCATTGCATCCTCAAGCACCTAAGTAGCCTCCTCTCGCGAGAAGTTCCGCCATAAAACTTTTACCGACGTAATACTCTTGTTCCGGAGATGCTGAACCTTCCGGTCAAGAATAGCTACTGGTTGCTCCACATACGATAGATCTGGCTGGATCTCCGCTGGATCGTGACTAATAATATGAGATGGATCTTGAACATACTTCCTGAGCATAGATACGTGGAAAACGGGATGAACACTAGCTAAAGCCGGAGGCAAAGCTAGCTCGTAAGCCATGCTACTTAAATGCTTGAGAATCTCATACGGGCCAATGAATCTGGGACTTAATTTGCTATGCCTGCCAAACCTGACGACACCTCGAGTAGGTGAAATCTTCAAAAAGACATGCTCACCCACCTCGAACTCCAAATCCTTCCTCCTGTTGTCGGCATAGCTCTTCTGCCTATCCTTGCCGCAACAAGTCTCTTCCTGATAAGCTGAATCTTATCCGAAGTCTCCTAAATTAACTCCGGACCTATCAACTGCCTATCGCCGGTCTCCTCCCAACATAAAGGAGATCTGCAAGGCCTTCCATACAACGCCTCAAATGGAGCCATACCAATGCTCGCATGAAAACTGTTGTTGTATGCGAACTCCACTAGAGGTAAATGACGCTCCCAATCATCCTTCCAATCCAGCACACACGCCCTCAACATATCCTCGAGCGTCTGGATAGTCCTCTCAGACTGTCCATCTGTCTGGGGATGAAATGCCGAACTGAGCTTCAGCTCCGAACCTAAAGCATCCTGAAGACCCTTCCACAACCTCGAAGTAAATCTCAGATCTCGATCCGAAATGATTGACTTCGGCACACCATGCAATCTAATAATGCTACTGACATACAATCTAGCCAAGCTCTCTACTGACTGCTTCTTCTTCATAGGCAAGAAATGCGTAGTCTTCGAGAATCTATCTACGACTACCTAAATCGAGTCATTACCTCTTCTGGATCGAGGCAAACCCGAAACAAAATCCATAGTGACAGCTTCCCACTTCCATACTGGGATCTCCATCTTTTGCATGAGACCAGATGGTCGCTGCCGCTCGGCTTTCACTTAATGGCATACTAGACACCTAGATACATAATCCGCTACATCCCTCTTCATGCCAGACAACCAAAAGGACCTCTTCAAATCCTGGTACATCTTGGTGTTACCCGGATGAATAGAGAATCTCGACCTATGAGCTTCTGCTAAAACATGCTTACAGACATCTACCATGTCAGGAACACATACTCGGTGGTGGAATCTAATCACACCATCCTCATCACGAGCAATGCCTGCCTTGCCCACTAACTCTTGGAGTCTAGGGTCGGCTTTCTCTGTTGCTCGATCACCTCATCCAACCGAAGACCTAAGGGACAACTGAGCCACAAAATCCTGACATAAGGGCTCTAACTCAGTCATCGAACACGCCACATCCTTCAACATCTTCCAATCCTGCTGGAGCGAAGACCTCCTCCTGCTAAGAGCATCCGCTACGACATTCGCCTTGCCTGGATGATATTGAAGATCGAAGTCATAGTCCTTGAGGAACTCAATCCATCTCCTCTACCGTAGGTTTAGTTCCTTCTGGGAGAAGAGATACTTCAAGCTCTTATGGTCAGTGAACACTTCAAATCTGACACCATAAAGATAGTGCCTCCAGATCTTTAGTGCATGAACCACTGCCGCAAGTTCCAAATCGTGAGTTGGATAGTTATGCTCAACCTCCTTCAATTGGCGAGAAGCATATGCCACTACCCTTCCTTGCTGCATTAGCACACAGCCTAAGCCAATCCGAGATGCATCCGTATAAATGGCAAAACCTTCAGCACCACTAGGTAATACCAATACCAGAGCGGAAGTAAGTTTAGCCTTCAATAATTGAAAGGTACTCTCACATGTCTCGGACCACACAAACTTCACCCCCTTTCTGGTAAGCTGAGTCAATGGGGCGGCGATGGATGAAAATCCCTCAATGAATCGCCGATAGTAACCAGCCAAACCCAGAAAACTACGAATCTCCGAAGGGGTCTTGGGGGTTGATAACTACATGAATTTTTGCGTTAAATGTCATACATATAGTAACTTTAGACCGTCTTTGTCCATAAATAATGTGCAATTTGATTTTAATTCTCATTTTCATCCATTAATAGGTTTTCGAGCATATTAGTTAAATAATTTTGGTAGAATACACTAGTTAGATTTTTATTTAATAAAGACGATGTCTTTTAGTTTAACTAATAAAAGTAGGTACAACGTAAATAAATAATTTTTGGTCTTATTATCTTTTAATAATTCTTGTAGAAATCAGTTTATAAATAAATCAAATTTAAATAAATTTTAGTTAAATAAAATTTCCATATTCAATCCCATCATGCCTCACCCCACTCCACCCCATTAAATAAATAATATCCCAACTAAATTGACTGCCACAATCCATTCCCATTTTAACCATTTTTTTTCCGATATTTTCCTAACCTTTTATCCATTTCTATTTCTTTGTCTCATCTATTGGAAGCTTCACGAAGAAGCTGGAAGCAACTATGCTGCTGCTGCTGCGGAGCTCTGGCGGTTTGTGTGAACCAGAGATGGCGCTGGGAGCTTGGCCAGGGTGCAAGCGGAGCTGGTGCTGTGCGGCTGGCGACGGCGGGCGCCTGTGCAAGGGAGCTGGAGGCGGTTGGCGCTGGGGAGCCCAGCTGAGCTGGCAGGCGATGGAGCGGCTGGAGGGCTGGGCAGCCAGCACCCAGGCGCGATGGAGGAGGAGAAGCTGGCGGCCAGCTGAGGGGTGCTGTGCATCCAATGCTGAGGTGTGTGCGCAGCGGCTTGAGGCCGCGTGGAGCTCCGGTGCGAAGCAGCAGCAGAAGATTGGGTGCGCGGGGCGTGAGGCGCTCAGGCGGTTGAGGACTTGTGGTGTACGGCAGCTGGCGATCTGGGCGTGTGAAGATGGCGAGGAGGTGCAGATGCTGTGTACAGCCCGTGTGTGCTGTGTGTGAAGGCCAGGGGCTCTGGCGGCCCAGGCTGGGTGGCATGCCTGCGGATGGGTGGTGTGCAGAAGCGATGGAGGCTGGCGCGGTCCGTGCGCGGCTGGAGGCGGTTGGCGCTGTGCGTGCCTGGTGCTGTGCAGAGTGTGGAGCTGAGGTGGCGATCCTGGTAACTGCTGATGTAGCGATCCCGGTGGAACAAAGCTGGCGATCCTGGTGCGTTGGTGATCCGGGAGGCGCCCGGCCATCTATAAAAGGACCCGAGGTCCTCTTGCCAAGGGGTTAGCTGGTTCGACTTCTTAGAATTTTTTTTTTTAGCTAGTTCTTCTTCCTTGTTCTTCCAGAGTTCAGGGTTTTGGCCAGTGAGATTTTTGGGGGAATTTTTCTGCCATTGTTGTCTTTATTTTTTATCTGTTCTCGGTTCAGAATTCTGGGGGGTTTTTAGTTTTATTTCTTCTGTAAGGGGCAGGGAGAGGTAGAGAGAATTGCTTTGTTATTTCTTCTTCTATTCAGCATTTCAAGAATTTCTGCTATTTGTGTAGTTCGACATTCTGTAAGGCTTTCAGCATCTGTGAGAATTTAGTTTTTTTTTGTTCTTTACTTCTGTGAATAATTGAGCTGTGGTTTGGCATCCGGGAGAATTGAGTATTGCATCTGAGTTTTGCCTCTGCTACTGAGTGGGAGCAATCCGAGGTGCTTTGTCTTCCTCCTTCTCTCAGTTCTGTGAGAGATTCCAGAGGGCTGAGGAGATCGACCCAGTGGAGCTTGCTATTTCTATTTTGCTCTGTGTTTTCTTCTTCCTCCTTTCTTCTGTGTGAATTGCTGAGATCGGTGTTGTGTTTCTTCTCTTATGTGGAGATTGTGAGGATCTGATGGCAGCTAGCTTCTGATGCATCTGAATTTCCTGAGGTAGCAGTAGGCTTTTAATTTAGCAACATTAATTTTTTTTTGTCTTTGAATTCTTTGTTCAATCCTTTCTAAAGTTCCTGTTCGATTCTTTGAGCTATGAGGATAAGTGGTCTGGTGTTGTGGTGCGCTACTATTGTAGATTGTTCATCCCTCGGGGGCTGTGAGGGTATATTGGTTTGATAAGTTCTTTTGAGATTTGTGTTCTGACGCCATTTTATCTCTTTAAATTCCAGAGCAATTCAAATTTAGAACTTGCATTTTTGTGTAAATTTTCTATTTTGGTTCGATCGGTCGGAGAGGAGAGATTGATCTTTAACTAGCTTGAATTGAATCTGTTCTTCCAGTGATTTGAGAATTGATAGTTTAGATTTATGTTCATCTGTTTGATCCCTCAATTGAGAGGGTACATTGATATCAATTTCTATTTTCATTTCAATTCCACTTGTTATTTCATTAAGTTTGATATGTCTGAGTGTGAGGGATTTGATTGATGCAAATTACAGAGTTAATTCTCATGCAGTGTGATTTGAGTTAAGAGTGTTTGTTAGAATGATTTCAAGATAAAGTAGTTTAAATCAAGTTCTATTCGGCCTCTCTGTGGATATGACCTGTGCTCACCATTTTACTAGTTCATATTTGCTATTTTAAATTTGTGAGACAGTTTAGAGGAAGTGCGCATCGTGACTTGTGCGAGGAACTCGAGACAACGAAAATGCACAGTCAACATGTCGTGCGTTCAGGGGTCTCCCAATCCATAACTGCCTGGACCTTTGCTGGATCAACTACTACGCCAGCACCGAAGATAACATGCCCAAGAAAATGGACCTCGCGCAACCAAAAATCGCACTTGCTGAATTTTGCATACACCTTGTGCTTACGGAGAACCTCTAACACTACCCTCAAATGCTGACGGTGTGTGGCCTCATCCGGAGAGTAGACCAACACATCATCAATAAATACCACAACAAAGCTATCTAAGTACGGCCTAAAAACCCTGTTCATGAGATCCATGAACGCTGCAGGGGCGTTGGTCAATCCGAAAGGAAGGAACAAAACTCATAATGTCCATAACGGGTTCTAAACGCCGTCTTGGACACATCCTCACTCCTAATCCTCAACTGATGATAACCAGATCGCAAATCGATCTTAGAAAAGACTGATGCATTTTGCAACTGGTCAAACAAATCATCAATACGAGGTAAGGGATACCTGTTCTTCACTGTCACTTTGTTTAGCTTCCTATAATCGATGCATAACCTAAGTGATCCATCCTTCTTCTTTACGAATAAGACAGGTGCGCCCCAAGGGGAAACACTAGGGCGAATAAATCCCTTATCTAGAAATTCTTGCAACTGCCTCCTTAACTCGGCTAACTCCGCAGGTGCCATCCGATATGGAGCCTTCGAGATAGGAGAGGTGCCCGAAAGCAACTCTATGGTGAACTCTATCTCTCTATCCGGTGGCAATCCAGACAAATCATTGGGAAAGACGTCTGGAAAATCCTGCACTACCTTGATCTCTGCAAGAGTAGGTGACTCACCAGCCTCGGGTAATAACAC
This sequence comes from Colocasia esculenta, assembly GCA_014218235.1. Classification (NCBI taxonomy): domain Eukaryota; kingdom Viridiplantae; phylum Streptophyta; class Magnoliopsida; order Alismatales; family Araceae; genus Colocasia; species Colocasia esculenta. The sequence goes on from CM024753.1 coordinate 82,384,406, forward strand.
TACGCTGGCAAGAAAAGCGTCACAACCCTTGTTTACTATGCACATCGCCTTCATGGCAGAGATGACCAACTTTCCCGCCAAGTTTCTTGGCAAGGGATGAGAGAACTCGTCCTCACCAGGAATACGGAAAACAATCCTCTTCCGACGACAATCTACTAACGCATAGTGCTCCTCTAGCCAATCCAGACCAAGAATAGCATCAAAGTCCTTCATCTTTAGCAAGAAGAAACACCCTTCTAGGACTCTATCCTCAATACACACAGATAACGATGGAATACACTTCCCAGTCGATACCGTGCCCGCAGGTGTGTGTACAGACAACGAGACTTCTAAATCCTCAAACTCTATGCCTGACTCTAGAGCTAACTACCTAGTGAACAGCTCGGAAATAAACGAGTGAGTGGCACCCGTATCAAACAAAACCGAGCGTGCACACCTAGAAGTAAAACTGTAGCTTCGGTGACATGCTCCGCCTGCTCGGCATCCTCTCGTGCTAAAGCAAACACTCGAGCTAGGGCTCGAGGCCTTCCTAGTCTTCCTGTAGCTGGCGCTGCTACTGCTACCGCGCTGGGTTGGCGCTCCGCGCTGGACTCCCTGCTAAAGTCTCGGACAATCCTTGATCTTGTGGTCGCTGCTCCCGCACTTCAAGCATTTTCCCGCTACCATCCAACACTCCATACCACCGTGTGTCTTCCCGCAATGGGGACACTCCTTCTTCACACCAAGGGAATGTTGAGAAGGTACCTGAGTACTGCTAGCTGCCACTGGACGCTGTGGTGTCTGGTACGCTGCCTTCTTCTTATCCTGCCGCTGGAAAGGGGCCGCAGGTCTCTTTTGCAAAGCTTTCTTCTCCTCGAGGTACTGCTCCATTTCACCCTCCTGCCTACAAGCAGCGCTAAGGGCCTCGTCCAAAGTACGATGATCGAATGCCACTAGCCTCATCCTCAGTGATGGCTTAAGGCCCATCACAAACTTCTTTGCCTTCCTGCGCTCATCAGCTACTATGTAAGGTGCATACTTAGATAACGTAGCAAACCTGGCCTCGTACTTGAGTACAGTCTTGGAGCCCTGAGTCAAGGAAAGGAACTCCTGCTCCATCCTGTCCTGGATATGCTCGGGGACGAACTTGGTCTGAAAGAGCCTCACGAACTCGTCCCAAGTAATGTCAATAGCACCGTCCTCGAATCGGGTACGCAGTAAGGAAGCCCACCACATATCAGCTCTCTCCTGCAACACAACCTTCATAAGCACCCACTAACAGCTCTAATTTAACAGGATAACCAAGCATATAAAACTACACATACCTGTAGCATATAGGTGGCTAAAGTAACCTTGTCCTCGTCCGCACACCTAATAGCCCAGAAGATCTTCTCGATCTCCCTCATCCAGCTCTCGGCTAGTAATGGGTCGCTCTCCCCCTTAAAAGAGGGTGGCAACATCCTCTTGAATCTTTCCATGGTGGAGGGTCCACCATGGTCCTGAGCCTGGGGAACTGGAACCTGGGCCTGCTACAACAAACAACAAGCAATGCATATTCAACACAACATCATGCAATTAAATAAGACATACTACTCTTTATTTTATTATTCCAACCTAAGCCTCCATCTGAGCCTGGAGTGCAGCCTGGGTGTGGGCCTACGTCTGCATGGCCTGCACTAGACTCCGCATGAACACTCCATAATCTACTGGTGGTGGAGGAGGAAGCACAGGACCCTGGGGTGCCGGGGCCTGCTGTTCAGTCTGCTCCTCACGCCTCGGCTCGCCCTCACGAGCAGGAATACCACCACGTCTACCGCGAGAAGCCATAAGCTGCAGTAATTTAGCCACTATTAGAGACTATGTTATTTAGTCCTTAACCACTTTCTTATCTATCTTTCATTCATTATTAATCAACTCTACACAAGTGGACAACTCTATAAAGACTTAGCATGTAATGGAGATGATGACTTATATATATTTATGTACAATCTCAACCAGTTGCTCTGATACCAATCTCTGCGACGACCCTCCTTATACCGGTACGATTATACCAATCCACGTCGGTATAGTGAGTCTCATCACAGTGGGACATTTACCCAAGCACTAACACACATGATTGAGATGTACACAAATATGAATACAGAGTAGCGGAAGTAAAGAACCACTATCTTTTCATTTCATCATCCACATTAAACATACATGATCCATATAGTAATTTAAGGAACTAAGTCCACATAATGAAATACAAAATTCAAATTTCATTATTTGTCCACAATTACATAAGTTCCAAATACATAAGTTCCATTTACATACTATGAAAGTGAAAGTACAATGATGGTGACTCCACACACTCTACTCTCCTCGCTCGGAGTCGCTCTCAACGTCTCCTCCAAGGAAGTAGGGTCACCTGCTAAACCTGTACGCCGAAGCAAGAGTGAGTCTAAAGACTCAGCAAGTAAACTCCGTACACATCATACATGCATACATCACAAGTAAGTCTTACATTCAATTTCATTAAATCAAAACATATAGCATGGTTGAAACAATGATAAGAGACAACCTGTCATGATATTTCTACATAATTCACAACACATGATACATGGTTTATGTCATTCCAAATTAGAATACCTACTACATGCTTCCTACTTATCTATCCACATGAGAGTTACATTCATAATTTAAGCTACAACATGATAGCAATTTAGCATGAGATTTTCACACACATAAAAGAAAATACTCCCAACGTGGATTCTACATATTTTGCACTTGTAAAACATTGTTATAAACACATTAAAGTTGCTGTTTTGACATGAATCCCACATTTTCATAACATGAATCACAATTCACATTCTAACACATTTGTTTCACATGTTTACACATTTGCACATTCACATTGTTTACTTTTACACATTACACATTACACATATACACATGTTCACACACACAATTTGCACATATACACATTCACATTTTCACATTTAGATGCCGTGACACATAGTCCAAACTACCACTAGAAGGACACATTCACATCACATAACACATAGACGCCACCTAGGCAACACAGTGACGGCTCTTGGTACTGCACAGACCATGAGAAGTAATCTCCACCCTAACCAGTGATACTTGTCCACCTCCAGGATTTCATCCTAATGCCCTTAGGATCTTAACACATTGAACCTTCCCGTGGGGACCTTTCCACGGTACAGTTCCACAGCCCTCTATGGAAGCAGTGTCACACACGGCACAATTTACACATTTTTCCGATTTAACACACGCACAATTTTACACAATTAACACACCATTTCCATTTTCACACTCATGCACGTAATTCAATTTCTCTCTAACATGATACTACTGTTAACAGAATTTAACACTTAGGAACTTACTCTAATCATGCTGAAAACACATTATCCAACCAAAATCGTGTTAAACACGCATTAATAGCTCATTTTCACATGGAAATTCCACAATGTACTCTGCTGTTGCCCAAATCATATGAGATTTTAACCACAGGCTATTTACAGGTTTCAAACCACACATGCAAATTTTCATATTTTTATGAATTGTATTAAATTTATAGAAAATAAAACATTCAACCAAATGGCATTCATAAATCAGTTATCATGGAAGCATAATATCATGGTCTATTTTGATGGTGCAGTAACCTGCATCTATCATTCATATTACCACAGAGATTTTTCCTCGAATTTATCACATCATACAATTTACTGTGAGTTTTACAAGAACCTACACATGGTTTCTATTTTCAGTACAGAAATTGTAATAAATCACATGATCATGGGAAATTTCCAAATTTTCGGGACAGAGATTGACATACATACGCATGATCTAGAAAAATTATGACATTCAAATCTTCTTCACGAATCAGGTGAACAATAAGCTATCCTATCCAAGATCTTTATCTAACATGCATTTCACATAAACCTAATAATTTATACTAATTACAGAAATTTACAAAAATCTCACAATGCATTCCATTATCTATATTACATAGCATATAGCATTTACAATATATCCTCATGCGAAGAAATCCGGAAATAATCATATATAAGGAAGAACAGTTCCTTGTTATGTCTTGAAGAACTAAATGGCAAAGGCTGGCCGTTCACAGAGGTTAACGGCATCATCGTCTGCCGTCAAATGAAGAGCTTAACGGCAAGGGATCTTGCCGTTAAGTTCATGTCTGTGCAAAAACACAGATTGAGCTCCAAAGAAAAGGGTGAATGTGGGGGTTCCAGGACACGAGTAAAATCCCAAAATATCTAAGACCTACTGGACACATACATGCATCACGGGGATGGGTTACTTGCCTTTGAATAAATCTACAAACGGATTACAAGGTCGGAGAAGCCCTCCTCAGCCAAAGCCAAGAAGCCTCCAAAACACCTCCACTCCGGCTTCTGGGATGATCCTCGCAGCACCCAAAGCCGGGGATGTGTAGCCTGATGTCAAGGGTTCCTCCTTGTCGAAGTAGATCGCCGGAGAAAGCCACCAGTCTTCAGATCTCAAGGCTCAAAGTTTTGGTTTCGCACAGGGACTTAGGGTTTCTAGGGTTTTTCTTTGCCAAGAGACAAAGGGGTCTCTTCCAGCTGCTAAGGGTGTTTCTATATAAGTCTAGGCTTGGGGCATGCGTGGGCAAGGTTTGATGGAAGTTGAGAGCCGTTGGGAGACATCTCCCCAATCAGTGAGCAAGCCCAACCCGGAATTTTGCGGTCTGCTGCGCACAGAAATTGAGAGAAGTAGACGTCCATATCCATGGCCGTTTACCTCATAGCTGGCATCCATCGACATGGACGTTGACTCAACATGGACGTCCATCCATGTTGACGCCAATTTGCTCTTCGGCCAGAGCTTAAACCATGCAGAAAACCACATATACGCTATATATATATATATACATGCAATATATATAGTATAGTGTACACACTACTACACCATGCAAACAAACAACAATTACATCTAAACATACTCATGCATACATAAGTACACCTAGCTAGTATGTACGTAGATATCTACATATGCATACATGATATTTACACACAAGCACGAATCTACACACACAACAAAGATACAAGGACAAAATTTGAGGGCCTTACAGTCGTTACACAAACCACGAGTAGGGGACCACCCACTCTCACCTGAAAGACAAAGTCATAACAAACAGGGGCAATGAAAAGTACAAATGCAAAGCCTGAATGCCAAAGAAAAGCCAAAAGGTCAAAAAAGGGTAGCAAAAAGTACATACCCAGAAAAAGACTGACCAATCAAGGGGAGGTAGCAAATAGTACATGCCTCCACCAAGGAATCAAAATGAAGAGTACCCCTGAAAATAATTAAAAACTAAGTCTTTCAGTGTGAGATGTTGGTTTGGAAACAAAAAGTGGTTTGAACTGAATCCTCACATGACTTCCTATTTACTTATTCTCATTTATCCCTCTATGGGCAATTTGACCTTGTAAGACCTTCCATGGTGGAAAATATCAAGAAGGCTAGGGGCAGTCTCCAATGTCAAAGATATCATGCACGACCCTCCTTGCTCAATGGCCTCTGTGGTTAGGTGGATTATGAAGACCCTATACATTGACTTGTGATGATATGTGTCTTAGAGTCAATGATGATAAATCCAAAAAAAAATTAGAAATTGAAAAAGGAAAAAGAGAGAGTCTGTCGATGTGTACATATTTCTGTTGATAGTTCCGCTATGTACATATTTCTCCTTTTATTTTAATCAACAAAAAATAGAAAATGAAAAACCCAAAAAATTTAGTTGTATCATGTACATATACTAACATGTTTCCTTATTTTCTTATTCACAAAAAAGAAAAAAAAAAGAAAAAAATGCATGTACATATTTCCCTTCAATATTTTATGTATATTCCTATCTTTAATTAGATCTTAGCCCCATGACCAGATCGCAAGAAAGGAATATCTTTTAGGCAAGGGGCTAAAAACAGATCTACTCTAATTTTTTTCATTAAGTGTTGTGGATGCAGGAACAAAATTGGCAAACCATTCAAGTACACATTGGATGAACAAAATGCACAAAAGTCCACTATAAAGTGATCAAGTTCTGTACATAGCATGACAGGGGCATACCCCTGGTGGTGCATCTGGAGCCTCGCTAATCGCTCCTCACTCCTCTCTCCTCTCCCCCTCGCTAGGCCTCTGCTTACGCGAGCTGCTCACCTCCTCCTCCTCTCTCTCCTGACGCCGGTTTGGGAGAGGCGGTCTCGTCGCTGTCGACCCCTCTGGTCCTCCCCATGCCACTGACAGGTCTCCCAAGGACAGGATGTCGTCAAGGGACCCGAAGACTGACCCCGTCCTCGCTGGCATCTCTGGCTGGGCATGTCGCTACTGCTCCCGGCGCTTCTTCAGCACCCAGTTCTTCAAGAACTCCAAATCTGCGATGGCTTGTGCCTGGGCCCTCTCTGCCTCTCTCTCCCTCTCCCCTCTCCTTGAGCAGGTGACCCTCCCTCCTCGTCAAGTCCAGTCGCAGACTCTCCATCTGCACCTGGAGGGTCGCCCCCACTCCATGCCGCTGCACATAAATGGACAAATATGTCAGGTCACATCAAAACATGTGAAGAGAGGTAGTAACTCAATATCTCACCTCTGTCTCCAGCTCCCGTGTCCATGCCTCCAACTCCCGGATCCTTGCCTCTGCTCGGTCTAGGGCCTCTTGTAGTCAGACCGCCAGGTCCCTCCTGGAAAGCTGTGCGGACGAGCTCGCAACTGTGTCTCGGCTCGCCCGTACCCTCACTAGCTCCTCCCTCTGCAACCACATAGATTTGTCAGTCCTCAAATCAAATCATGATCATTCACAAAGTTGGGTTGAGTTGTCACTTATCATAAATCGTGCCTCGGCGCGGAGCCTCTCCACCTCCACGGCCTGCTCCACCAGTCACCCCTCCAGGAGCCTCACAGCCTCGGACTCGAGCATCTGTCATCCACACTTACACGTTAGAATCAATTAATCAGATGTCAAGGGTTTAGGGTAGAGAGCTCACTCACCACTCGCCGGTCTAGCCGGAGTCACCCAGCGTAGCATACCCGGTAGTCCGCCAGGTACGCCGCGCTATCCTGGAGGTCGGTGCGCTGCAAGACCTGCTCCCCTCCTCCCCTCCAGTAGGTGACGATGCTGTCGTGCCCCTTGCCCCAGTCGCGGTCCTCGGCGAAGAAGCACCGGCGGGAGTGTCCCTCTCTCCCTAGAGAGGGCACCTCTAGGGCCGGTTGATGCCAACCCAGAGTCCGTACCACTAGCTCCAGGAAGAGGGGCTCGCACGTCCCCAGGCAGAGCAACAACACGTGACGGTCAAAAAGTGGTCGATCTGCCGCCACGGCTGGGTGAGATGCATCTGCCTCCCCTTGGTAAGGGGTCCACACCACCTGTAGGAAGAGCACTGGTCAGTCAAGTCAATCAAATCAAATACCAAATGAAAGCAGAAGAGTGAACGTTGAGGATTATATCTGATTGTGGGGGAAGAGGTCCAACCGTACCCGCACATCCTACACATGTCGATCCGTCACCCGCGGATCAGGTGTCACCTCCCACCGAGCCATGAGGGGTACCATGGCCCGGCTCCCCTCTGTCTAAACACTGCGCCCATGGGGAAGCGGGTGTACCCCCAGATCTGCAAGATAAGAGAACGTGTCAGTCAGGAACAATTCATAATCAATGATGAGTATTAAAGAGAGTTGCATACCTGAAGGAAGGGGGTGAAGCCCCTGATGCTCTGAGAACACCGCGAGCTGCTGGGGAGGAGAGAGAAGAGGTGTCCCAGCACCGCGGTGCCCCAAGCATAGCGGCCTGCCTACTCCAGGTCCCTCAGCAACAGCAGGAACTTGTAGTTCATCTGGGATGACTGCGTCGCGAACAGGAGCCGTCCGAAGAGATACATCACGAAAACCCACACTGACTGCTCCTTGCTTTTCCCTTCGAGCTGAATCGACGTCCGCACTCCGGCGCCAAACTCGTCCAAAGTCTCCAAGGCTTCTCTCCTCCCCCCTCTCAATCCCACTACCTCTGAGAGGGCTCCAACCAGGATGCTCCGGATCGCCTCCTCCGTCCGGCCACAAACTCTGCTCCTAGCAGCTCTACCACCTCGTCGTGGTAGTCCCTCCTCTCCTGTCCTGCTACCGGCTCTCCCTGAACCGGTAGTTCTGTCAGATATGCCACATCCTCCAATGTGGGTATCATGTGTCCCCAAGGCATGATGAATGCCTTGCAATCCTCATCCCACCTCTCCCTTAGCACCTCGAGGTAGGGGATGTCCACGTGAAAAGGGCGCACTGCCAGGAGGTGCCCAAACCCCATCTTTAGAACCCGAGTCTACTGGGTCTCCGACAGTGCTTTGTACCACACCCAGCACAGGTCCCAATTCACTCTGCTCCTCATCCGGCACTTTCCCTGCACAAAACATAGAAAATTGGATGTCAAGATCGATTGCCGTTAATAAAAAAAGTTGACGGCAACATTGTTGCTGTTTACATCGAGTAGATGTCCAAGTGATTGCCGTTTACTCGGGGTTGACGACAAGGATGTCGCCGTCGAGTTCATCAGTTGACGTCCAACTCCTTGCCGTTAAGTTCACCTTGACGGCAAAGATGTGGACGTTAACGGGAACTCGACGTCAACCGATGTTGACGTCAAGTTCCTGATGAACCCGACGGCGTTTCCCCTGTTTTCCCTTCTTTCCCATTTCTTACAATCACACAGGGGGGGTGTTTAGGGGTATGTAGACTTACCTTCGGCCCGCGTGAGGGTCTCCGGGTGCCTCCGCCTCCGTTTCCTCTTCCTCCCCATCATCACCTGCTGTCTCCTCCTCCTTCGGCGCGCTGCTGCTGACCTTCGTCGCCGCCAGGTCCGCTTTCTCCTCCGTTGGATTCTCCCCTCCCGTCGTCTCCTCCTCCTCTTCCTCCTCCCTCCGATGGGGACGATTCCGAAGCATCAACCTCTTCTCCCTCGCCATCGGGAGAAGTCCAGTCCAAGTCCGATTGAGAGGATTGAAGAAGATCAAGGGAGATTAGGAAGATTGAGATTTGAGAGAGTAAGAGAGTGAGAAAGGGTAAAGGGAAGGTGGAAAGATGGTGCTCCGGCGGTTTGGTAATGGGAGAAAGGACACTGGAGAAGGCCACGGGTAGGAAAAGTTGTGTTTTGAAGTTGACGTCAACATGGTTGCTGCTGACTTTTAGTTGACGACAAAGTCTTGGCCGTCTATATCTTGGCTCGAGGTACTCTGTCAGACCCCAGTACCACGGTCGTTGTCCTCTTTGTGGACGTCTACTTGGCGGTTGACGTCCATCGATTTGGATGTTTACCCTCTGTTTTCTAGTTAACGGCAGCTTGGTGGCCGTCGACTTGCTTTTGACGTCCATCGATGTCGACGCCAACCTGCCGCTCACAGAACACTCACAGAACACTCAATTCAACACAATTCAAGCCATTTCAACACATTGTACTCAATGCTATTCTTTGTTTATTCATCAAACTTGTGTTACACTTATTGAAATGAGGAAAGTACATCACTTTGCTCTACGATCCATAAAGAAATCACCTGAGATAGGACTAATTGTGTCAATGTACTTCTCATAAGCCAGGATGTCCTTCCAATTCTCCTGCACTGCCTGCCCCACTTTCTGGCTCACTGTGTACTTCTCCAATGTCTTCTTAGCCTTCTTCATCAATTTCTCATTCCTTCCTGAGATGATCATGGTAGTGCAGTGAGATGAAGCTGGAATTCCCCGTGGTATTCCAAGCTGATGCTGACACCGGTGTGGCTGGTACACCACCATCTGATTAGCACTAGTCAGCGACAAATCTCTGTCCTCCCTGGTGCGAACTCTAAACTCAATGGTTCTCATGAACAGTGGCCTCACTATGAAGTCCTCCACTGGGAAATAGCCAAGATAGTCACGCCACGCATCTCTGCTCTTCAGGTGTGCAGTCACACACTTGATCCCCTCTTCTGGCTCATACCATGCCCTGCTACAATACACTGGACTCCGAAGGAAGATTCTGGAGAGGGTAGGTTGTCTCTCAGCATAATCAAACTTTAAATGAGCTTCCATCCATACCTGAAGCAGGAACAAGCTCCCGCGTGTGCGTCCGCCTAGGCTCATCGTAGTGAGAGAGCTGTAGAGGTGTGCCAGCACTACAGGGGCAAGTGACTGCCCATGCCATAGCGGAGATAGGATTCCCACATGCTCATACAGGAGGAAATCACTAGTGAGAGAGAATAAGAAAACACCAGCTAGGCAGAGGGTCAGTCCACAGGTCACCCTCTCACCGCCTATCTCCTTCGCGTGCTGGATCAACCACCAAGCCAACCGGTTTAGGAAGATCCCGTTCTTGTTCGTCATCCTCAGCACTTCCTTCTTGTTCCACACAATGTTTGCCTGGATCTCTTCCCACGAGAGAAGAGGGATCGTGATGTCATATTCCAGGCAGCGTTTCCAGCCCAGAAATAGCTCCACTTCCTCTAGTAGCACAGTTGCCTCGAACCCCTGGAACACAAATGTGTGTGTGTGGGTGCCAGCGCTCAATGAGTGCTCCCAGGGCATCAAATCCTCACCACATGTCCTTCATGTTTTTGGCCAGGACGATCATGAAGTTCATATTCCACACTCCAATGTAGCTCCTCATGTCAATTGTTATTACGTTTACCAGATTGATCAACCAGAAAAAGGCCCGTACCTGGCCTTGGATTGGGAAGGTGGGCACCTCCTACACACCCAAGAAGCACCATAAGAAAGGGGTTGAGGTGTTTTCAGCAAGAAAGAAGCAAGAACAAGCGATACTTACCTCTCCATTGGCTAGTCGGGTGCTCTGTTGCCCCGGAACCTCGCTCAGAACACCCGGTTTCATGCTCATAGACATTCGGGTCGATGTAGAGGCCATGGATAGCTACAGTAGGCCATCCCAAAGTTCTCTTGTTTGGAGTTGAGGAAGAGAGGATGGAGGTTGAAGAAGGAAGAGTCCTAATGGCCTCCCAATTACTATTTTTTCGGTTTAATCTGCTGGCATGTTAATGTCAACATCGTTTGATGTCAGTGAACTATTGACGGTAACATCAGTTGGACGTCTACTGTGGTAGAACCATACTATGTTGATGTCAACTGTAAGTTGACGGCAATCGATCTGGATGTCAACCTCGGCGAAATTTTCAAACTTTCTTATTTGTATGGCCATTATCTTTCATCCTGTGTTCCAAGTTGTTTTGCAGAATATTTAAACACAGGTGATGCTTCAAATCTGAGAACACTTATGCGACCTTGAGTGTTGTACATGTATGTCTAACATAGGTTTAGTCACCAGAGGCGAATAACTTGGCGACCGTGAACCCAGAGTTCCCCTTTACCAAAAACTATGATGGGTTTGCGATCTCTCAGTTATTTGTTTGGCCTTAGAATTTTCCTCTGGTTCTAACTTGCATTTTAGATAGGAAACCCACACCAACATGCATTCAGGATTTCACTGCTAACATCCTTTTTACTAACTCAAAAAAAAATGGAGATTTTCCTCAATCGCTGTGTGGCACCCAACTCAAGTGGCCAACCAAATCAGCACCACCTTTTTGAATATCGAGCCTTCGCCAAATAGTCCCACCATATACAAAGCTATCATTTCAGTTAAACTAGTCTTATTGAGTTCATGTGAACCTTTCGCCAGTCTCGAGCTTAATTCTCGACTTTCAACTTTCCAAACAATGATTCCAGTTAGAATCTTTGATAATCCTTTGAGAGTACAATCAATCCCTTTTGTCTTCACAATTCTTTGATTGTATAAACGTCCTGATTATGTCATTGGGTCCCGACGGACTTCGGTTGTGAGATTTTCCTGATTCAACCGTCATATTACGACTCCTTTGACTCAGACAACACCAGAAACTAGTCGAAGTCCTACTTGGCAATGCCGGGGACCCTACCATTGGGTTACAGTTGTAATTACACGGGTAGATCACCCTCCCTCTTTTTCACACTTGTCTCTCAGATGATTCGTCACTTGTTTCTAGCCTAACTCATTCGTGTGGCTCGCTAGAATTCCTATCCTCGGAGATGGTCCTTTCATCAAATCTCTATATCCTTTGTTTACCGAGACACCAACCTTTCAGTCTGCTTCACTCCCTTGCAAGATCGGATGTCTCGGAGAGGCATTTGTAGACGCAATATTTGGCCCATCCCCGCATGGTCTATGGCACAATAAGACTTGTTTGACTACTTCTTGACTTGCCTCGGATCCCATGTTAACGTCAACATCGATTGTCGCTGACTCCAGGTTGACGGCACACCACCTTGACTTCTACTCAGGTTGACGTCCACATAGGTTGACGTCTGCATGGGGTTGGTGGCAACATCGATTGATGTCAGCCTGGGTTTACTCGGTCTGTGCAACTGCCCGAGATTCTTGTCCACTTGCACCCTTACCTTGGCCATGCAGCGCATGGAGCCGTTCCCAACGGGCAAATGGGCCACCTTGGCACCCCCTTGACCCAGTAAAAGTCCTATGTGGCCGCCTCTTATTGGCCTAGCATTTATACATGGATTTCCACATGTTCAAGTGTGTTTCTTCACACTTGAGCATCCTATGCTCCCTAGCTCCGCCCCCACTGCCTATATATGAAGGTCCTCAGCCTTCTAAGTGAGGGGGGAGACGCTGGACGAGCCCATGCTTTGATGCCTTGAGAGAAGAGAGAGAAATTCATCCCAAGCCTTGAGAGCCTCCACCCTTGTTTCCTCTCTTCCTCTCAACCCTTGGAGTGTCCAGGAGGCTTCACCACGAGCTGGAGGAGCCCACCAAGCAGCCACCAACACCTGCAAATGAACATCATCTCCCTCTTCTCCTTCCTTTTCCCTTCTTCCTTCTTTAGTCTTGCATGCTATTCACTACACACACTAGGCACGTAGTGCACTCTCCTACACACCTAAAAAAGGTTTTCCAAACCAAAAAATGGAGGGAAGAAGGGTGGTCATAGCACTTGGCCACCCCTCTTCTCAAGCCCGTAACCGGTATGGGGCTCACCTTTTGGGTCGTTTCTTTTTGCTTTCGGACGTTTACCGCACTTCATTTAAGTCTTATAAGCTCTCTTTGTCGCAGAAACATCTTCAGCAATACCGCAGAGCTTCTTCTCTTTGGCCGGCCGAAGAGGGGAAAGTCGGAGTCCCGCCATCAACCGCTACGTGAGGTTGCATCACCGGCGCGATCCAAACCATTCCTTGGGCACGGGTAAGGCCTTGGCGATCACCTCCCATTAATTTCCTTGCTGGTTTCTTTGCCCTTCTTCATTTTCTCCTTTGGTCAACTTGGTCAAACGGGAGTCAATGAGCAAGAACGAAGGTCAACCAGCAAACGCCAACGCCCAACGAGGGAGCCACTCAACATTCGGGGAACCTCCGGAGTCCACTCGGGAGCGAAACGGAACGTCCACAACGGCGAGTGTCCAAGGGCTCCAGTCTAGCCCCAATGACGGAGAGTCATAAATATACTGTTAACCATGGGGTATAATGATTACTGCCATTGCATCTGCACTAGGAGTATTTGCATGTTGAATGCTAGATACAATAACCACATACATGTGTCCTATTGTACATTTCAAGGTGGATCTTTCCTTGGTGTACATTAGTGTCTTCGTGCTTGATTAGTGTTACATGGTCGTGCTCGTGCTTGCTTGCTTGCGTGATATGGCAATTTTGCATTTATTGCAATTTAAGTGATATCTTGCGTGCTTGTTATATGCCTCTTTATTGATAACTCTTGCTCGTTATATCATTCCAGACCTTGCTCTATCATGAGAATTCCATCTATCTTGTTCATGTACCATGTTTTAATGAGTTTTTATTCACACATGCATATCTTGATAATCGTGCTTACCTAGTTCTAAATTGCTAATCACTTATATCAATTGCCCGCACATTGAGATGTAAATCTTACTGGGCTAGTTTGCTCATTCCCTACTTTTAACCTTCTAGGTGACTATGAATGTAACGTTGTGGCCGTTCGGATCTGTGTTTATTGGTTCTAGTGTGGTGCTCATGACCAATGTGGGGTCGTCGAGCCCAGGTCATGGTCTCCGTGTGTTGTGTGGGCGTTGTGGGCCAGAGGTTTTAGCCCAGACAGTCCACAGGTTCACTGGTTGTGAACACGACAGGGTGGGGCGTCGCGTTTTGAATGCGACAGTCACATGCGTCGCGTTCTCCACACCGCCTTTGTGACGCGTGGTATGGAGAGTTTTCAGAAGGCGATGGTTAGGTGTGTTGCGTTCTGAAGGCGACATGATGCTACATCGCGTTCTTATTTTCGGTTGGGGATAAGTTTGGCCCTCTAGCCAAACAGAGCAGGAAGCTCTGTTTGACCGGGGAGAGGGTTGCTGCGGCGATTTTCGGCGATGTCGGCTTTGGAGCTTGTGTTTCGACGTGGTTTTGGCTCATAGAAGCTGCTCAGAGTGTGGAGAGCCCCGATTAAGCCTCGTTCTGCGAGTTCTTCTTATTGGTAGGGACTTTCCTTGTTTTATTGCATTATTTGATTGATTGAAGCATGTTTAATGTGTATAGATGTGTAGTTGTGCTTTCTGTATAGCGTAATTGATTTGTAGAAGCTTGGTATGCATGGAAATGAGGTTTTGAGCTAGTTTCTATGTGAAAATCAGAGTGCAGGGATTCTGTCTGAGAAGGCGACGGATCGGCTTGTCGTGTTCTGGTTTGTGAACGCGGCCTGTCGAGCCGTTGCGTTCTTAACGCGATGGTAGAAGTTGTCGCATTCTGGTGTGCAATTGTGGTTTGTCGGGTTGTCGCGTTCTTATCACGAAAGTGGCCCCCATCGCGTTCTTCTGTCCGAAATAAGTGGTTGAGCCTTGGGCAATGAGGGTCCTATGTGGACCTAGCTCAGGTCATTTAGGGTATTTTAAGTTGTTCTGAGTTGAATAATGATTAGCAAAGCATGTTTAGTTTAATGGTTATGTGAATCATGTTAAGCATGTTTTAAGAAATATATGTGTGGTTTATGTGCATAGCGGTGTGTTGCTATGGAGGTCATGAAATGACCAATGACAGGCAAGATTGTAATGTAGTTTATGTCTTTAGCAGTGTGTAGTTGCTTGGAGGTCACGTGGTGACCAGTGACGAGCTGATTACGGTTGCTGTATCGTGGTATAAGTTTTATGCTTGTGATAAGTGATCGGCATAGTTTGTGTGCTTGCCGAGTTTGGTGGTCCGGCACCTATTCCGGAATGCCTCTCTAGTCGGGTACCCCAGGTTTTGTGTGAGCCAGGCACGTTAGTGCTCGGGGTTTGTCTCGGTATTGTGTGTACCATCGAGGTCTGTGTCGTCTTCCTGGACACCCTCACTCCTGTGTTTGAGTTGTACATCCGGCTGAGGGAAAGACGACAGAGGGTAGCGACTCATGTTTGTGGGTGTGCGGTCACTTGCAGCGCACTCGTGGTTGGGGGTACAAACACCAGTAGACATACTGGGCCCCAGCTAGTATGATTTTCCAGTGCCTCACTTTAGAGAGTTCAGGCCAGAGTCTCTAAAGGTGCCAGGCATGGGCCTGTAGCTGTGTGGTCTGCAGGTGTGGTGTTGGTTGGTCTCCACTGTTCTTTGGCTTTACTGTGTGGTTGTGGAGCGGCAGTTGGATATTTCGTCTGTGACTGCGAGACTGAGAGGTAGTTCTTGTGTTGTGTTGTCTGGGTTGGATACTGGCGTCATGAACCAGTAGTCCGTTCCCATGTGGTGACGTTGTTCTCTCTGACTCGTGCTTTTCCAGCGGTTGTGGCTTGTGAGTGGTGACTCACCGGTTGTGGTTTGACTCACTGTGGTGTGCCTTGTAGGAGGCACATTTGTGTTGCGGTTTTGTGTGTGGCGGTGGTTTGTCATGGTACCTCATGGCTTTAGGTACCTGTACCCTGTGTGGGTTGTTGGCTGTTGTGGCACGCTGTAAGGCCCTTGATTTTTCATCTTTGGGTGATTTCTTATGTATGTATAAATGTATGTCATCGATGTATAAACTTTATTGTGCATAGTACTTACTTGTTTACATTACGTGAATAAGTATTATTTTAAATGTGCATTATATATATATATATATATATATATATATATATATATGGGGTACATAAAATTCTGCAGTTTTAAGTTCTGTTCTAGCGGCTAGTTGGCGTCAACATCAGTTGACGTTGACCATAAATCAGCAGCCACATCGATGGACGCCAACTCAGAATTGGCGGCCTGTGATGTTGACGTTAACCTCCCAGATCTATTACGATTTCAGATCCGGAAACGCCTCCGGAAATGTTGCCCTTGGTTTAGGAAACCGTTCCCCAACGGTAACCCAACCTTACCCAATTTCGTCTCCGACCCTAGCTCTATAAAACACCCCATCTCTGGCTAGATCTAACCCTTTTGACTCTTTGTCAAAACCCTAACATTTTATGTGTGAACCCCGACTTTGGAACCCCTTGATCCGGTGATTTGAGGCTTCATCCGACGTTCTACAATGACTGGAGAGGACTCTAAACAACCGGGAACGACTTCCCCACACTGGTGTGCAGAGGAGATCAACACAGAACTCAGATCGAGGGAGTTTTAAGGACTCTTTGGCTCGAGCCGAGGAGGGCTTCTCCGGCTTAATCCGTCGATTGGAGATTTTATCCAAGGCAAAGTATCCCTTTCACATCACTCTTACATATGTCTAGTAGGTCCTAGGTATTTTCTGGAATTTTTATTCGTGTCCTGGAACCCCAACTTCATCAAGTTTCTTGCATTCAGTCTGTGTTTTACACAGACAGGAACTTAACGGAGGGATCCCTTGCCGTTAAGATCTTGAGTTGGCGGCGACCTTTGTTGCCGTTAATCTGATAAACGGCCACATGCATGCCGTCAAGTTCGCCATACTGCAACAGTGTGCATGTCTGACCTATATGACCTATTTTTCAGATTTCTGCGTATGAGGATATAATGTAAAAATGATACGCTATAAAATACTATTATTGGATCATGCTGTGCAAATTTTATGAATTTCTGTGGAATACCCTGATTGTCTGAAATTTCTGAAATGCAAGTTAAACATGTTTTAATCTTGTAAAATTTTGTTTGTGCAATCTGTGTGGAATCCAAGTGTCATAAAATTTTTGTGAAATGATTATGGGTTTCAGTTCATGTTGTAGAAATTTAAGAAATTTTTGATATCTGTATAAATTATTACATTTTTTGAATGGTAAAATAGTGAGCATGTTTTATTGATACAGAAACTCAGATAAATAGTGTAAAAATAGTTAAATTCTTAGAAATTGATGTATGTTTAGGGCTATCAGTATCCATGTATAGAATGAGTTGTGGGCCTGAACAATGAAAATCCATGCTAGTTTGACTATGTTTACTTTGTATAATACCACTTTTGGAATTTTCATAAATTGTGGGTAATTTAGAAAAATGCAAAATTTGGTATGTATGATGGATATCCTGTAAGAAATTAGTGGTTAAATTTTCGTACTGAAATGATGACAGTAAATACATGTGTTGTTTTTATGTGAGCATTAATCAATTAATACATGTTAATGAGGTTGTTAATGAAATCTACTAATTTCAGCATGATTAGACTTGTTTCGAATCTGTTTAATATTGAGAACAGTAGTACCATGCTAGGTAATACTGAAGTATGTAAATGTGTGAGCATGAAATGGATGTGTTAAAAATTGTGCATTAAGTGTGTGAAAAGATTAGAGAAAATGTGTAAATGTGCCAATGGGTGACACTGCTACCTTAGAGGGTTGTGGAACTGTACTGTGGTAAACTCCCCATGGGAAGGTTCATAGTGTGTGATATCCCATGGGCATTGGGATTAAATCCTAGAGGCGGACAAGTACCGCTGGTTAGGTGGAGAGTGCTTCTCCCGGTTTTGCGCAGTAACTAAGATTTATCACTGTAATGTCTACGTGATAGATATGTGTGTGATGTGACAAGTGTGTGTCCTTCTAGAGGTGGTTTGGACTATGTGTCATGGCATATAATTAAGAATATGTGATCATGTATGTGAAAGTGTGAACTAGATAAGTGAAACTGTATAAATGATTAGGTGAGAATATGAACTAATGATATAACATGTAAAATGATAATTCCTTATATGAATGTGATATATCCATGTCAAAACAGCAATATATTCATGTGTGTGGATGTGTTAACCATGTGAAAATGATCATAGAATCCATGCTAGGAATGTGTTTGTAATATGTGTAAACCCCATGTTTAAAATGGTTATTATCTTAACATGTGAATGTAGTTAAATGAGATTTAGTTTAGTATATTGTAAAGTAGGTTCTAAGTCATTGTAAAATAGTTATAAATTACTTATCATGTGTAGCATGTGTAGAAATCATGTTTAGGTTTTTGAAACACTATCCAATCCATACTTTATATGATAATGGTGTAGCATGAGAACGTGAAAAGTCATGTGATGTATGTATGTTTAGTGTGGTTGGAGTTACTTGTTGAGTTCTTTTGGACTCATTCTTGCCTCAGCGTATAGGTGCAGACATTTCTACTTCTTCCGAGGAGATCGTTAGGAGCGACTCGGAGAGGGAGTAGGAGACTTTTGTCTTGGATTCAGCATTGTAGTTTCTTCTTTCATAGTATGTAATAAAAGACTCTGCGTAGTCTTATGTGGACAATGTAATAATTGAAATTCTCAATTATGAAGTATCTTACTTTTCCTTTGCTATATAGACTGTGTATAAATGATGATGATGGAATAAGAGTTAATTTCCAGTTATTTCATTTCCGCTGTCATGTGTTATATATATATTTGTGTATGTTTCAGCCTAATTGTACAATTGTTGGGTAAATGTCCCACTGTAGCGGCGTTCATTATACCGATGAGGGTTGGTGTAACCGTACCGGTATAAGGAGGGTCGTTACAGAGATTGGTATCAGAGCGCTACAGGCTGAAATTTTACATAAATATACACATACCATCATCTTCATTGTATGCCAAGTCTGTGTAGATTGTCCACATAGATAAGTAAATAGTTAGAAATTAGATAGTCTAGTTCTAAATTGTGATTAAATCATTTTGCAGGGTATGGCTTCACGTGGTAGGCGTGATGTTCCTGCTCGTGAGGGTGAGTAGAGGAGAGATGAACCTCGGCGTGAAGTTCAGGGTGAGTAGCAGGCCCCAGCACCCCAGGGTCCTGTGCTTCCTCCTCCACCGCCAGTGGACTATGGAGTGTTCATGCAGGGTTTAGTGCAGGCCATGCAGACGCAGGCCCATACTCAGGCTGCACTCCAGGCTCAGCTAGAGGCTCAGGTTAGAATAATAAGATAAAGTAGTCTGTTTTATTAAATGCATGTTTGTTATGTTGTATGTGTTGATTATGATGTTGGTTATAGCAGGCTCAGGCGCCAGTTCCCCAGGCTCAGGACCATGGTGGACCCTCCATCATGGAACGGTTCAAGAGGATGTCGCCACCTTCTTTTAAGGGGGAGAGCGACCCGTTACTTGCCGAGAGTTGGATGAGGGAGATCGAAAAGATCTTCCGGGCTATTAGGTGCGCTGAGGATGACATGGATATATCACATTCATATATTCAACATATATAATTATTCCCTGATTCCTCCTCCTTCTCCTAGGCAGCCGCCTATGTATATTCCAGCGACTCTGCCACCTGCTCTTGTATATCCTTCATCACCCCGACACCCTGGCCACTCGCACGTCCGTGCTCCGGTCCGTACAGACCGTCCCTCACAGGCCCAGCAGCCTTCTGATTCGCTTGAACATGCTCTTCTCCAGCAATTGACCAATCTGAAGAATAGAATTAACAAGCTTTCCATTTCTACGGGTAATCCCGTCGCCGCTATGCCGGCTCTCCCAAAAATTTATATTCATCCTTCGGAGATGCCGACGTACCGATTGTACAATGGCACGGGCAACCCCCATCTTCATATTAAAGAATTTCTCTATGAGTCATCGCGCTGGCAATGTGACCCCCTCACGTTGGCATTTTTATTTAGAAAATCTCTTGACGGCCCTACGCTCGAATGGTTCTACTCTCTAGAGCCAAGTGAGGCATGAGACTTCTACATTCTCCAGAATAAATTCCTTCAGAAATACAAAGATCGCGTCAGTCCCTTTCTTTCTATCACGGATCTCGCATCCGAAATAATGGAGGCTGACGAGGCCTTTGTACAGTTTGCTGACCGTTGGAGGTCAATGGCCATGCACCTTCAGTATGAGCTCTCGGAGTCAGAGCAAGTCAAAATCATTATTTCCAACTCTACTCCGAGATTCAAGCACATATTGGCCATGAATCACATTACAACAATGGAAGAGCTCTACGAGCGGGGATGTTATATTCAGAGCCATCTAATGGATTCCCCGATCGCATATCTTTTTCATTTTAGCCAAAGTCATCTGAGTCAGAACGAATCAGTGGACGCCATCCACTATCCCCCTCACCACTATACCCCATCCACATCATATGCGCCTCCGCATAATCCACCTATTTACCATGACATGCCGCCACCCAGGCGTCCACTGATTCGTCCTCCTTGGACAACCCATCAACCTCCAACAGGGCCCTACGATGCCCCGATTTATCAAGAAGCTCCGGTGCCCTACGTTGCACCTGCTCCGGCTCCCATGCCGGCACCACCACCCCCACAGCCATCTCTTCCACTACCATCACAGCCCGTTGCTCGGGTTGAAGTTGCAGGCCGCCAACCACCCCGCGAAACCACTTGGCGCTACGATGATGAACCTTCCCAGGTCATCTCCGTACGCCATTTACCTACACCACCCGCCATCATCAAACCTACACCCATCAAACCCACTCCCATTACACCCACCATCACACCGATCACTACACCTCCCACACCGCCAACACCCTTGGCAACCACACCCGAGCAACCTCTTGCTGTTATATCCATCACGCCTCCACAGTCCATACAGCTTTCCACTACACCCATCATATCCACTCTCGTCCGCCGGAGTAGGCGTAAATTTTCAAGGAGCAAAAAGTCGCGTCAGCAGCAGAAGGAAGTCCCGGGACTGGGCATGCTTTTTAAAATCCCAGAATTTATTCCACACATGCCGGTCATTGTCAATATGCCGGGCACATTTTCCGAGCCAATTATTCCAGTCCCGGGACCAGGCGTGCTTTTCAAATTTCATGATCAGATCCCCCGCATAACGGTCATCGTTCACATACCGGACATACTTTCCAAGCCGCAGTCCTCTCTGCCAATCATTTCAGTCCCGAGACCGGGCATGCTTTTCCAACATCATGATTTTATCCACCGCATGCCGGTCATTGTTCATACGCCGGGCACATGTCTCGAGCGAAAGTCTTCCACTTCAATTTTGGCCGTCAAGAGGCCTTCTTTTCAAAATTTGCCAATCATACCCGTCGCCATCCGGGTTCATTTTCAAGTACTCATAGGGAATCTCTCCCTCCAGGTTCTCATGGCCCCTCACACCGTTGTTGTGAACCTTCCCACTCCAGTGAAGGGGTTAACTATTCAGATTGTGCTATCGCACTCCAAAGCCAAATTCTTGGCACAATTGATTTCCCAAGGGGTCGTACCCCTTTCCATATCACATATCATACAATCGTTGGGCACGAGCCCCTCATTGTTGCCTTTAACTCAGCCAGTGGAACTCTCCACCCGTCCATTTAATCATATTTCAAGGGAGTTACCACTGTTGCACCTTTCCGCTCCAACGAGGGCAACAACCATGCAGATTGTGCACACGCACTTCGAAGCCAAATCATTGGCACAATCTACCACCCAAGGGGCATGCCCCCTCTTATGTCACACGTCGCATTCCTTGGGCACAGTCCCTTTATTGTTGCTTCTGACATTGCCGGTGGAACTCCCCACCCTTTCACTGAATTTTATTCCACGGGAGTTATCACTCTTCATCGAAACTTCAACAGAAGTCAACAATTTTCCTTTAATTTTTGAGAGCCGTTCAATTCAAAGGAGAAGAGCACGTCCATCTGCCCGCTGGGCAAGATTTGTGAGGAGATACTTAAGGGTCCCAACGCCGAGCCCCAAGTCCAAATCTGATCGTCGGGCACGGCAACAGGCCAGGGGACCTTCACCCCCCTCTTTTTTTGAATCTTCTTTTATATTGCTTAGTACAGACCCGTGGGTTTTCCACATTCCCTCCCCACGGGAGGCTTTTTATTTTCATTTATTTTATGATCCCTCAGCGTACACTGGGCATCGCGCCCATTTTTGTTCGTCTAGTGCCCCATGTGGCACATCTTTTCGCGCCCTACGTTGCGCATCTTCCATGTTGGCCCCTCGCGGCCCTTTTGTTTCTTCATGTTATCCGGGCCATCCGGATTTTGTTTCCTACCCAGGGCATCGCGCCCTCCTCTCCCGCAAAACCCCTCCGGAGTTTCCACATTCTTTTTCCCGTGTTGACCCCTGTGTTTTTAATCGGGTCCTTCGACCCTTCTCGCTTTGCTTTAGGGGCTTTAGTCCCCACTTATGTTTTTAAATTCGAATAAAAAAATGTAAATTCTTGTAGACCCTCGAGTCTCGCCCCAACGCAAGGCATTCATTTTTTTTATAGTCTTCGCATCTCCATTTTAATCGGGTCCTTCGACCCTTCTCGCACTGCTTTCAGGGATTTAGTCCCCACTTATGTTTTTAAATTCAAAATAAAAAAATGTAAATTCGTGTAAACCCCCCGGGTCTCGCCCCCAGCAGGGCATTCGTCTTTTGTTTTATTGTCACCTCCATTTTTCAATCTAGTCCTTCGGCCCTTCTCGCACGTGTCCTTTTAATTTTGAATAAAAAATTTTGTCAATTCCCTTAGACCTCTCGAGTCTCGCCCCAACGCAGGGCACATCCGCCCCAGCACAGGGCATGGGCATTCATCTTCTTTTAATCCTCCAAGTTCTTACTTTGAAAATTCTTATCTACCAAGTGTCGAGAAAATCCCTAAAAAGATGAATATTTGTTTAGCATTGCCATGTTGTCCCAGCATTTTTTCGTTATGATAACTCCAAGCCAGGAGTCCCGCACTCTCTCCCAAGTCATTAAGGTTTGCCTTGGGCATGGGCATCTGCACACACTTCACGGCGCCCACAGCCGTTTGCTCCCGGTTGACACCATCATCGTCACAGCCACGCTTGAACGGCATTCAAAGTCTGTTTTTTCCTCCTTATTCGGCAGAAGTATGGATAGCTGGGCAGGGGGAACCTTCCTGAAGCACCTTCCTGACGAAGGGGAAGTCTTTAACAGAATGGACAGAATCAGAATCCAATCAAATGACCAATCAAAATGAATTTCCAATGCATGTCAAGAGGGCAAAGTCCCCGCGGAGATCCAAACGGACCCGGCCGTAAGCATGCAAAATTTGAAATCAAATCCAAGTCAATATGCATGTCAAGAGGGCAAAGTCCCCGCAGAGATCCGAACGGACCCGGCCGTATGCATGCAACAATCAAAATCGATTTCATGACAATAGGGCATGGCAAAGAGTGGCAAAGTCCCCGCGGAGATCCAAATGGACTCGGTCATACGCATGTCCCTACAATCAAATGGTCAATCACTGAAAATCCAAAAAATAATGATTCAAAAGCCTGAGTGCTTAATGAGACAGACCCTTCTGATGGTTGTGCCAAGGAAGGAAGTCAAACCCAACTCCTCGAATACCCATACCAAGCTTATCTTCAAATGTTCTTCCCTTCTCCCTATTTAAGACTTAATCGCCTTTTCAGGCGTGGCTTTGGTAGTGACACTGCTAGCCACAAGCAATCAGCTCGTGGGTACCACGTTAAACTGCACGCCCTACTTTGAGCATTCTTTAATGACACGGGAATCAACAAGGACCCCTTTGCCGATCAATCTTCATAATTTCAATGCCGCCACGGCATGGTAATGTTTCAAAATCACAAAAAAAATCAAATATTTTCAAAATCCACCAACAAAAAAATCAAATATTCCTCAAAACCAAAAAAAAAAATCAAAATATTTGCAAAACCAAAAAGAATCAAAATATTTCAAAATCCCACAAAAAATAAAATATTCTCAAAATACCATAAAAATTTAGATATTTTTCAAAAAGCCAAAGGAAAAAAAATCGAAATATTTTCCCAAAACTCCAAACAAATCAAATATTTCAAAATCACACAAAAAATCAAATATTTCCAAAAATAAAAAAATCAAATATTTCAAAATCACAAATAAATCCAAATATTTCCAAAACCTACAAAAATCAAATACTTTTCAAAATCTCAAACAAATCCAAATAATTTCCAAAATCTCAAACAAATCCAAATATTTCCAAAATCTCGAAACCCTACAAAAAATTCAAATATTTTCAAAACCCACAAAAATTCGAATATCTTCCAAAAACTCTAAAAAAAATCATGATAGTATTGCAAGTCAATCACCTCCTGCCTGTGTCAGATCGCATCAATCCTTCCAACCATGGTTTCCTCCCATCTTGCACTTTATCTTTGGCCAAGTCCACTTATCCTCATGGTTAAAACAAATCAATTGAATGAGCCATGCTTGTTGTTTAAACGCTTTATCCATGCTGCATGCTCCATGCTAAATGCTATTTTCCATGATATTTGTTTTTTCTTGGCTAACGAGTTTTGAGCGTAGGATTCGAGTCACCTCATCTGGCGCATTCAGGCTGTTGCTGTCTTTACCATCATGTTATCTATATGCTATACCCCTAAGAACACACCAAGGACCTTGTGGCTCTGAAGAATCTGGGGTTAGAGTTCCCCTTCATCAAAAACCATGATAATCCCAAAGGATTCTTAGCCATACGGATAGGCCGTTACGCTTGGCTTGTGGGGACGACGGACCCATGCATGAACCCCGGTCCTGACTCACCAGCGTAACAATATTATCCTTGGTTATTTTCTACTCCCTTTCAACCTTTTTTCCTTTTAGCCTAGCATGCATACATGCATTTTGAAATCACAGTGGAATCCACTCTTGCAAGGCAATCTGAGGGCCATCTGCGCCTATTTCCAGCAACTTGAAACATTTCATTCCGAGCCGAGTATCCAACCCCCTTTATTATCGCCTCCGGGCAGATTTCCTCTAGAATCACTTGTTTGGACTTGTCTTTTTATTTTTCACTTCGCATCCCAAGATCCGCCTGAGGCCGGGCAGACGCCCCCGATGGTGCAACCTAAGGATTGTGTCCTTAGGTACTTCCCCGACTCTGGAAGTTGATCTTTTCCTTTTCGTGCCCTCGCGCACACTTTTTCCCGCTTTCATTTGTCCAAACATTTGTTTCTTTAGGTTTTCTTCCTATTGGTAATTTTCAAAGTTGTTGGAGAAAAGCTCTCATCAGATGGGCTGTTCGCCACTTCAGCGCGTGTCTCTTTTTAACCTTGACGTCACCTCTTCAGTCCGCTCCGCTACACTCCACTGCGCTACGTTGCACTCCATTTCACTCCATTACGCTTCGCTTCGTGTCCCTCCATTTCGCTCCCTTGCAAAGCAGACATCAAGGTTGGGCATCTGTAGACACGCGAATTTTCCCACTGCGGGCAAGTTTTTGAGTTGCACTGTAACGCCCAAAATGTCCCGCTTCTTGCCTTATAAGAGCATTTTCCCCAATATTCCTGAATTTCACCTATTTTTCCTTGGTGCTTCCCCCAGTAGGGGGGGGGGGGGGGTCTGGTCACAAAGGGGACTCAGCGAGGGAATAGCGACGGTCAAATTTTCGTCGCTAAATCTGTCGCCTATCAGCGACGAATTAGCGATGACAAAATTTTCTATCGCTGAACCGCCTCTTAATTCGCATCCATTCCACTCGCCGCGTTTCTTGAAGAACATTGAAAGGCGTCGGGGTATGTGGACGCGATTCATGAGCGATTCCGTCGCTATTCTGTCGTTGTTCCGTCGCTAAACCGGTCACTGACCAATTTCTTTATTCGCGTCCGTTCCAGTCGACGCATTTCTTGGAAGAACGTTAAAATGGCGTCCACTATACTGGACACGATTCAGAAAGTCAAATCAACGTCCCATCGACTGACAGCACACTCACAGGTCGATTGCCTCGAAACTATGAGAGTATTAAACGCGTCCACTGAACTGGACGCGATTTTAAGTCGCGTCGGCCTGCCCCGACGCGATTCAAAGAGGCAGTTCAGCGATTCCCCATGCTTAAACCGACCTTCTTAAATGCGGCGGCTGTTCCAGACGCGATTTTGACCCAGAACCTTAAATCTCAGCCAGCGCTTCACCTGAAGATGGATGCTCATTTTGGGTTTGGCCGAAGGGTTTTAGAGAGAGAGAGAGAGAGAGTGTTTAGAGAGAGAAAGAGAGAGGTTTTAGAGAGGGAGGGGATTTCAAGCAGAGGAGCCCTGTCGTTTCACGCTTCGACGCCGTTTGCTTCCTCGTCATCCTCGTCTCCGTCTCTCGCGAGCTCTCCATCGCCGCCATCGTCGTCTTCCTCCTCTCGTTTGCCCTCCACAGCGCCGTCACGCCGTCCGGCCTCCTCGGGGAAGCACCCCAGTTTTTCCTTCCTTCGGACCCCACGTGGTCCTTTCCATTTTCTTCATTCGGCCCCTACGTTGGCCCCTTTTACTTTTCACATTTGCATGCATGCACACATATCATACCTTTTAGTTAGGGGTTTAAAAGACCACCCAAAAGGTGCATCCTTTTCTATTTGATGTTCATCATATCTTTCTTTATTATTTGATACTACACACCGGGTTAATCCCGTTGTCTCTTTTCGTTGTTTTCTTTTCCAGGTACCCGAGCTGAATCTCCTTCGCCGGCCGCCCGGTGGGAGGAGGAGGAAAGAACCCACGCCCACACATCTCACGATCTACGGGTGAAAGGTGCACATCCTTTCTTCACTCGTTACATTCGGCGCCTACGTGCGTCCCGTTTTTCCTTTGGCGCCCTCGTGCGTCTGGAGATCACGGTCACGCTTTATTTTTATTGTGTAGGCTCATTTCCTTTTTTGGGGTTTTTAGCGTCTTTTTGGTGCGAAACCATCTATTTTTCATCTCTCCCCCTTTTCCGAGAGAGGGAGCGGAAAATAAACGTAGTCTACAACACTGTATGGTTCACTGTCCACCATGTTCAAATTGAAATATCTTGTAAATTGCCTGAAATCTATGTTTAATATTAAAAATAGTTTTACTACTCCAAAATTTATGAAAATTTATTGATGTGTTCTGTGATACATATGTACCATGTGGTTAAATTTTCAGACTATTCTGATCACTGTAGAATGAATTGTGAATTTTGGAAGGTTCCATACCGTAAATTGAATGTTAAGGCTCAACCAAGTTTAAAGATGTGATTGGCATCATGTTTAGCTTCTGTTATTTATTGGTTATGACTGATTTGAGAGTCTGAATGTGATAAGTTATATTCTATGATATACGTGTGTACATGTGCATGGGAAGTGAGAGGACAAGTGATATTTGTGTGTATAATGATTAATGTGACAACATAAATAAATGTGCCCATAAGACACTGCCACTCCAGATGCTTGGAGCTGTACTATAGTAGTGCCCTACAGAAAAGCTCAGACATGTTACTTGATACCTGAGGCAAGGGTCTTGAAAGCTAAATTGTGTTACATTGTCACACCCCTCCAATTTAGCAGCGGAATAAATCGGAGGAAAACATGAACCAAGTACATAGTAGAGAAAAATGCACAACCCGTTGAGTAAATCAGAGCATCTAATGAACAATATTTGGAATTAACTCTTCATTTCATTGAAATTCCACTAAGACTATTACAACCACTAATTCGAAGCCAATACATAGGGCTCAATGACATCATTACATTGAAAAGAAATCTAAAGTAATAACTACTACACTCCAGTTGTGCTAGGGTAACTTCGTCATTTGACTCCAGGTCACTCATCACTCTGGTCCTGTCCCATTGGTGCGTATAACGTCATGGTCTGACTTACCTGAGACACAAATAACAAATAACGAAGGGTGAGCGATAACGCCCAGTAGGACTTAAATCTCAATAGTCAAGCAGGCTTTAAGTAATTAACGCATTAAATGGCAGAGTAAGAAATGATAGAGCGAGTCATGTAAAGTCGAGAAAGTAATAGCACAAGCAACATGGTTCAAATAGCAGATAAATCAAGTATAGCACGATGATTAAAGTCAAGTCACGATAGAAATGATAACAACAATAGCAAGTAACAACATTGTCAAGAAATAGCAAGCGACATGTATAGCAAGAAGAGAGATAGTAGTTGGTCATGTGAAGAGTAAATTACACGTTGATTGATTCTCATCAATCGAAATAGTATAGCACTTTTGATTAACTTTCGTCAATCGAAATAGTAATGGAACTTTGGTTATCCGTAGATAGCCGAGAGAGAGTATAGCACTTTTATTGTCAAGAGACAACGAGAGAGTATAGCACTTTGAATGCGATCAAGTCACGATAGCACGCAATAACTCAGGATAGCGAGCATCAAGTAGAGCAAGTAGAGAGTACGATAGTAGTCGCTCAATAATAGTTCAGTAACAGTCAGTGGCAGTACAGTAACAATGTAACAGTCAGATGTCTAGCTAATTCAGAACAGTCAGTCAGAACCGGTGCAATGCAGAACACCGTCTATAGCCCCTGCAGGTATTTTCGGGTGGCTCTCTGCCCCCAGGACTAGATTGGAGCCCCTCAGACACTCTCCGTGCCCTGAATAGTATGCATTCAAGTTAGTAGAGTCACAAGACCCATTTTTACGCTAGACAGTCATGAACAGTACAAAACAATAGAAGCCACACAACTCAAAGGGTACCAAGAGAGTACTGGATGAGAGAGACGAGATAGTAGAGTGAACGTGAATAGATGAGCGAGTAGAATATAGATGAGATCTTATGGTCATTGCACGTGAAACGTCGAGTAATGAGCGATAGTAACAGTTGCTCAACACGCGCGTACGGTGTTTGCAGTCAGGTGGAATTCACTACCTTTCCACAGGCCATGTTACGCACAGGTCCAAAGGTCCGGCGTGATTCAAGATAAGAGAGAGAGAACAATCTAAGGCCGTACGGATCTTACTGATCCCTAGAGTTAATCATAGGTGTTAGGGTACAACCAGCTCGTCGACCATGTGGGAACCCATGGACAAAGGAGACTTATAGAGGCCTTGAACAAAGACTCACTAGTCCGGCAGAAGGAGTATCCGACGGAGAGTTCGTCCAAGTCAAGAGAGAGTGTGTATATAGAAACATGTGCTCGACGTTCTAGAGGAATTCTAGAACAGTGGAGCGTCGATAACGGTATTCCCAAAACAATGCGTGAAAACATAGTCAAGTTCATTTAAAATAGGGTAATTAATATACATAATTGAAATAAATTGCTAGATGTACATGTGACAATTTTCATGCCAAGTTAAGCCATATTGGATGGTTCAAAGTGAGTGCAAGTGTAAGAGAAAATCATGGGCAAGATAGATCATGTGATTAACTTGAATTAATTAAAATATATTCAATAATTACAACTTCATTTTTCTATGTACATGACAGTTAATAAGACATGGGGTGACTGTATAACAATAGATCTTGCAAAAAGGTGGGTTTTTATGCAAAAAGTTGAGATCGCGACGCACCCTTGTAAGGGTCGCGACGTGATCGGTGTGAACGCGATGGGGGCTTGTAAGGATCGCGACGGGCCTGTCTAAACAGGCAGGCAGATCGCGACAGAGTCATATGAGGATCGCGACAGGTCTGTCAGGTCGGCGGCCAGAACGCGACGGGGTGCCCTGTCGCGATCAGATCGCGACAGGTTCCTGTGTCGCGACGGCCCTGAGAACGCGGCCTATCGGGCCGTCGCGTTCTCAAGTGCTTCTCCCGAGTTTGAGCGAGAAAAGGTCTAGCATGGGATTGCATGCCAACTTAACATGTTTTGACACTGGGTGCTTCGAAAATTCATAACTAATTGTATAGTCGATGAAAAATCATGAAACAAGTTGCATATTGATCTAGGCATACGTGAGTACTTACAGTAAATAGGAATTTGAAAATAGATAGAGTTTCGACATGCTTTATTCAAGTCAAACATGGAGTATATGACATAGTGAGCAGTTGAGATGAGCGAATTAATTCACGAAGTAGGATGGATAAAAATTAGGGATTTTAAGGGCAAAAGATGCCTAACATGCATCAGTATCTTCAATAAAAATTTCGAGGCATGAGATAGAGTATTCAAGGAGATATGAATTAAACATGAAGGTTCGGGGTCAAGAGAGTTGCATGACTTCAAAATTCAATAAGAAAATATTGGCTCAATGGAAAATTATGAAACTTGAGGGTTTTGTTCCTAGTACATGGAACAATCTACAGACGAAATCTTATGATTTTAGCTTGTGAGAATGCCTACCTTGACTCGATTTCCTCTTCTAGGGCTAGAACTTGAAGAACTCGGGATGAAGCTTCATGAAGCCTTCTCTCCACGATTTCTCCTCCTCCTTGGCCTCTCCTCTAGGTCCAACAAGCCCCAGCAACGTGTTAGGGTCGGCCATGGAAAGATTGGAGTGTATTTATGCTTGTTGGGTTGTTATTTCCTAATAGGACTCTAACTCCTATTAAATTCTGAATTTCCTCCTTTCCTAACCTCCTTCCAAGCTTTCCACTTCCTATTTGGGTTAGGATGGGAGCTGAATTCGTGGCCAACCTATTAGGGTAGGTTTAGGAATCCAATTCTAACTCAAACTTTCTATATAATGCATTAAATACCCCTTTTCTATTTAAGTAATAATTTAGTTACGAATTTAGGGTATTTTCTTATTATTCTTCTTTTAAAAATCCTCATTTTGGCTCAATAAATTTTATATGGTCCATTTAACAAAGCCCATTATTTATTGGATTTTATCTTTTGGGATTTCCCTTTTTAATTAGGGAATAATAGAGTTACGAATTTTATTATATTTTTCTTACTTGATTTTATTAATGGACTATGAGAGGTCCATTGGTCCAATTCCGATAATGGGTAATCATTTCATGATGTTGGAAGTCTCTCTGACATGTTCGTTAAATTTATGGGCATGTTATTTTTCCGTGTTAACGGTTTTCCGACTTAGTTTCTAAATTTGGATAATTAGTCACGTTGTGACGTACACTTGGCCAATCGACTTTTTCGTTGCACAAATTTCTTCGTGGAACATTTAGGGATAATACTTGGGGTGATTTATAATTTTTACGGAATTTTTAGATGTGTTCTTGCACATACGATGATGGTATGTATGTTTTCTATTTCGTTTTTATAGAAATTTATTATTTTGAATTTTTAAAATACTGAATTTTCCAGGTTGCTACATACATGATACCCGAGGTAAGGGTCTTGAAAATCCTGGAGGTGGACAAGTTCCACTGGTAATGGTGGGAAGGGCTTTCCTCAGTTTCTTCAGGAACCAAGACTTGATCACTATGCTTGGTGATTAAGTACGTGAATGTGAACGTGTATGTGCTACGTGATCTTCTAGTGGTGGTTTGGGCCGTGTCTTGGCAACGTGTAAAAATGAACATGTGTAAAATATGTAAAATGACATGTGAACGTGGCACAAGGTATGTGCAAGTGATATGTGAACGTGGCACATGTTATGTGCAATGTGACATGATATGTGATCGTGAATGTGCAAGTGAAAACCTATATGAAAACCATGTGAAATTGTGTGTAAGTGAACATGTGATGTTGTGAAAGTAAGTGCATATGAATATATCATGAAAAAGGAAATTGCATTTGTTAATATGGTTCTAGTTAAATGATAAAAGTGATATTATGTTTAACACCATGGGTAGGATTATGTTAATTGTCCATGAGATAGTATTTACTTGATAAGCATGTGTTTAATATCACATTATAAATGGAATCCAAGCTATGTGTTAATGTTATGTGAAAACAAAAATATGAAAGCATGTGATTGTATGATTGTGCTTATGTTGATGATACCATGTTATTAGTATCCATGCTAGATTATTGTTTTACATATGTTAGAATAGTTGTTTAATACGATTCCATGATTACTCATTTATGTTATAGCATGAGCATGCATGAATTTAATTGCTGAATTTTAATAAGTTTAATAGTGTTAAATTATTAGAAAGTATGTGTGATAAGTACATGATTTGAATTTTAAGTTACTTGCTGAGTCTATCATGTAGACTCACCCTTGCTAAACATTTTAGGAAATTTAAAAGCTGTGGACTTGGCAAGATCCGAAGAGGAGCGTGAAGGATAGATTGGAGATTGTATTTCCTTTACTAGTATGTGATGTAATTTGTAATTTGAACTTGGTTATGTAATTGGAACTGGCTACATGTTAATGGTTATTATGTTATGTCATTTCTTTATTGGACTATATAGACTATGGTATGTGGATTAAAGTTGATGGAATAAGATTTTATTTAAATTTCCGCTATTATATTCCTTTCTATTTGTGTATATCTCAGCCCATTTGTCTATCGTTGGGGTTTTCTCCCCTGTAGCGGCTTGCTCTCATCCGATGTGGGTTGGTATAACCATACCGGGTTAAAGTGGGTCGTTACAGAGATGGTATCAGAGCCACAGGGTTGAGATTATACATGAATAGCCATCAACTAAATCACATCTCTAAGTCTTTGTAGTGGATAGCCAGATCCAAGGAATAATTAAGATAGGATTAGAAAAGTGTTAAGATGGAGGCATAATAATGTGCTAGGTGTAGTGATAAATAGAGTTTGACTTGGTGTTTATTTTGCAGACTATGGCTAGAAGGACCCAACATTCGAGTGTGCCTATCCTGGACGAGGAACTTAGGAGGACTGCAAGTGAGCAGCAGGAAGTGCCAGCACCTCAGGGACCACCTGTGCCACCCCCGCCACCGTTGGTTGACTATGGCACATTCATGCAAGGACTTGTACAAGTGATGCAGACTCAAGCATAGATGCAGGCAGCTCTTCAGATGCAGCTTCAGGCTCAGGTTCCGGCACCAGCTCAGCATGATCGTGGTGTGGGAGGTGTATCGATCATGGAAAGGTTCAAGCGGATGGCTCCGCCTCATTTTAAGGGGGAGAGTGAGCCATTGGTTGTAGAGAGTTGGCTTAGGGAGATCGAGAAGATATTTAGAGCCATCAGGTGCGTAGAGAATGACAAGGTCAGCTTGGCGACGTATATGCTTCAGGAGAGAGCGAATGTGTGGTGGTCTTCCGTTCTTCGCACGCAGTTTGAGGGAGTGGAGCTAGAGGTGGCCTGGGAAGAGTTCGTGAGGTTGTTTGAGGCCAAGTATGTTCCCGAGCACATCCAGGACAAGATGGAGCAGGAATGCTTGACGTTGACTCAGGGATCGATGACAGTTTTGGAGTATGAGGCTAGATTCGCGAAGTTGTCGAGGTATGCGCCGCACATAGTTGTTGATGAGAGGCGTAAGGTAAAGAAGTTTGTGATGGGGCTTAAACCATCATTGAGAGCTAGACTTGTAGCATTTGACCATAGGACTATGGATACGGCTCTTAGCGCGGCATGCAGGCAGGAGAGTGAGATAACATTGTACTTGGAGGAGAAGAAGGCTCAGTTGAAGAGATTACCAGAACCATTCCAGCGGCAAAATAGGAAGATGAAGAAGCTTATGGAAGGTCAGCAATCAGTTGTGGTACCAACAGAATCAGCACCCCAGTCAGTAGTTTCTGTAGGCAGTGAGAAGTCCGAGTGTGTACACTGCGGCAAGCGTCATGGCGGAGATGTGTGTTGGATGAGGTCGGGAAGATGTCTCAAGTGTGGCAGCAAGGATCATCGGATTAGAGAGTGTCCGAATCTGAAGAAGAACCGGAGATGTTTGACTGATGTCACCCAGGTACATGATCCCATCTTCGAGGACGAAGATCTTTTTAAGGGGGAGAGGGTGTGAGGCCCCCAAATTTTGTGCAATTGATACTATTTATTTGGTGCAAATTATAAATATTTACTCACTTGTGTACATGTGTATAATATATGTTATTCTTGTGTGTGCATATTATATTTATTTATTCTGTGCATACAGTATGTAAATAATGTAGTGCATATGGTATGTAATTGTTATTGTATATCTTATAAGTACACATGAAGTTATTTTGTACATGTAATATATTTAAATATACATGCATTATCAAATTGTTGAAGTACATGGTATAGTTATTTAAATCTATGCATGTGGTATGTAATTATACTATATACCTATATATATATATATATGTGTGTGTGTGTTTAACTATGTGCATATGATATATACTTATTTCTGTACCCATTAAACTGTTTATGATGTATTAGTACATCTGTTTGGATGTACATTTGTTTTTTGGCCGAACTGCAGGTTGGCGGCAACATGCCTGCCGCTGACTGCATGACTATGGCCAGTTGGCGTCCAGATCGATGGATGCCAACCCCGTATTGGTGGCACCTGATGTGGACGCCTAGTTTCTAGCTGTGTGACGGTTTCAGACTGGGTAACGCCAGCGTTTCTTCCGGTTCCAGTTTAGGAAACCTTCCCAACGGCAGGGTAACCTACCCCTAATGCGTGCCCGACCCCTTAGACTCTATAAAAACACCCCTTTAGGCCGGATTAGGTTCCTTTTTGACTCTAGACAAAACCCTAGGAAACCTGTGCGAAAAATTGAAGTTTGGAGGCTTGGATCCGGTGCTGTGGTGAGTCTTCCGGCAATCTTCTTCGACTGGGAGCTGGACCTTGAATAGAGGTATCATCCCGGACGCTGGAGTGCGGCCTACATTGACAGGAGGATCAAATCTCAACGGATTTAGACCACCTTCTTGTCATTGGCCGAGGAGGGCTTCTTCGACATAAACATCTCTCTACTGATTTATTTCTAGGCAAGTAGCTTGATGGTTCAAGCCATAGACCTATCCTTTAGGTTTTTATCATTTTTCCGGATTTTATTCCATGCCTGGAACCCCCCATTCACCATTGTTTATGTGTCCAATCTGTGTTTGCACACACAGAAACTTAACGGCAGCATCTGGTGCCGTTAAGATCTAAGGTTGGCGGCCACCTATGGTGCCATTAACTCATGTTGGCGGCAGCCTCTGTGCCGCCAAGTTCAACAGGTTTGACAGAATGCATGTTTTGATCTTGTGATATATTTTCCGGATTTTTGAACATGAGTACAAGTTGTAAATTTTGTGAATGGCCAAGTACATTCAGTAGAACATACCATGCGGTTAGGTTGAATTTTCATAAATTGTCCTATTTATTAGAAATTCTGTAATGAAGTATTGAGCATGATTTAGCATTGATAAATTCTATTTAATTAGATCCATGTTGAATTAGGGTTTCAGAGTTTTCCTGTGACTATATAATGATTGTATTCATGTGTTACCACTGTTGGGTGTAGCTATAATAGTATGAAATCCGTTAAAGTGATTTTGATGATAATTATGCTGAAAACCTGTTTCAATTATCATAATTAGGGTACAGATCCGAAATTTGTGAAAACTTTCAGATATATTCCCTGTACTGTATGTGAACCATGGTTAAAATTTGGTAGGATTCTGAGTACTGTGCAGAGTGTTATTAGTTTCTGAATCTTTCTACATCATGATATATAGATGTAAGTACAGAATAATTATATATGTTGAATGTTATTGTTTCAGAAAATTTTAAAGAAGTTAGAACCACTGTGTGCATGTTTTATATCTGTTACACTGTATGGTTCACTGTCCACCATGTTCAAATTGAAATATCTTGTAAATTGCCTGAAATCTATGTTTAATATTAAAAATAGTTTATTATTCCAAAATTTATGAAAAATTAGTGATGTGTTCTGTGATACATATGTACCATGTGGTTAAATTATCAGACTGTTCTGATCACTGTATAATGAATTATGAATTTTGGAAGGTTTCATACCGTAAATTGAATGTTAAGGCTCAACCAAGTTTAAAGATGTGATTGGCATCATGTTTAGCTTCTGTTAATTACTGGTTATGACTGATTTGAGAGTTTGAATGTGATAAGTTATATTCCATGATATACGTGTGTACATGTGCATGGGAAGTGAGAGGACAAGTGATATATGTGTGTATAATGATTAATGTGACAACATAAACAAATGTGCCCATAAGACACTGCCACCCTAGATGCTTGGAGCTGTATTGTAGTAGTGCCCTACAGAAAATCTCAGACATGTTACTTGATACCCGCGGCAAGGGTCTTGAAAGCTAAATTGTGTTACATGATACTCGAGGTAAGAGTCTTGAAAATCTTGGAGGTGGACAAGTTCCACTGGTAATGGTGGGAAGGGCTTTCCCCGGTTTCTGCAGGAACCAAGACTTGATCACTATGCTTGGTCATTAAGTACGTGAATGTGAACGTGTATGTGCTACGTGATCTTCTAGTGGTGGTTTGGGTCGTGTCTTGGCAACATGTAAAAATGAACATGTGTAAAATATGTAAAATGACATGTGAACGTGGCACAAGGTATGTGCAAGTGATATGTGAACGTGGCACATGTTATGTGCAATGTGACATGATATGTGATCATGAATGTTCAAGTGAAAACCTATATGAAAACCATGTGAAATTGTGTGTAAGTGAACATGTGATGTTGTGAAAGTAAGTGCATGTGAATATATCATGAAAAAGGAAATTACATGTGTTAATATGGTTCTTTTTAAATGATAAAAGTGATATTATGTTTAACACTATGTTTAGGATTGTGTTAATTGTCCATGAGATAGTATTTACTTGATAAGCATGTGTTTAGTATCACATTATAAATGGAATCCAAGCTATGTGTTAATGTTATGTGAAAACAAAAATATGAAAGCATGTGATTGTATGATTGTGCTTATGTTGATGATACCATGTTATTAGTATCCATGTTAGATTATTGTTTTACATGGGTTAGAATAGTTGTTTAATACGATTCCATGATTACTCATTTATGCTATAGCATGAGCATGTATGAATTTAATTGCTGAATTTTAATAAGTTTAATAGTGTTAAATTATTAGAAAGCATGTGTGATAAGTATATGACTTGAATTTTAAGTTACTTGCTGAGTCTATCATGTAGATCACCGTTGCTAAATATTTTAGGAAATTTAGAAGCTGTGGACTTGTCAAGATCCGAAGAGGAGCATGAAGGATATATTGGAGATTGTATTTCCTTTACTAGTATGTGATGTAATTTGAACTTGGTTATGTAATTGGAACTGGCTACATGTTAATGGTTATTATGTTATGTCATTTCTTTATTGGACTATATAGACTGTGGTATGTGGATTAAAGTTGATGGAATAAGATTTATTTAAATTTCCGCTATTATATTCCTTTCTATTTGTGTATATCTCAGCCCATTTGTCTATCGTTGGGGTTTTCTCCCCTGTAGCGGCTTGCTTTCATCCGATGTGGGTTGGTATAACCGTACTGGGTGAAAGTGGGTCGTTACATCGGGTACCTACCGTATCCCCCCGAGGTGGTGCTTCACGGCCTCTCCTCCCTCATCGGAGCCTCCCCTCCGGTGCGTCAGCCTCCTCTTCCTCCAGTGCCACCTCCTCCTCCATGGCGGCCGCCGGAGCCTCGTCCTCCATCACCGCCGCTAGCTCCTCACCCCCCTCACCCGGGGTGAGGAGCTCCTCCACCATGAGACGTGCTGCCGTTCCCGGCATCTCCACGACCTCCTCCATCGCTGGCGTCGTTTCTCCTCCTTCCTCCGTCATGCCTTTGCCTCGCCGACGCTTGGAGGTTGCCATCTTCATCATGGGGCCAAGTAGAGAGTGTGAAAGAGAGAGTTGAGAGAGAAGAGATGGAGAGTGCTCGAGAGATGAGAGAGTTGAGAGTGTGAGAGAGTCGAGAGAGGTGAAAGGGAGAGCCGGAGGCAGTCTCGGGCGTTATGTAGCCCCCATAAATAATTTAAAATGCGACCGACATAGTCGTTGCAATTTTGAAGCACTCAATTGATATGCGATGGAGGCCGTCGTTGTCACGTCCCGTCATTTAATATATCTATAAACGTCAGAACGTGAACGAACGAGAAATCAAGAGTAAGATTTACACTATTTGAGCAGCAAATTGCTCGGAAGCTCTACTAAATAAAAAAAAATTCGACCATTGTCGTTCTATGAGTATTACAACATTTCCAGTTTACAATCTCAAAAGTAAATGCCATCAAGGATGGTCTCTCCACACACATATCCCGAAGTTCCCTCCTTTAAGAACTGTAGATACCTGAAAAATAGGATTTGATAAGCTAACTAGCCCAGTAGGATTCAAATTCTCAAATCAAAAGGATTTAGCTATATAATGATCAAGGAAAAAGACTAGACTGATATCACAGAAGAACATGTAAGCATCTTATCATGGCAGTTAAAGTGGGATAGTAGTACTGTAATACAAACATGCTCAGGAATTCACAGTGAATCTCATAATTTGGCTCACATATATGTTCACACTAGACAGGTAACATGATGACCATAATCAGACAGTATTTGATGCTATGCCAAACATCCAGTTGCCCTTTATCATTCCGTACGGTCAGAAAATGAATTCGGGTGCTCCTCCTAGGACTGGACCAGCCCTATTTGCACAGTAGTTGTCCTTTATCATTCCGTACGGTCAGAAAATGAATTCGGGTGCTCCTCCCAGGACTGGACCAGCCCTATTTGCATAGGCATATCAGTCAAGTGGGGTCCAAGGACCCAATAAATGTCATCATCAATTATTCACATCTAATAAGGTGTTCAAGCATATGAACTCTTAGGTAATTAGATTTTATAAACTCAGTTACCGAGTACCGAAGAATCGTAATTGATAACTTTAAGAATAATTCAAGGGTGAGTAAGGTACGCCAAGAAGGTAATCTTTACAAGGGAATGACAGTAAACACTAAGGCAATTAGGGGGGTAACTTGGTAGGCTAATAGGGTGAAGTTTAAGCAAGAGTTCTATCATGAAAAGTTGCTGAAATACAAGGCAGGACAGGTGCTGTCGACAGCCAGGAAGGGGCTGTCGACAGATGGTAGCAGACAGAGCTCAGGTTTGTTGGCTCTGTGGGTATTTGTCGACAGCAACAAGAGGGCTGTCGACAGATACACACAGTCTAGAAATCTGGAGTTCTGGAAGACATGCACCTGTCGACAGCTTTGGGGTGGCTGTCGACAAATAGCAGTAGAACTTACAGAAATGACTTTAAATCCATCCTAAACACCCTAATTATAGAACTTATAAATCAAGACATGTTTTATATCAAATAGAAGAGTCTAATTGGAGTTCTCACAGTGGTTTATAAGCTAAACAATTGAGATGAAACAAGAGACTTATAATTCAAACTTGGCTAGCTAGAAACTAACATAGTATAGTACTAAAAGTATAGCCTTGATAGCAATGGTTTAATGGAAGATTCCTACATGATGGACACTAAACCACAAAGTGTTTCATGAATCTAAATCAAGACTTGAAGTATCAATCATCTAAACCGAAGTCTTCATACTATTCTAAAGATGATTGAGACTTCTACATAACTCTATAGCATGTACAAGGATCAAGGGTGGAAGAAGAGGATAGGAATTAGTTTCTAAATTGAAACAAGGTTGTTCCTCTTCCAACAAGAGTATTTCTATCATGACTGGAGGAAAAATAGAAGAACTACAGGTATAGCCACTAGTTCAATCATCAAGAAATTCTTATCATGTGTGGAAGACAGATCTGAACCAGAGGGAGATGAATCCTACACCTGAATAGCTAGGAATCTACTACAACGTGATACTGGAAGAAGATCCTTTCCAAACAGGGATCATATGAATCTCGAAGAGTACCTTCTACAGCAATACAAGATACACAAATAGTGCTAGAGGTACTCATGACATTAGAACATAAACTTGAACATCCAAACAGTAGGTTCTAAAGAATGTTCAAGAACATGAGTTAGAGAAGAAAGAAATAGAATCAAATCCTACCTGATTTTGAATTCTTCCTTTGGTATAAAAATCCA
The DNA here is from genome assembly GCA_014218235.1 of Colocasia esculenta. Classification (NCBI taxonomy): domain Eukaryota; kingdom Viridiplantae; phylum Streptophyta; class Magnoliopsida; order Alismatales; family Araceae; genus Colocasia; species Colocasia esculenta. Next base: position 82,424,322 of record CM024753.1, read on the forward strand.
CAATCCACCACGTATAGTAGATGGAAAGATGGCCACAAGCAAAGGAGGAAGTCGTTGAAGCAGTAACAATTACTAAAGTTTGCTTCACTGGCTTCCCAACTACACCTAGCTGCAGCTCCAGCAGTATCTCGAACAGGACCAAGAGATGCACAAAGTGTAAACTAACCACTCCAGCTACACACCCATACTGAAGTCTCGTGAATCACAGCAGCAGCATAACAGGGAAGGAGTCAGAAAGATGGGTACGAAGAATGAGGGGGTGTATTTATAGCCAATTGGTCATTCCATGCATGACGACACGTACGCTTCCAGGTGTTGGGGTAAAACCCCATTTAACCACCCACAACCACCTATCTCATGCACACAATCACACACCCACACATCGGCCATCAACGTGTAAGGACCTTAACCTACCATGACATGGGCTTGCGTAGCCCAGGATACGTCAGCAAGGAAAACTCCTAAAAATCCTTCCCGTAATTAGGCCATAATTCAGCTGGTCTGATAATCCTTGTGTAAATGTATTCAAACGACGTCCGTTTGTGTTGAAATTTCAACCATAGACTAATGTGATGGTCTTACTAATTATGGTGATTTTTATTTAATTTTTAGATTTTATTTTACACTAGGTGAAAAATCACCCGAAAAATAGTCGCGTCGATTTATCCTCAAAGTCCGCATGCCGAAAAATTCGGATATTTATATTTCTGAGATCTCCACATTTTTATGAAAATTATGATGTTCTCAGATTTTATTTTTTTTACAGTTTTTCAGTGTCGCCTTGTGGGAGCGTGTACGTCCGAGTACGACACTGGGGAACATTCATTAATGCTAAACATTCCCAAATATCAATTAATTCAATTTAAGAACAATGGTTAAGCCTAATAACCTTATTTTTCAAGTTTCTCAACTAATAAATTTTTTTTTGGGGTATTACAGTCGTCACGGATTTTGAAAATTCGAAGTACAATTTGAAACATGATGGGGTAGATGGTCGCGATTTAGGGAAAGTGCGACGGCCCAGGTGGTTGCAGATAGAAAGGTGAAGCGCGACGACTGTGTCTGTCGCAATTCAAGAAGCTCACTCGAGGGCCAATTCCTGAGGAAAAATCTTGGTACTGTGGATGATGCAATCGTGCAACATAGTGTATTTTGGCCGTGTAAAGGATGCGATTTATTTCTTATTGAGGATTTAATTGTGGCATTTACAAACGGCCACCTTGGGCCATAATTTCATGAGTTCTTTTACATACTTCATCCACTCCTCTTCTACCTCCTCCACATGTGGGACTGACCGCCTGAAGGAGCAGACCTTCCAAAGTGCTTTGATGGTATCCGCCTCTTCTCCGTCGCCGTTGGTACCAATCTCCCTTCTCTTGATCGGTGGTAGATGAAACGGCCCTTCAAAGTCGCGCCATGGGAGCCCGAGTTGGGAGAGGAAGCGGTGTGCGTTGTAAAGCCTGAACTCAGTCTCTCTGATCATCCACAGTTCCATGTCGGGTGCTAGTCGTGTCCGTAGGTCCTTGGCTAGAAGTGGTGCCGGAGTACATGTGAATGCGTTTCCGGGCATGCTTCGGAGGTGGTCGCTCCAGTCTGCTCACGTCTTGAGTTGTGGCACGCAATTTGCCACACACCCTTCTAAGCTAACTAAGTCGTCCATGTGCAGAAGTGGGCTCTTGAAGAAGATCCGGGATGAGCTTGTAGCCTCCTTGTTCATATCAAACTTGAAATGCAGATCACTCCAACAAGTGAATAACAACATGGATCCGTAGGGAGGCTTACCCAAGCTCGCCGCCATGAGCCCGCTGTAGAGGAAGGCTAGCACCACCGGTCCCAACCTCTCTCCTTCCCAAATGCCACAGACCACACTTAGTTGCTCCTCTTCGAGAACGTTATCCACGAACGGCAAGAGAAGCGCACCTGCCAGGCATATGGCGAATCCCTTCATCACTTTCTCCAGCTTTGTGTCATCCTCCGCTTTTGGTATCTCCCTCATGGTTCAAGTCGCCAGTTTTTGTAGGTTCACTCCTTTTCCGGCTTGGATGTCCTAGGCCGCTCTTCTGCTTCCCATGAAGCTCTCAAGCACCTCCTTGCTCACAACGCTCCTTGGCATGATTGCCATCTCATTCTCATCACCTCTTCTTATCCGCTTCAAGCCTAACAATAGTTCAGTTTCTTCCAACAAGATGGTGGCTTCAAAGGTCTTGAAGAGGTAGGTGTGGGTTTGAGGATGCCATAGTTCTACAAGTGCACCCCTAGCTGCCCAATCAAGGTGGATTTCATGGTATTTTTTGGCATGGACGGATAGGTTTTGGATTCCCCACCTAGAGAGGATGGCTTTCATGTCCAGGCTAATGTAAGCGGCAATTTTTTGGAGCCATGGTAGACGCATGAATCTCCTTATGCCCGAGAAAAGTGGATAATCCTATAAGAGACGATGCATGGTTTAGCATGGTCATGGCATGATGAATATGGCAAGAGGTTGATTGGTGCATGGGTATGGAAATATGGGTTTGATTTGGCCATGAGAGGATCGCGCATGAAGGCATAATCATGGGAGTTTGGGTCATAAGAAGAAGGTTGGAATATGATCATTGGGAATATGGTATAGGGACATGGCATGATGAGCATGGCAAGAAAAGTGGCGCATGGGGATCATGGGTATGGCATGGATAGTTGGGTTATATGGGAGTGGATAGGTTCAACCGTGGTAGGTATTAGAAGAAAAGAGAAAAAGAAAAAATAGGAAGAGAAGAACAAGAACACAGGAAAAACAGCAAGAACACATTAAGAGCGTTGAAGAACACATCAAAAACAAGCAAGAACATGAAAAGATCAAATGCAAAAATCACATAAACTTACCAATTTGGCTTGAATCAACTTGCATATGTGTCCCTCCACCTTGCTCAATTTTGGAAATCCTCCAATTCTTTGCCTCTTGGAAGGAGGGGCTCCAGTATGCTCCATAGCTTCTCTCCTTCTCTTCTTCTTCTCCCTTGCCAATAGCTTGAATTCTGCACTTTAGAGAGGGTAGAGAGCATGAAGAGAGCAAGAGAGGTGTTTTTAAACCCCTATGGCCGCACAAGCCCGCAAGGCAAGTCCCAAATCCACCATAAATGCAAAATAGGCAAGAAAATCTGACCTCGAGCAGAACCTTCAAAATCACGACCGACACATACGTCGCGATTCAAGTGCCTCACTCCGACTTCCAATTCGACTGGTGACCACATATGTCGTCGCGATTCAGGTAAGTAAACCGCATCCACATACCCTGTCACGATTTACAAGCATTATTATTTTGATATCTGAGCTTTATATTTGTTGCTTGTCATTGCTAATTAGTCTATGAGCACTGGTTTGGAAATGCGTCTAGTAATTTGTATCTTATCGAAAAGAAGGCAACAAGTGTTCTTAATAAGCAGTAATCTATTCAACCCCCCTTCTAGATTACCATATAGGGAATTCCGCAACACTTCAATTGGTATCAGAGCTAGTTCACGAACTACAACTCACACACGTGTTTATCTGATGTGAACCCACGATCAGATCAACACACACACACGTGTATCAAGCACAAGGACTGCTTGAAACACACCACACACACACAAGTATGGATAAAAGTGAAACAGAGAAGAGTTTGAGAGTTGAGGATCAAATCCAATTGAAAACTCTTCTGATGAACGTCTGGGTAGACTTCAAGCTTCGTCTTGATGATCAGAAGTTGATGGAGAGGCTTGAATCCACGACGTTCAGACTTCACCGCTGCACGGAAGACTTCTCTTGTTGAATCTGGGCAGCAGGTAGAAGCAGAGCAGCATGGCAAGACTTTTCTTGAGAGACTTTTAGGGTTCTTGATTGGAGGCTGCTTGTGTACGTGAATAGCTTCAAAAGATTGCTTATATATTGGTGTTTACATATGGAGATACGTGGTACATGGAAACACCAAGTTTGGTAACATCCAAACTTTCCGTATTTGAAGCAACAGGTCGGCTGTCGACAGGTCTTCAGGCTGCTGCCGACAGGTCTTGACAGTTTGTCATTTGACAGAAGTCTGGAAGTTCAGGTTTGGCTCTGACTGAGTACATCTGTCGATAGGTCTTTTGGTGCTGTCGACAGGTACCTAGTTTTCCAGAAACCTGAAGTGTCTGACTGTGTAATTCTGTCGACAGGTGTCTGGCTGCTGTCGACAGGGCTTGTCAGAGTCTGTTGAGTGCTGACTGTGTGTATCTGTCGACAGGGTCCTTGGTGCTGTCGACAGGTACACTGTATTTTGACATTTGTTGACCTTTTCTACATGTTGTTGGTACATGTCTTGAGTAGTGTGTCTCCTACATTATTGAACATAGTTAGTGAGACATTATAGTCATTTATAACCAAGCATTATACCAACATATTGTGACAAGTCATATGTATCAAGATCTTATGCAATTTTAAACTCAATTCACATTGTTCACTTGTTTACTTTGTTCATCATTTATCATCAACAAAAACATGTTGTATTTATGATTTAGAATGTGAACCCAACACGTCTCTCACCGTAAGCTTCACGTACACCTTCAGCAAACCCCCTCGGTATCGTATCATTCCATTTTATTATATCGTACACTCTATTAGAGCATATCAAGGACCTTGAGGCTCTGATGAATCTGAAATTTGAGTTCCCCTCCACTACTAAAAATAGTGATAATTTCAGAGGATTCTTACGACTTGAGGATAGGTCGTTACGCTTTGCAAGAAGGATGACGGACCCACACCTGGAAATTCTGGTGTCCTGACTTAACTCAACATCGTAACAATATTATCCTTGATTATTTTATATTTTTCTTTGTTTTAAACTTTTTTTTCTTTTAGCACAGCATGCATCATGTAGGGTTTTGAGCTCATTTCCAGAAAATTACTCTCGTGCTTAATTGAAGAGAACTACTTATCTTAATTCCAATTAACATGAAATATTCCATTCTGAGTTAAGTACTCAGTTCATTTTGTTGATGTTTGAATACCGTCTTTCGAGAAACTCCTTGTTTTGGATTCCTATATCAGTTCATCTATTTTCCCATAGATCCACCTTGGTTGCAGTACGTCCACAAGCTGGTAAATGCTCCCCAATGGTGAAACCTGCCAGATTGTGTCCGTAAGTACTTCCCCGATGCTGGAATTTGATCTTTCTCCCCTTCGTGCCCACGTGCACACCCTTCCCTTCGTCCAAACACCAAGTTATCTCTTGAGACTTTCTGCAAGCCACTTCATTGTGAATTGAAGAACAGCTCATGTCGTATGTTGTTGAAGACGTGTCTCATCACACCTTGGCGTCTACTTTCAGTCATTCCACTCAATTCTCTTCATTTCATTGCTTTCATTTCGTGTCTTTTCACTCCATTTCCTTACAAAGCAGACGCGGTGAGGCAGCTACAGACATGCTAATTTTGACAACATATCAAGTACATTTCATGTTATACTATAATGCCTCAAAGTGGCTCTCTTCAATTAATTATTTGAGTAATTTTCCTATTTTCTAGATTTTTCTAGGATTTTTAGGAATTTTTCTAGGGCTTTCAGGAGGTCCTCTGTGCATAGTTAATTCGCGACAAACACAGTGGTTGTGTTTCAGGTCTTTGATCCGTGACGTGTCAAACCGCCGCATATTACCCTTCCTTTTCGACACCTGCTATGTTTTGTAATCGCGTCCACTAGAGTCATCACGTTTAAAAGTTTTCAATTTCGATTTATGGCAATTTCCAAATTTGTTTTTAGAAAGATTTTGTTGCTAATTAGAATCACGTCCACATGGTCCGTCGCGTTTCTAACCTTCCATGGTTTGAAGATCGATTCCCATTAGAAGATCGATTTTTCCAAATACTTAACCACTTAGGTCATCGCGATTCAAAGTTTCCATTTATTAAATTTGGAAAGAATCAATCGATATTGGAAGTGTTATAAATGCGTCAGACTATGTCGTCGCGATTCTAAAACCTGCTATAATCGATGTTTGGAAAGGTCTAATCGAAGTAAGGAGATCTTATTAAACGCGACACTTTGTTTGGTAGCGATTCATTTTAATAGGCGACCATTGTGTCTGTCACGATTTTACAATTTTGCCTCTATAAAAAGACCACCGAGGCCATTGTTTTAATGATCATCCAAGTACTACGGCGAAGCCCTACTACACTAGAGAGCTAAACTTTGAGCATTAAAGAGAAGAACCCTTCCCCTCAAACACCACTTCAAGTCTTCATCCATTGGAGATCGTCTCCAACCCTTCATGTCCATTGGAGCGAGGAGGAGGAGTCTTCTTCCACCTCAAGCACTACAGCACCAAGCCATTCCGCCAAACTCTTCTTTCTCCCCTTTCATTCTTCATTTTACTTCATTTTTAGTGCATTCACCACACTCTGTCATTCTCACACACTCACTTCATTTCTTTCATACCTACACTTTTATGGGTTTTACACCACCTCCACAAGGTGTGTTCAAGCCCATGCAATTGTATTTTTATCATATTTCTTTAAATTTGACACTACATAATTTAGACTAATCATTCTTTCACTTGTTTGCTTATTTTTTATCTCTATTTTGCAAGGTAACCAACGAGCTAAAGTCTCCTTCGCCGGCCAGCCAGTTGGAGGAGTAAGAGTAAACCTACAACCTCAACTCCCGCGATCTTTGAGTGAAGGTAAGTAGCTACGCCTTTCACTCTCTCCTTCGGTACCCTTGTGTACCTGGAGATCACACCTCCATCTCGTGCACACACGCACTCTCTCCTTCTTTCTACTAAAATATTCCATTTAAAATCTTTTATTTTTTTTAATTAGTCTTTGTGTGTGTTTGAAAAAGCACATTCACAAAGTCATGGGATATCCTTCTCCGGATTAGCCTCCACCGCAGTGATTCTTCATTTGTTACAATGTCTTGGAGTCTCTTGCTTTTTGTTATCCCACTCCTGCCTTTTTACTGTGACAAAGGGGGAGAAGTTATCTAGTTATACTATGTTATATTTATGTTATGTGTGTTTTTCATTTTTCATTTTTCCTATATGAATGTGAGCTTGTGTGCTTGACTGATGCACTTAGGATATGTGAGGTTAGTAGTGTCTAGGTGAGTGTACATCAGCCCATCCTTTGTAAAAACAAAAAAATGAATATGAATGAAAACACAAAAAAGGGAATATTTAAAAATCCAAAAAATAGTGCTTTCTTTGTGTGTTTGATGCTTCATAAAGTATGTTAAATGCTATATATTTTGTCAACATCAAAAAGGGAGAGATTGTTGTCTCCATGTGCAAAATGATGTTTTGAGGTTGATAAAATGAGTTTGTGTTGAAGCATATGGCCATTTGTATTTTATGGATTTAATGTGGATTTATTTTAAATGTTCATGATATATGAGATTCACAGGCTTACATGGTGTCTAAAGTCCACAAATAAGGAGGCAAGGTGAGTGTTTAATCTTTTCAAATGTTAGAATTCGAACTGACTTGAGTTCTGCACTTTTGCAAGAAATCGTCGACCGACCCAGGGGAATCGGACAATCGACCTAGCCAGTACTATTTGGCACTGTAGCATTTAGAAAACCGAACGACCAAATTGCAAGTGTTGATCGACCAATTATGTCAAGACCAATCAATTGAAGAACAACAAGGTCAATCGATTGAAGAAGAACAAGGCCAATCGATTGAAGAACAAGGCTCAATCGATTGATGACCAAGTATAAAATCGGACGACAGATTTGAGGATTTCGGTCTACCAACTTGGCCAGTACTGTTTTGTATTGGGACAGTCCAAAAGTCTGACGATCGACTTGATAATTTTGGTCGACCGATTTAGAACAAATGAAGGGTCAGTAGAAGCTAAGTCTAGAATCGGACGACCAATATGGTAATATCGGTCAACTAACTCTGAAAACTTAGTTTCCTTTTTGGGTTGGACTATTTCCTGTTTTGGATTTGCACGAGTTTATCTTCTGATCTACGGCCAAGATAAAGTCCTTAGGTCATGGGTATAAAGGAAGAGGACATCCCTTATGTGTTAACACCACACATATCTTTGGAGAAGAGGTTTCTGCACCCGGCTAGGTCAAATTGAAGTGCATGTGTGCAATGTACAACCAAGAGGGGAGGGGTGAATTGGTTGACTACCAAATTAAAATTTAATCTAATTTGATATGACAAACAAAAACTATTGCACCAGACACATTACCGCAAACCAACCACGTACGTAGAAGAGGTAGAAGAAAAGGAACAAACCACACAGTACGTAGTTATTTAGGCGGTTCAGTCACACAAGGAGTGTGTGCTAACGTCTACCCCTCACACACATGAGGTGGCAACACACTACTCTGAACTTGGCTGGAGATACAGAGAACAACCCTTCACACACACACACACACAGAGACACACACGAGCGTCTCAACAGCGATAAGACCTCGCTGTCAAAACCCACACACAACCCCGCTCATAAACCATGAGCACACCTCTCACACACACAAAGATATGTAAGGTAAATGTTGTGAGAAGTTTCTCAATGCAAAGAACAAGAGAATATAATAAAAACATAAAGGTTCAAATTTCTCCTGTTTGCAGTGTTGAGAAACGTTAAAGTAGAAATCAAGCAATTGCAATGGCTTCCTTGGATGATGCACTATGGTTGCAAAACACACTCGACGTCCAAAGCTTCAACTTGAATTAGGAACCCGTGAGGAAGAAAGCCTAGAAGAAGTTCTGGTTCACCTGTGCGTTCTTGACCTAACCTTGCACTTCAAACTTCTTCTCCAAGATGTATATTAATACTGCACACAAGAATAGACTTCTACCTTAAGACTCATGACCAAAAGACTCCTTCTTGGCCATAGATTAGAAGATAGACTTGTGCAAATCCAAAACAGAAAAGAGCCCTATCCAAAATGGAAACTGGGTTTTCCGTAGTCGGTCCACCGATTTCCCAAGATCGATCGTCCAATTTTGGACTCAACATCGACTGGGACTCTGACTGACTAATCGACTGAGTGCTCCATCGACCTATTCTGGAAGTTCAGTCGTCTGACTTCTATCTCAGCTTCGACCGGCACTTCGGCTGGTGAAGATACAACGTGAACATCCGAAATCACCTTGCTTCGACTGGCAAATCGGTCAACTGATTTCTTCAAGTCGGTCATCCAACCTTTTTGACTGTCACACTGCCAAACCTTCTGGCTAGGTCGGTCGACCAAATATACCAAATCGGTCATCCGATTTCTGCTTGGTCATCAATCTATTGTCCATCGATTGCCTTTATACTACAATCGATTGGGCATCGATTGAGCTGTCCTTCAATCGATTGTCCTTTCATTATCAGTCGACCGATTTCACAAGGTCGATTAACCGACTTGCTAAATGCTGTAGTGCAAGGCTGTACTGGCTAGGTCGGTCATCCGATTCCCCTGGATCGGTCGACCGATTCCTTGCAAAAGTGCAGAAATCAAGTCAGTCCGAAATCTAACACTTGAAGAAATTAAACACTCACCTTGGCCCTTTTGTGTATGATCTTTAAACATAATGTTAACCTTGTAGAGCTCATTTGCATATATAATTAAACCAAGGTAAACTAATGATAAGTATCTTACATAAGTCCACATAAAATCCTCATAGCCATATGCTTCAATACAAACTAATTTTGTCAACTTCAAAACATCATTCACATAGAGACAACAATCTCCCCCTTTTTGATGTTGACAAAATATATAGCAATGAACATAATTAATGAAGCATCAATCACACAAGAAGAACACTATTTTTGGATTTTCTAAAAATGCCATTTATTTATTCATATTCATTTTTTTGGTGCTTTTACAAGGATAGGCTGATGCATACTCACCTAGACACAACTAGCCTCACATAGCCTAAATGCATCAGGCAAGCACACATTCAGACAACAATAATGAAAAATGAAAACACATAGATATAAATATAACCTATATATATCTAGATAACTTCTCCCCCTTTGTCACAGCAAAAAGGAGGGAGTGGGATAGCAAAAAGTAAGAGACTCCTAGACATTGTGACATCCAAGGGATCACTGAGGTGGAGGCTGATCCTGCGATGTGCATAGGTCACCTATGACTTCCCTAAAGAATTGAGCTTGGGAGTCCATAAGGCTCTACTGGTTAATCCTCATCTCAGCCAAATCTCTAGTGAGATCACTCAACGACTCACCCACTTGGTGGACTTCCCCTCTTATAAAAACCATTTCCTCCTCAAGCCCGGTCAGGCTATGTTGGAACCGTAGTGAGAAGGCTTCACCTTTGGGACCGGAAGGAGGCAAGTCTTGTTCCATGGGAGTCGGATGCTCTAGATCTTTATGTCTTTCTCTAGGAGCATGATCTTCACCTTCACTATCTTCATCATTTTCATTTTTTGAATTTTTCGAGTTATTTTCACTATCTTCAATTTGATGAACACCCAAATTGCTCTAAAATTGTCCATCCACAATTCTGTAATTCATGAACTGCAGAATATTCGTTTGATTGTAAACGAGGGATGACAGAATATTCTCAGCTCTTTCATTTGTAAGATCAATTCCAGCTTGTTCAAATATGATTATGAGTTGTGCTCATAAGGCAAAGATCGCCGTGGTTGGTTTTTCACCAATGCGATGAGTGTAGTCATCATTGTAGGCAAGCACAGAGGCACATTGTGAAATAAGCAGTGAAATATTCTTTTGTGCACTCTGGTAACTTCATCCTAACTACCACCTTTTGGAAACATTATCGTGGTAATGATGTGGTGGATGATCTGCTAAAGTGGTGGAAAATCATTTGCATTGATCAAGGCATGATGTGCCACCCAATCTGCGGGATCACGCCCCAACATCACTTGGCATAAATCACTGTCATTGTACTGGACATGTTGCACAAAGTAGCCAGCATCGGGAATATTTAAAGCTTGACTGAGAACTGTATCATTTACTGGAATCTAGACCCCGTTCAAAGTAGTATAAAGCCTATTGTTGCTTGTATAGAAATTTGCATAAAATTGCTGAACCAAGTCTGGATAGTAAACTTTATGCCTTGACAAAAATCTAACCCAGCCTGTGTTTGAAACAGGAGAGACAACATAGGTTCAACTTCATCTAAATCAGCAAAGACGACATACTGTGGAGGGAGAATCTTTCTCCTACGATCAACCAACAACTCTCCCGGTGCCACTGGAATTTATGCACCTGCTCCAGAACTCTTGTTGACCTCCTGGTGACGCCTCGGGTTCACACGACCACCGCGGACCTGTGGAGCCATCACAGAACGTTTGGGGGAATGGATCTTGTGAGGTTAGGATGCCTTCTGAGTTTAGGACGATGAGAACCTTAGCAAGGATCCAGTTGAGAAGAAGAATACTTGCAATGTGCAAGCCAATGAGAATGGGAAAGAGAATCGTCAAGATGGTGGATCTCCCAATGCTCTAGAACTAAGAACTCTTAAGAAAGTGGAAAGAGTTTAAGGGCTTAAAAAAGGGGGGGCACTTGGGGGTTGAAGAGATGCGAATAGAAGTCCAAGAGTCATCTCTTGAAACCCTAAGGCCTTATGAAGCCGGGTTGGGTCGCACCATCAAAGTCGGTTGAGACTGGAATGAACCGGTCGGGCGCGCGATCGGAATCGGTCTACCGACTTTTAAGAATCGATCGACTAATTTCTTTGATTTGAAGGGAATTTGGTCCATCCAGCAATGAACTGGCATGAACGGACCTAGGATTGGCAAATCAAAAGGATTTTGTCAATCAACAGCATATTCTTGCCGTGGTTCGATCCCTATAAGATTTTTCTGAGGCTATTTTTCATGGGGACACAATAAATTTAAGAATAGTGAAAATCTATAGGTCCTCCAATTTCCTTATCATGATAACATCCAACAAAGTGATTGCCTATGCATATCACATATCTGGAGACTTGCTTTGAATATCAAGCAGTTTAGTCTTAGAAAGATCAAGAATTTTGGATATACATATATATATATATATATATATATATATATATATACATGCAAGCAAGCTTTTTTTATCAGAAATATACAAAAAAATCAACATGCATACATAGAAGTATCTCACATGCATTTCCCCCTTACTCAAAGCACATCTATACTTTGTACAACCCCAACTCTCTTCTAACTGTAGTAAACCTATCCTCACTCAAGGGTTTAGTGAAAATGTCAACAATTTGTGCATTAGTTTCAATGAATTTTAACTCAAAATCACCTTTCCCAAAATGGTCTCTCAAAAAATGATCCCGAACCTCTATATGCTTGGTTATAGAGTGTTGAATTGGATTCTTTGAAAGATTAATTGCACTTGTATTATCACACATGATAGATACACAATTCACTGAAACATGATAATCAAGCAACTGATGTTTAATCCAAAGCACTTGGGCAGGATGTACAGAAATTTCTCACCTGTTATATGCAGATGATACTCTTATTTTTATGAATGGGCAGTCTAAGTACATCAGGAGATTCCTCCAATTTTTGAATGCATATGAGAGATCGTCTGGTCAGAAAATAAATGTGAGTAAGAGTTATTTTGTGGTTTCTGAAAAAGCTATGAACTCTACTATGAATCGGATCAAGGAGATTACTGGTTACAAATTCCAGCATGGTACATTATCCTATCTGGGCATCCGGATCAAGGCAGGGAGACAGTTGGTTTCCGATTACAAGTTTGTCATGGACAAGGTGAATAACCTCTTAGCTTCTTGGAAGTCCAAAATGTTGTCCCAGGCAGGTCGAATTACTTTGAATAAATCTGTTCTTTGTTCTATTCCTATATATTTGGCGACTGCAACCTGTTTACCTAAATATGTCATCCACTTTATTGAGCGCTCCTATGCTACTTTTTTTTGGGTGGTGCTGATGGTACTAGACGTCGCCATTGGGTTTCCTAGAATAATATTCAATGCCCAAAGGTGGAGGGCGGCCTGGGCATCAGAAATCTGTGGGATGTCCAAGTGTCACTAACTACTAAACTAGTCTGGAATGTGATTCATGGCAATTCTCTTTGGTCCAGGTATGCCAGAAGCAGATTCCTCCACATTCCTTTTTCTGAGTGCACCAAAGCCTCCCCTGTTGGTGTATCTAAAGATATCTTTTTCAGTGTTAAATATCTTATTCTCAATAATTCTAGATGGATTTTAGGGAACGGTGAGAGGATCGACTTCCTATTTCATAGCTGGGTAGGTAAAACAAATTTGTCCTCTCTTTTACCTGATCAGGTACCCAGCGCTTCGGTCAAGAACATTGTGGGGCAGGAAAATCACCCACTCCGTAATTATGCTTTGGTTCGTAATGTGGTGCAGAAAATTAAGTTATCGGACACGCCAAATATATGTGTTCGGATAGGGTCTAATGAAGGATTGTTTTCTACTAAATGTGCTTTTCAAATTATCAGATAGTGGGGGGTTTATCGCCCTGATTTGAAGAAGCTTTGGCTGTCATCTTGCAATCCGAGGGCATCTTTATTCTGTTGGAGATTGCTATACAGGGCAGTTGCTACTGATGACAGGTTGTTGGAAAGTGGTATTCACTTAGCATCTTCTTGCTCATGCTGCAAGTCGCCATCTATAGAAGATTTGGATCATCTTTTTATTTATGGTGAGCCAGCGTTTTCGCTTTGGAAATGGGTTGCCCCTCGACTTGGGGATAAAGTGTTTATGCATGGCCACATAACCACTAGATGTTGGAGTGTTATTTCAAAAGCCAATCAGCATTCTCCTTCTGGTTTTTTCTCTCTGTATGCGGTTCAGTTATTGTTGTGGGAAGTGTGGAAAGCTAGATGTGCACAGTGCTTTGAAGGTAGGAAAAAGTCTTTCAATCAGATCTGTGATGATATCTCTTGCTCTATTCAGGTGGCTCTCCAAAAAAAAAACTTTAAAGGCGATATTTTAGCTAATCAGATGATGATATTAAACTCATTTGGCTTCAAACCTTCTGTGAAGTTAAAGAAGCCTTTGCTAGTTAGATGGGTTACACCAAAAAACAATTTTTGCCTCAATGTGGATGGTGCTTGCAAGGGGAATTCTGGTGTCTGTGGTGCGGGCGGTTGTATAAGAAATGCAACTGGGGATGTACAGCTGGCTTTCTCCTTTCATTATGGAACTGGAATCAACTTACTGGCGGAGGTTAGATCTTTGTGTGATGGGTTGAGACTAGCTGATATATATGGATATAGGGTGCATGTTATATATTCAGACTCTAAGGCACTTGTTCATTCACTTATTAAGGGGGTATGCCCATCGTGGAAGTGCTTGTGGCGGTGGAGGAAGGCCAAAGTACATATTGCTAAGGCAAGGGCAGAAATTATTCATGTCTACAGGGAATCCAATAAGGTGGCGGACAGCCTTGCTACCTATGCTTGTATGGGAGGTGTTAATAATGTTTTCCACACATTTCTTTCCCTTCCCCCTTCCTGTAAAGGCCCGATCAAGATTGATAAGACTGGTATGCCTTCTGTCAGACTAGTTTAACTGGTCCTTCCAGGGGTATCCCCCGGTGATAATGTATTACTCCATAATTTCTATAATACCATAGGCATGGGGCGTGGCCAGGAGAAGCACTCTGCCGGTACGTTTCCCCAATGACCTACTTACCTTAAAAAAAATAAATCACTTGGGCACCACAACTACCGGCAGCAACATATTATGCCTTGGTAGTAGAGAGTGCCATGGAATGTTGTTTCTTGGAGGCCCAAGTCACCAAGCAACCTCCTAGAAACTGACACATGCCACTTGTGCTTTTTCAATCAATTTTACATCCAGCATAATCCACATCAGTATATGCAACTAATTCTAAGGAGCAACCAATGGGATACCAGAGGCCTAAGTCTATTGTGCCCACAAGATAGCGAAAAAACCGTTTAACAGCCATTAAATGAGACTCTTTAGGACACGACTGAAAACGGACACATAGATTGATGCTGAACTAGATGTCTGGTCAAGAAGCAGCAAGATATAACAAAGATCCAATCATGCCTCTATGTAAGGTAGGGTCCATGAGTTTACATTTTTCATCACTTTCCAATTTAATTAATGATGATATGGGGGTTGGAAAGGATTTAGAATTTTTAAACTTGTACTTCTTGAGTTGTTCAATGGTATATTTGGATTGGCATATGAAAAAACCTTCCTAGATTTGTTTAACCTGCAAACCAAGAAAAAAACTCAGCTCACCCATTAAGCTCATTTCGAACTCCCCTTGCATGACATTTGTAAATTGTTTACATAGAATGGAGTTAGTTGAGCCAAATATGATATCATCAACATAAACTTGAACCACAATGATATCTTTACCAGAATTCATGGTGAACATTGTTTGGTCCGCCTTACCTCTTTTGTAATTCTTTTGTAATAAGAAATTACTTAACCTTTCATACCATGCCCATGGAGCTTGCTTCAACCCATACAATGCCTTCTGAAGCTTGTAGACGTGATGAGGTTTATTGACATCCTAAAAACCTAGGCGTTGCTCTACATGCACATCCTCTTTAATGTAACCATTCAAGAATGCAGATTTTATATCCATTTGGTATAATTTGAAATTAATGAGGACACATAAGAGAGAAGAATGCGAACAACTTCCAGCCTGGCCACTAGTGCAAATGAGTCATCGAAATAAATGCCCATTTCTTGGCTATACCCTTTGGCTACAAGTCGGGCCTTGTTACTAACTACCATTTTGAACTCATCCAATTTATTGTTAAAAACCCAACGGGTTCCAATCATAGAATGGTCCTTAGGACAGGGCACTAGAGACCACACCTCATTCCTTCAGAATTGGTGTAGCACATCGTGCATAGTCATTATCCATGATTCATCTGCCAGTGCCTTGTCCCCATTCTTGGGCTCCACTTGAGAAACAAAAGCAGTTAAATCTTGATCTACCACTTGCCTCAATGAGGATCTTGTCCTCAAATTATCTTCAAGAATTCCAATCACATTACTTGAGGGATGATCTGTAAGACTCGGCTTCCCGACTTTCCGTTCGGTGTCTTGGATGACTGGCCACTAATGCATCCAGGTTGGGCAACGTATTAGTGTCACATCGTGGGTGTCCGACGCGATAGTCATCCTTGCCGCGATCAGCTTGTGTGTCGTGTTCTTGTCGCACCTTGCTTCTCCATCACATCTTCATGTCGCGCCCGGTCAACTGGTCGCGATAGTGTTCCATTGCTTCGGTCGTCTGACACCTATCAGTGTGGCAGGCGTGTCAGTATGACCTATCGCATTGTCGCGGCATCCCTGGGGGATGCATTCTTGTCGCGGTGCGTTGACCTATCGCGTTAAGGTCCTAAACGTGACGTGTCGCCCCGTCGTATCTTGGGTGCCGAAGGCTTAAGGCCTTGGCTAGCGACCCCTTCTCCCTTTTCCTCCTTCCCCTCTCTTCTCCTCCCCCTCCGGCGGTGCTCTGCCTCCCTCTCTCCCCTTTATGCCTTTCAGGTGAGGAGGAGGGCCGTGCTCGTGTCTTTGGCATTGTGGAGCTTGCGTGGAGCGAGGAGGAGGTGGCCAATCTGACGTGAAGGGCCCCTAATGGGTTCGTTTTTTCTTGGAAGGTAGGGATTTCTTGAACCCTTCTTGATCCAGGTGGATTGGGAGCCCCTCGTGGTTTGTAAATAGCATTTATTGCTTTTCCATGCTCCCCTCCCCCGTTTAGTGGTGTTTGTGGCTTGTGGGCGGCCCCAGGATGGAGCATCCCGTGGGTCTGCCTCTTTGCCAGTGTCGTGACCACAGTGCGCGTTGCGACACCAGAAGAGGCGTCTGCCCGGTCGGTCGTGACCTTGTCATGACGCGTTGCCCCGTCACGATAAGGATTGCTGTCACGACGCATTTTCCTATCGCGACAGGGTTGCTGTCATGACGCTCTGCCCCATCGCGACAGGGTTACTGTCGCGGTGCCCTTTCCCGTCGCGATGGTATTGCGATGGCCTAGGGGGATGTGACAGTACCTGTGTTGTCTCGGGTGTTTCTGTGGTTCCGGTTGGGGTGTCGGCGTGTGCCCCAAGGCTGGCTTGCCCTTAGGACCTTCAGGTGGGGAACGCGACAGGTTACCTCGCTGCGTTCAGTAACCGAAGGTGACACCTTCGTGGCCTGTCCTGGCGGCGGTGCCAGGAGGGTCGTGTTTGTATAATAATCGATTGACTTGCGGTCAATCGCTTACAATAGAGCAATGGGTTTTCCGTGCTTCCGATAGTGTTCCGAGGTTCTGGCTTGTTCGTGCGTGCCTTGGTTGGCCGACAGCCCTCTCGAGGGTCCGTGCATTCCTCATGCTTGCTGGGCTTGTCGTGGGTTACAAGCCAGCAGTTCGGCATGGTTCTTGTTGTACTTACCCCACCTGTTCGCCCAGTGCTTGGCACTTGAGGGCTTGTCCCGTTCAGAGGTTGTCTCCGTTGCCTGGGACCCCCATCCTCGGGAGCCTTTGAGGGAGCATTCCAAGCTACGAGCATGCTCGAGTTGGCGGACTCTAGAGCGAAGGGGAAAATGAGGTTTGGACAGCGGCGGTGAGTCTTCTGTAGAGCTCTCTTGTCTAGGGCGGGACGCCGAGGTCGTTGAGGCAGTTCTCTTCCCGGCGCGGCCCAGGCAGTCCTTTGTCTCACTGCCTCTCTCTGCGTTGGTTCCGGAGCCACGTAGTGGTGCTAGGCGTGGGGCTGCAGCTTGGCCAGGCTGCGGTGTTGCGTGCATTCTTGTGGTGTTCTGTGGCGGCTCTGTCTCGCTCTTTTGGGGAGGCGGAGGCAGGAGCCAGGCTGGCGAGCAGAGGGAGTGGCTGGTGTGTCATCCTCTTGGCTGCCAGCGGCGGTGGCTTGGTTGTTGTTGTTGTGACTGTTGTCAAGCTAGCAAGCCCAGAGGGGGGGGTGAATGGGATTCTTAAAATTTGAACACTTAAACCTATCCACAAAACGTAAACACAAAACACACTTCGATAACAGTTAGTGTTAGTGAAAAAGATAAACAGCAAACACAGACAAGCATACACACACTGCACAAGATTTTATCCTGGTTCAGACCTCCTCTCCACAGGAGTCCTACGTCCAATCCCTAAGCAACAACTCAGGATTCCACTACCCAAGGGTACAGTCCCCTTCAAGGACACTTACACACCCATCCGCAGTTGGTCTTCTCTTCACAACCCGAAGAGGAATACAACACTCTGGATCCCACCAGGTCTTCCTTCACACGAAGGGAATTAACACACAAAAGTGTTCAAGAGATGATGCGCCCCTGGACCAAGCTAACAGCACAATGCTTGATCCGAAACGAAGCCTGAGAGGAGAAGATGAATAATAAATGAACTCTCTCAGTACACAAATGCTCTCTCTAAGATGACACTGGGTGCAGAGAGCTGAGAGCTACAACAAAGTGATGGAGTGAGACTTGAGCTCTTCTATGGTGCTTGCAGATTTTGAATTCTCAAGAGAGATGTATCACGTAGGCACTAGTCTTCTATTTATATCTTCTTTGGAAAATATAGCCGTTTGAAGTATCCATTGTCTCTATGTTGTGAGGACGTTAGACTGCATGGCTTTCCTTTGTAGTCAATGGTTCTTTGCGTTCCATGCGCGTAAGAAGAAAATACTTCTTGATATCCTCCAGCTTCTACTTTGTCCAACATTGTATAGAGTTGTGTTGTCAGTGACCTACACACATTAAATGCTAAAACGTAGACAGCTAAGCTGTCTCTTGTTGTCAGTCAACGTTAGGGTGAGAATACATCAAAACAGAAATTCCATTCTGTCTCTTCAAAAAGATATTACATGCACATGCATAGGAATAGAAGATACCTGAATATGCATCATTCAGAGAAATGTACGGTTGTATTTAATGCATGGATAACAGTGAAATACGCGGGATGACTTTGACTTGTCAAGATATTTGAATATCAAGTCGTTATAGCTCATGAAATCGATATGAACATGACTTATAGAATCATTGTGCTAGTGAGTCATTGTTCATGAGAATCGTTGCTTATTCGTAAACAAATCGTTGTACGCACAAATTGTTTTGCATCTATATCCAAATCGTTCTGGATAACAAATCGTTATGACCCTATAAGCAAATCGTTGTAGGTAAATCGTTATAATCAAATCGTTATGAGCAAATCGTTCTGAGCAAATCGTTATAACCAAATCGTTATAAGCAAATCATTATAAGCAAATCGTTATAAGCAAATCGTTATGAGCAAATCGTTCTGAGCAAATCGTTATAACCAAATCGTTATAAGCAAATCATTATGAATAAATCCTTATAACTAAATCGTTATAAGCAAATCGTTATAAGCAAATCGTTATAAGCAAATCGTTATGAACAAATCCTTATAACCAAATCGTTATGAGTAAATCGTTATAAGCAAATCGTTATACTCACTTGTCGAATCGTTATGAGAGCAAATCGTTACGCTCACTTAAGAAATCGTTGTGAGATTGAAATTGTTATACTAACTTGTCGAATCGTTATGAGAGCAAATCGTTACGCTCACTTACGAAATCGTTGTGAGATTGAAATCGTTATACTCAATTGTTGAATCGTTAAGAGAGCAAATCGTTACGCTCACTTACGAAATCGTTGTGAGATTGAAATCGTTATACTCACTTGTCGAATCGTTATGAGAGCAAATCGTTATGCTCACTTACGAAATCGTTGTGAGATTGAAATCATTATACTCACTTGTCAAATCGTTATGAGAGCAAATCGTTATGCTCACTTACGAAATCGTTGCAATAACTAGAAAGTCGATGTGTACTTAGAATATTTCATGCTTTGAACTGTAAATGCTACAGGATGATAAATACTTACTGATTTTGCTTGTATTTCCTTGATTTATTTCCTGTGCTCAAATCTCATAGAAAATATGTTAGAGTAAACTTTATCTCAGTTTTGTTAATCACCAAAATAGATATGTAATTTATTTAAACTACATTGGGGATAATCTGATCATCAATCTCCCCCTTTTTGGTGATGACAAAACATAGCATTAACCAAAGATATTCTGAAATAAATCTAAATAAATTGCAGAATAAAATATCATGAGAGATGTATTTCAGAAGTACTGTATTTCTCCCCCTTTTTGTCATTAAGCAAAAAGATATCATACTGAGACAAAGAATTTAAGGAGAAAAAGAGAAGTAAGATCAAAGAATTGTTCTATTTATCTTGAGGGGTTACATGGTGGTAGAAAGCAGGAGACAGAAGAGAGGCATGCCGCTGAATAATGCGCAAAGCCTTGAATTCCTGCTCCTCAAAATAGGTCTGAAAAACCCCAAAAGTAATAGAATAAGATGACCCCATGTCAGGAAGCATTCTTTTGATGTGAAGTTGGCGCTGATCTTCTAGAAAATTAGCATATTCATCTTTGCCAAGAGAGGCCTGAAAGGAAATGAAAGATCCAAAGCTGGAAAACCGAAGAAATTGGTTGATCTTGATAGGGTAGTGGATCTGATGCTGCATAAGATCTTTCTTCAAAGCCATAAAGAGCTTGTATCGCTCGACCCACTGATCATAGGGCTCTTGAACCAGATTGATGGAATTTAAATCCAAAAAAGCTTCAGCTGTGAGAGTAGGCTTGCCTGCCTTAAACAAGGAGCTGTTCAAGGCTTCCAACTGAAGGGCTGACTGGTTATAATGCTTTTCCCAGTCAGTGGGAGAAAGCCTTTCACATTCAGATAGCAAAGGGGCAAGAACTTCAGAGGAGATATGGCCCAGATGAAATTATCTGAAGAGGAATCTTTGGAAAGAGGGGAGACGACCCTGCTGAGCTGAGATCCTACCCATGACACGAGCAAATCTCTCAAAAATTACAGGACCAACTGAGGAGTCCATGACTAAGGAGTGCAATTTAGGGAGAAGCACAATATCTGGTATTTGCAAGGTAGCGAAATCCACTTTGAAGGAGCAATTAACTGGATTTTCAATTTTTAACGAAGCAACAACTCCTTGGAGCTGACCCAACTGCACTTCAGGTAGCTTGTGAAGATACCGATAATCATTAAAGAGCTAGAAGTACCTAATGAGCTTAACTTCCTTTTGAATAAAAGGCGCCCAGGTAGACTTATGATGGATGACAAACCACTCAGAGAGAGTGAGTGGGTGATCTTGGGGTGGAAACTGATCAGACTTCATAAGAAGAAACTTCCTGTAGAGGGTCTTGTGCCCTTTAGCCCACTGATCTTCATACTTGCATTCAGTCATTTGGAAGATTTTGGATTGATCAGCTTTGGAGATGTGATTATAGGGAAGGACAACATTGAGGTGATCGGTTAGGTTGAGAAAAGGAACACCAAAAAGGGTGGCAAAGATACACTTTTGGAGATATTCATAATAGATTGGTTTTCTCCGATTCTCAATAGTGAGAGAGAACCAAAGAGGAGGAAATTTAGGTTCAGTGGGAAGAGCAAGAGTGGTAGAGAGTTTCCTCTTTTTAGAGACAGGACTAGAGGAGTCAGTTCTGTGGACATGAGAGGCAATTGCCAGAACTGAACGGATGGTGGTAATTTCTAACTCATCTTCAAATTTGTTGAGAAAGGGACCTTCAAGTTGTGCACCTTCAGGTATAAAGGTGACAAAGGAGGGAGGAGTAGGAGGATGAAGAAAGGATTGATGGGTAGAAGGAGGTATGATGGATGGTCCATCTGAAGAAGGACTAGAGGAGGATGAGGCTCCAGCTGTTGATGAGGCTGGAGGGTATTCAATGACAGAAGGAGGTGGAGGAATGGATGTAGAGGTGGCAAGAGATGAAGAGGATTCAGAAGGAAATGGAGTTGGGGAAGAAATGGAGCGAGGCATGGGTTGTTTGAAAGTGATAGGTGCTGGAGGTGCTTTGGAGGAAGATGGTGGTGAAGGAGGGGCTGGAGTTGCAAGAGATGAAGAATCAGGGGCTTCTGGAGCTACAACTGGCTCTTCTAATCTTGGAAGCACACCCTCAGAAACCACTGGCCCGGTTGGCCCATCAACATCCTCTGATGGCCATGATGGCCCAGCCTTCACGGCTTCAACCTGATCCTGCACTGCAGTTGCTACCTCTTCAACAACCTGTGGCCCAGATGGCCCTACTGGATCTTCTGAAATTTGCCCTGATGGCCCAACATCTTGTTGCCTGGCCTCTGAAGGCCCAGAACTTCGGACTGGTTCTGCAGGAGAAGGAGCAGGAGGGGCATTTGAGGACTGTGCACTGACCAAATCTCCAAGTGCGGCTATAGACTCCTTGATGCTAATGAGCTCACTTCGCACCCATCTCACTGCATTTCTGACCATTCCCATCTCCTTAGCTGAGGTACTCTGGCTTATGAAAATTGACTTAATATCTTATTGCACAGAGCACAGAATCTTCCCTTGTTCATCCATTCTGGAAACTAAGGGCTTCAGATTGACCTTCAATTTCTTCTTTTTCTGCCTTTAATGAGGCCTCCTGGTCAAGAGGGGAATCCCAGAAGCTACTTCTTTCCCTTTGCTGCTTGCCCTTGCAACGGGCTCCACATTATCATCATTTGCATCATCTGAGGCACTCTCCACAATGCCTTCTATGAACTGCTCATCAATGGGGCATTAGCAGTGTGCTCCCCCTGAGATGATGCTTCCTTTTCAGCAGATTGCTCCCCCTGACTAGGAGCATCTTCTATTTGCACATCTTCAGATACAATTTCCTGCTCCCCTTGAATGTGAGCTTCCTCCATCACAACATCTGCAATGTGGCCTGATGCCACAACTTCTTCAACATTAGCAACCTCTTGCACATTTTGAGTGCTTGGAATGGAGTCTAGCACTCTTCTAAGGACTGACCCTACCATAGAAGTTGGAGGGGCAATTTCTTGCAATTGCTCTACAGGCTCGAGGTGCTCAGGAGGAATATCCTCTATCCTTCTTTCATTGGAGCTGATATCCTCAACAATTTCTTGAATAATTCTTGCTGCTTGCTCTTGCTGAATGTCTGACACACATTCCCTGATATCTATTGTTGCTGCTTGCACTGAAGGCGCTACTGCTGCTGCTGGTTCCTCTTGAATTACTGGTACTACTGCTGCTACTGCTCCTTCTCCTACTTCTTGTTGGACTTCTTGGGCTTCGCCAATAATGGCTTCACCCTCAGCCACTGAGGTCTTGGTCCATATACCTTCAACCAATGAGAATCCACTTTTCTTTAAGTTTCTGCTTTGAATAGCCTGGCCCATTTTCTCTGACACTACTCCAGATAGATTGATGCAAAGTGTTGAAATACCTTGGAAAGCAGATGAGCATATGGTAGGGACACATTTAGCTTACTCTTCTTGTCCCAAACCTGAGCGGATGCAAACTTCATCCTTTCTATCATAACCTCTGCCATATTTATGCTCTGGTTCTGGATGGCCCAGAACATCATATCCGAGTCCGCCTTTGTGTAAGTCGAAAATGTGGCACTCCTTGGGACCAAAATTTGACAAACAATAAAGAGCAAAATACGGTTGAAAGCATTCAGTTGGTTGATGTCAATCTTCCCATCCTTTAGTCTGAATTCGGGACCAACAATCCCTAGCCCTTTTGCCTAGATATCCACAGTGTGAACCCCACTGTGACCGATGGTGCAAACACCAAATAGTGATTCCAATAGCCCATAGGTGATCTTAATCTGGGTTCCTTTGACGGTGGATGTCAAGGATCCATCCTCCTCAGTCTTCAAACAAACGTAAAAAGCCTTCACTAGGTCTGGATAACTTACTTCTGACAGAGTTGCCATCTTCGACCATTTCATCCTCTCCATTGCTGCAATGATGCTGCCCATTCCATTCTTCTGCAAATCTGCAACGTCCACTGCCTTATTACCACAGACCTTGATCTTCACAGAGGTGAACCTTTCTTGTTGCTCAGCAGTGAGAAACTCAGCTCCATAGCCCCCGACGCTGCCGAAAACACCAGACGCGGCCATGGATTTGAATGGGGAAAGTTTTAGAATGATTGGAATGAGGAAAGGAGCAGAAGCCCTCAAGAAATTTCTAGCGGGAAGGAGTTGGATGCTTTGAAATTCTAGAGAGTCGATGCCGGAGTCGATAGGGTATCGCCTCAGGTAGGTTGAAGGAGATGAAGACGAAGGGTGAATCTTTGTACCACAGATTTCATGTTTTTTATCAAAAGGAATAAAGGTGACTTTTCGAAACAAGAGACGCCATAATGGCAGAAAACGACAAAGTGACCAGTTTGAGAGGAATAAATACTTTAAAAATAATCGAACTGTCTTAGATAAGTAAGAAGCAAGTAATATTTTAATGAAATTTTGCTTAACTATAGGGAAGAGAAGATTTGGTTATTCTGAAATATTTTATATTTCACTTTTATACAGATAAATCTTTCACAATTTACACATGTCTAGTTCCCTTCTTAGAGAAGTAAATCTCTCTTCAGGTAAGGCCTTTGTGAAGATATCTGCTAACTGATTTTGAGTATCTACAAAAGAAATGTCTATATTATCATTAGCTACATGATCACGAATAAAATGGTATCTAACCTCAATGTGCTTTGTCCTTGAATGCTGAACTAGATTTTTGGTGAGATTTATTGCACTGGTGTTATCGCACAGCAAGGGAATTGTCTTGATATTTAGTCCAAAATCCTCAAGCTATTGTTTGATCCATAAGAGTTGTGTACAACAGCTTCCAGCAGCCACGTACTCAGCTTCAGCTGTAGATAGTGCTACTGAATTTTGCTTCTTTGAGGACCATGATATCAGACATCCTGCAAGAAATTGACAAAATCCACTGGTGCTTTTCCTATCTACCTTGCATCCAGCATAGTCAGCATCAGAATATCCTACTAAATTAATTTCACATGAATTTGGGTACCATAGACCGAGATCATGAGTTCTAGCTAAATATCTAAAGATTCTTTTAACAGAAATTAAGTGAGACTCTCTAGGATCTGTCTGATACCTAGTACACATGCATATACTAAACAATATATCAGGTCTACTTGCGGTTAGATAGAGTAATGAACCTATCATATCTCTATAAAGTTTCTGATCTACTTTCTTACCATTTTTGTCACTGTCTAGCCTTGTTGATGTGCTTATGGGTGTTGACAGTGGCTTGGCATTTTCAAATCCAAACTTCTTTAGTAATTCTTTGGTATATTTGGCTTGATAGATGTGAGATCCTTCTTTTCCTTGTTTGATTTGCAATCCGAGGAAGTAGTTGAGCTCCCCCATCATGCTCATTTCAAATTCTCCCTGCATAAGCTTTTCAAAATACTTGCAAAGAGATTCATCAGTAGAACCAAATATTATATCATCTACATAAATTTGTACAAGCAATACATGTTTGACTTTAGACTTAACAAATAATGTACTATCTACTTTTCCTCTAATGAAACCATGGTTCAATAGAAATGCACTTAAACGTTCGTACCATGCTCTCGGTGCTTGTTTCAAACCATATAAAGCTTTATGCAATTTAAATATATGATCAAAAAAATCGATATCATCAAAACCTGGCGGTTGTTCTACATAGACTTCCTCCTTTATGTAACCGTTTAGAAAAGCTAATTTAACATCCATTTGAAATAGTTTTAAACCTAATGCAGATGCATATGCAAGTAAGATTCTAATAGCCTCAAGTCTAGCTACTAGTGCATAGGTTTCATCGAAATCTATGTCTTCCTCTAGGGAATAGCCTTGAGCTACCAATCTGGCCTTGTTTCTTGTGATCACACCAGCTTCATCCAATTTGTTTCTGAACACCCATTTGGTGCTAATCACTGAATGATCTGATGGTCTAGGAACAAGTGACCACACATGGTTTCTCTTGAACTGATTCAGTTCATCTTGCATGGCTAAAATCCAAGATTCATCAGTGAGAGCTTCATTGACTGCCTTAGGCTCTATTTGTGAAACAAAAGCTAGATAGTCACAAGGAATTACATTACCTCTAGTTCTTACCCCAACTGACGGATCACCAATGATGTTGTCTAGAGGGTGATCTTTCTTATACCTCCATTCTTTTGGAAGATTATCATGAGATTTGTCCTTTTTTTGCAGGTCTTCCAAAGGTGGATCTTCCTTGTCCTCAATGGATGTATCCTTTAATTTCTTGGATAATTTTTCTACATCATCAATATCACTATCTTCTTCCTCTTTCAAGGAAGGGTTAGTTTCATCAAAAATAATATGCACTGATTGTTCAATTAACAAGGTACGCTTATTAAATACTCTATATCCTTTAGGTTTAGAGGCATACCCCATGAAGATACCTTCATCTGATTTAGCATCTAACTTACCGAGGTCTCTTTTGTCGTTGTTGTGGATGAAACATGGACATCCAAATGTCCTGAAATGACTGATCTTCGGCTTCTTCTCTTTGTATAGCCTATATGAAGTCTTCTTCAGGATTGGCCTGATCATAACTCGGTTGATGATATAACATGCTGTGTTGACTGCTTCTATCATGCCCCGACGCGGAATATCGGAGCGCGAAGGCAGTTGCAAGGAAAAGGTATAGAGCGTATACTAGACACCAAACCATTGCACATTGAATAATACTAAAGCAAATATTTCTCATTAATAACTTTTCAAATGTCTAGTTACAACCACTAATATCAGAGCCATTCTATAGGGCCCAATTACATTTCAATAAAAGGAAATAACTAACTACCACTCTAAGATAACATAATGACTCGAGGGTACTCCTGGCTTCACTCTTGGTCATTCCCTTCCTCGTGAGTGTATGTGTCATCCTCGGTCTCACCTGAGAACACAACATCAAATAACATAGGGTGAGCGATAACGCCCAGTAGGACTTAAATCTCAGGCTCAAGCAGGCTTGAAATAATTAACGCATTTAATGGTAGAGTATCTAAAGATAGCATGTACAAGAGAGTCAAAATATAGTAAGAGATAGCACAACAGGTAACAGGATAGCACAATAGCACGAGATCGAGTATAGTTTCCCAAAAATAGCACAAGTATCGAGTATAGCACGAATAGCAGGATGGCCATAGCACAACTAACACAAGTATAATAATAGCACGACGAGTATAGCACTTTTTGTCATTCTAGACATCGAGAGAGTATAGCACGTTTTGTGTTTTGATTGTCATATAGATAGTCGAGATAGATAGCACTTGAGTGTAATGCCAAACACTCTGATCATTTAACTCCCATGGGCACTAGCACTTTCGGGCGCACATCCCAGGACCAGATCGGGCCCTTTATATATTGCCAGGCATTAGTTATATTGTTTATCTTTAGACAATCAGACAATGGCCAATATAGAGTACCAAGAAGTAAATGAGAGCACTAGATGAATAGATGAGATAGTAGAGTGAACGTGAATAGACGAGCGAGTAGAGTACAGATGAGAGCTAGTGGACATTGCACGTAATGCGACGAGTAAACATGCGATAGTAACAGTTGCACAACACGCGCACTTGGTGTTGGCAGTCAGGTGGAACTCACGACCCTACCACTGGCCATGTTAAGCACAGGTCCAGAGGTCCGGCGTGATTCAAGACGAGAGTGAACTTCTAATAGCCGTTTGGATCATATCGATCCCTAAAGGTGTAATGGGTGTTAGGGTACAACCAGCTCGTCGACCATGTGGAATCCATGATCAGAGGAGACTTACGGAGGCCTTGTGCAAGGATTCACTAGTCCGGCGAAAGGAATATCCGACGGAGAGTTCACCACAAGCCAAGTAAAGTGTATATAAAATAGGTGCTCGACGTTCTAGAGGAATTCTAGAATAATGGAGCATCGATATCGGTATATAAACAACGCTAGAAACGAATACAAGTCCTATAAAATAGGGCAATTAATATACGTTATTGCAATAAATTACCAGATACATGATGAGATATTTATGCCAGATTTCAGCCATATATGGATGGTTCATGTGTGTGCATGTGTAAGAGAAATCACAGATAGAAAAGAAGTCGTGAATATGTATTTTAAAGCATTCAATATAGCTCCATTAAAAACAGGTGTTTTTACTGCATGTATGAGGACTTCTAGAACAAATTTTATGGGTTTTCATGCAAAATCCTATGAACGCGACGTACCCATGTAAGGGTCGCGACAGGGTCATGATGGAACGCGACAGGGTCCTGTACGGGTCGTGATAGGGCTGTCTGCTCAGGCGGTCAAAATGCGACGAGGTTTCCTGTCGCGTTCAGAACGCGAAAAAAGGGCGTTGCGACGGGCTTGAGAACGCGACCCGTCGGGCTGTCACGTTCTCAGGTCCGTGGACTGAGTCTGACAGAGTTCTGCTCTGTCTTGGATTGCGGTCCAGAATATCAGATTTTGATACAGGGTCGTT
The DNA here is from genome assembly GCA_014218235.1 of Colocasia esculenta. Taxonomy (NCBI): domain Eukaryota; kingdom Viridiplantae; phylum Streptophyta; class Magnoliopsida; order Alismatales; family Araceae; genus Colocasia; species Colocasia esculenta. The sequence goes on from CM024753.1 coordinate 82,452,590, forward strand.
CATAAAATCATAACTAATTGTATACATGATGAAAAATCATGAAACTAGGGGCAAATGAAACTAGACATGCGAGAGTACTTCCAGTAAATAGGAATTAGAGAGAGAGTATGGTTTGAATATGGTTTGAGCATGAACAATAACGAGTAACATAGAACATGATACCTAGAGCAAGATTGATTTGATTCGAGCAACAGGCTCAACAAAAATTAGGGCATTCAGGGGCAAAAGATCCCTAACAACATGAAGTGTCTACAGAAAACATTTCGTAGCATGGGATCAAGTGTACATGGAGATATGATTCAAACATGATGACTCGGGGTTATCAAGTTTACAGAACTTCTAAAATTAAGAACAAAAGATTGGCTCGATGAAAAATTATGAAACAAGAGGGCTTTTGTTCCTGGTGATTGGAACTACCTATAGACGGATTTGATTTGGTTTTGCTTGTGAGAATGCCTACCTTTGACTCAATTTATCTTCTAGGGCTTAGAACTCCAAGAACGAAGGAAGAAGCTTGATGGATCTTCCTCTCCTCGATTTCTCCTCCTCTTGGCCTCTTCTCCACGTTCAAGAACCCCTTTGCATGAGCTAGGGCTGGCCATGAGGGTTTAAGAGGTGTATTTATATAGATACAAGTTCATATTCCTACTACTACTCAAATTTCTCTTAATTACGAGATTTCCTAACTCCACCTTTCCTCTCTTGCTTTCCAACCTCTAATTGGGTTAGGATAGTATCTAAATTTGTGCTACACTATATGGGGTAGGTTTAGGAATCCAATTCCAACTCTAATTGCCACTTTTATTGCTTTAATAACCCCTTTCCAATTAGGAGATTATTAAACTCAGAATTTATGGTATTTTCTTATTATTCTCCCTTTGTAAATTCATATTTTGACCCAATAAGTTCTAGAGAATCCATTAAGCAAAGCTCATTACTCTTTTCCATTTAATGGGTTTTATTTAATGCTCTTTTCATTCAATATCCCTTTAGCTGAGTTTTTAGTTTATTATTTAAATTTTTATTTTTCTAAAAAATTCAGGTTGCTACAGCTTCGGCCCAAAAATATTTTGGCAAATCATATTCTGATAGCATTGTCCTTGCCATGTCCAATAGGGTTCTATTCTTCCTCTCAGTAACTCCATTTTGCTGTGGAGTCCTTGGTGCTGAGAAGTTATGTTCTATTCCTTGATCATCACAAAACTTAGCAAATTTTTCATTCTGGAATTCTCCTCCATGGTCTGATCGAATACCAATAATAATGTGTTTTTTATCTTTCTGAACCTTCTTGCTGAAGCTGACAAAGCTGTAGAATGTATTATCTTTATGCTCCAAGAAAGATACCCATGTAAATCTGGAGAAATCATCTACTATAGCAAAACCAAAATTCTTTCCTCCAAGACTTGTGGTTCTCATTGGCCCAAATAAATCCATATGTAGAAGTTCTAAGGGCTTAGAGGTTGTTACCACAGTCTTTGACTTGAAGGATGACTTGGTGTGCTTTCCTTTTGCACATGGCCCACAGACACCATCCATTCTTGTTCTTACTTTGGGTAGGCCTTCCACCAAGCTTCTCTTGATTAATTTTCTCATGCCATCCAGACTGCAGTGGCCTAAGCTTCGATGCCACAGTTCAGTTGATTGCTCTTTACTTGCTGCCAAACATATGTCCTGATCCTTTAATTCTTCTAGATAGAGTACATACAAGTTCTTTTCTCTGTTAGCTTCAAAGATGACTGCACCATCCTTCATAATGCTGCACTTTGACTCTTGAAATCTGATCTGATGTTCTTTATCGCACTGCTAGCTGATACTAATGAGGTTGTGCTTCAGTCCTTTCACACAAAGAACATCTTCAATGATAACTTTTCCTTTGCTACCAACTGGTCCGCAACCTATTACAGACCCTTTGCCATTGTCACCATATGTGACTATTCCTTCTTCGGCTTCAAGATGTGAGAATAACTTTCTGTTCCCTGACATGTGCCTTGAGCATCCGCTATCTAAATACCACTTGGATGCTCGAAGGTTTACCTGCAGTAAAAACACTAAACTTTAGGTACCCAAGTTCTTCTAGGTCCTGGTTGGTTAGTATCATCAATTTTCCTCTTAATTATCCATTTTTTGTGTTTAGTTGGACATGTCATTTTGATGTGACCTAACTTGTTACAATGGCTACAGCAAGACATTTTAGTTATCGTTTCAACTAGAATGTATTTGAACTTTGATTTATATGCTATGTCTCGTTCAGGTACAAATTTAGGAGTTAGATATATTTTAGGATATACTACTGTTTCCTCATTATCGGGAGGAGTATAGCCTAACCCATGTTTCTTTTTATCTGATCGTCTAGCACCTTTTAATATTTAAGTTGTTTTGCCATTAGTACATTTTTCTAGTGTGCTTGACAATTTTTCATTTTCTGTTGTTAAATCATTGACTTATTGTCTTAATTTATTCATAGTTTCTTGGTTTTCTAGACTTGCTAATTGTTCATTTTTATTTTTCAAATCTTCACATAACAATTCATTTCTTCTTTTTAGTTTCGTAATTTATTTTTCCATTTGCTTATTTTCAAATTTTAAGTCTGAATTAGTATTTTCTAAGCATACAAGATTTTTCTTATTGGTTTTTAGTGATTTACATACATCTTTATATTTACAGTACAGTTCATTAAAAGCTTCTTCTAAGTTGTCAGAATCAGATTCATTACATGAAGAGAAAGATGAGTCTGATGTTACCTTGTCGTCGACGTTGGCCATGAACGCCAGGTTGGCTTCTTCTTCTTCTTCATTGCTTGAGCTTGACTCGCTGTCCGAGTCACTGCTGTTATCCCACGCTGCTGCCATGGCTTTCTTTTTAAATCTTCTGGGTTTTCTAGAACTGTCTTTCTTTTTGAACTCATTTTTCTTGAGCTTTGGACAATCTGCCTTGATGTGTCCGGGCTTCTTGCATTCATAACAGATTGGTTCATTTTTCTTTGAATCTTTGACTTCAGACCTTTTGAAGTCTTTCCCTTTCTTGAAGTATCTTCTCCCGGACTGATACTTCTTTTTCTTAGCTAATATTTGTTGTAATCTTCTGGACAACATTGATTCTTCATCTTCACTGTTGTTCATGCTTTCTTGGTTGTATGAGCCTTCTTCTGATTCGTCTTCTTCTGCCTTGAGTGTGTTGGAGTGCTTCTTTCTGCTAGTAGATTCTCCCAACCTTTCCATATTTATCTTATGGGCCATGAGGGACCCAATGAGCTTCTCTAATGACATTATCTTCAAGTCATTAGCCTCTTCTATTGCTGTAACTTTTGGTGTCCATGAGGCAGGTAGGGACCTGAGTATCTTTCTCACCATGTCTCTCATATGATATGTCTTACCCAGACCAGCTAACCCATTTGTGATATCGGTGAATCTACTGTACATCTGAGTAATGGATTCTCCTTGCTGCATCTGGAACCTCTCGTACTGTGTTACCAGAATGTCTATTCTGGTTTCCTTAACCTTGTCAGTACCTTCATATATGATCCTTAGATTTTCCCATATTTCCATAGCGGATTTGCAGGCTGATATGCGGTTGAATTCCACAACATAGAATACTCTTGGCCTTGCAGTTCAAAGAAATCTTCTTCTTGTCATCTTCCGTCCATTTATCCTTTTTGTTTGTCACCAGGAGATCTCCTTCTTCAACTATCAACAAGAACTGACAGTCAAGACCTTGTAGAAAGAACTCCATCCTTGTTTTCCAATATGTGTAGTCTTCACCATCGAACAGTGGTGGCCTGTTTACTGACTGACCTTCAAAGTGACTTTGGGCTGCCATTTGATCTTTTCCCTTCAGATCGTTGGATCTTCTTCTTTATCGAAGAGACTAGCTCTGATACCACTTGTTGCCCAGCTAGCAAGCCCAGAGGGGGGGGGGGGTGAATGGGATTCTTAAATTTTGAACACTTAAACCTGTCCACAAAACGTTCACACAAAACACACTTCGATAACAGTTACTATTAGTGAAAAAGATAAACAGCAAACACAGACAAGCACATACACACTGCACAAGATTTTATCCTGGTTCGGACCTCCTCTCCACAGGAGTCCTATGTCCAGTCCCTGAGCAACAACTCAGGATTCCACTACCCAAGGGTACAGTCCCCCTCAAGGACACTTACACACCCAGCCGCAGCTGGTCTTCTCTTCACAACTTGAAGAGGAATACAACATCCTGGATCCCACCAGGTCTTCCTTCAACACGAAGGGAAATGAACACCCTGGAACCCCCAGGTCTTCCTTCACACGAAGGGAATTAACACACAAAAGTGTTCAAGAGATGATGCGCCCCTGGACCAAGCTAACATCACAATGCTTGATCCGAAGCGAAGACTGAGAGGAGAAGATGAACAATAAATGAACTCTCTCAGTACACAAATGCTCTCTCTAAGATGACACTGGGTGTAGAGAGCTGAGAGCTACAACAAAGTGATGGAGTGAAACTTGAGCTCTTCTATGGTGCTTGCAGATTTTGAATTCTCAAGAGAGATGTATCACGTAGGCACCAGTCTTCTATTTATATCTTCTTTGAAAAATGTAGCCGTTTGAAGTATCCGTTGTCTCTATGTTGTGAGGATGTTAGACTGCATGGCTTTCCTTTGTAGTCAATGGTTCTTTACGTTCCATGCACGTAAGAAGAAAATACTTCTTGATATCTTCCAACTTCTACTTTGTCCAACGTTGTAAAGAGTTGTGCTATCAGTGACATGCACACATTAAATGCTAAAACGTAGACAGCTAAGCTGTCTCTTGTTGTCAGTCAACGTTAGAGTGAGAATACATCAAAATGGAAATTCCATTCTGTCTCTTCAAAAAGATATTACATGCACAGGCATAGGAATAGAAGATATCTGAATATGCATCGTTCAGAGAAATGTACGGTTGTATTTAATGCATGGATAACGGTGAAATATGCGGGATGACTTTGACTTGTCAAGATATTTGAATATCAAGTCGTTATAGCTCATGAAATCGATATGAACATGACTTATAGAATCGTTGTGCTAGTGAGTCATTGTTCATGAGGATTGTTGCTTATTCGTAAACAAATCATTGTACGCACAAATTGTTATGCATCCATATCCAAATCGTTCTAGATAACAAATCGTTATGACACTATAAGCAAATCATTGTGGGCAAATCATTATAATCAAATCGTTATGAGCAAATCGTTCTGAGCAAATCGTTATAACCAAATCGTTATAAGCAAATCGTTATAAGCAAATCATTGTGAGCAAATCGTTCTGAGCAAATCGTTATAACCAAATCGTTATAAGTAAATCGTTATAAGCAAATCGTTATAAGCAAATCATTATGAACAAATCCTTATAACTAAATCGTTAGAAGCAAATCGTTATAAGCAAATCATTATGAACAAATCCTTATAACCAAATCGTTATGAGCAAATCGTTATACTCACTTGTCGAATCGTTATGAGAGCAAATCGTTATGCTTACTTACGAAATCATTGTGAGATTGAAATCGTTATACTCACTTGTCGAATTGTTATGAGAGCAAATCGTTACGCTCACTTACGAAATCGTTGTGAGATTGAAATCGTTATACTTACTTGTCGAATCGTTATGAGAGTAAATCGTTATGCTCACTTACGAAATCATTGTGAGATTGAAATCGTTATACTCACTTGTCGAATCGTTATGAGAGCAAATCTTTATGCTCACTTACAAAATCGTTGTGAGATTGAAAGCGTTATACTCACTTGTCGAATCGTTATGAGAGCAAATCGTTATGCTCACTTACGAAATCGTTGCAATAACTAGAAAGTTGATGTGTACTTAGAATATTTCATGCTTTGAACTGTAAATGCTACAGGATGATAAATACTTACTGATTTTGCTTGTATTTCCTTGATTTATTTCCTGTGCTCAAATCTCATAGAAAATATGTTAGAGTAAACTTTATCATAGTTTTGTTAATCACTAAAATATATATGTAATTTATTTAAACTACATTGGGGATAATCTGATCATCAGTGATGACGTTTCCAAGTGTTATCCGTTGCTCTAGTCTGCACGGTGGTTGTAGCCTGGCCGTGTCTAGCTTCCATGGGCGTTGTTGGTTTGGCCTTGTTGGCCCGTGCTTATGGTGGTTTCCGCTCGGTGTTCTCTCGGTTCCGTCATCCCGTTCCTTGGTGCTAGTTCGTGGTGGCACTGGCAAGTGTGGTTTCCCGATCTCGTGGAGTGTCCGGGGTCTGGGGTGGTTCTGCTTATGGGCCCTCAACCTTGTAGAGGTCTGAGGTGGCCATGCTTGTGGTGAGATGTCGTTCTCACCTGGTTGTTGCGTGGTCTCGGCGGGTGTGCCGAGGGTTGCTTCCACTTTGTGCTTGACTCTGTTGGTTTCTGTGGGTGTCATGTGTGTGTCACGACCTTGGTTGGTGGTCGTGGCATTGCATTGTTCCATTCCACTGCTTTGTAGTACCCTGTTGTAGGTGTTCCTCGCTTTACAGCTTTCTAGTGTAGTTTCCTATTTTCAGTGTTCTTGCTGCTCTGGCCAGTGAGGGACTGGTAATCCCTACTGGGCCTTGTTCACAAGGCTCACTCCCCCTACTTCCTTCAACTAGGGGCTCGTCGTCGCGGGAGCTCGGCGTCGGATGGGTTGCGGAGGCGGTCGTGGCACCGTGTGCTGTCAGCAGCAATGAGAGCGAGTGTTGTGAGCTCTTGTACCTGAGTGAGTTGAGAGTTGTGCTTTGCAAGTTCTCGAGGTTTGCCCCTTAAGGACTGCACCTTTCATCTTGTACTTGTGCTTTTACTTGGGACACGTTGTACAGTTGTTATATTCTTATAGTTATTTAAATTCAATACATATCTCACTAGACTATTTCTTCTAACCCTTCCGGGTCTTCGGATCCGTGGGTGGCGGCGCGAACTTCAGGGTCCCTAGCGAGGGTTCTGGAGGTTGGGTCGTTACAGTTGGTATCAGAGTGTAGGTCTATTGAGATTTGTAATGAGGTAACAACTATAGTTGTCCCAAAGAAAGGTACTAGTACGCTTCTGACGCCGTCCGACTAGTGTTAGGCTTGTGCTTTCAATTGTTTTATAGGTGTGCGGCTTCCCTGCAAGATTCGTGTGCGTACTGCAGGTGGGTTGCAGCTGTTGCTATGTTGCGTGCGTGGCGAGGGTGGTCGCTCGGTGTGTTCATGCCGTGGTGGCGCGGTTCAATGGTCTTCCCCGTGTGGAGGACAATTACAGGCAAGTCCAGGTGCGGTGCTCTTGGTCGTCTTCATCGCATTTGGGTGCGTGTGTGTCGCGAAGGCTGAGAGAGCCTGCGTGTGGTATGGCCTTCACTGGTGCAGAGTTGTTGTCTATGGAACCGATCGAAGTGTCCCTGCCTTGTTGCATGTTCCCCTGTTATTGGGGTGTGAGCTGCATTGGTTGTGTGTATGGTCTCATGTCTGTGCACTGTGCTCTGATCGGTCGGTGTCGTTGCTCAGAATAAGCAGATGTTTTGTGTGCCGTGTTGCATCGCTGGTTGAGCACTGCGACACTTGCCTGTGGTTGCTTGTCGACCTTGTGCTCGCTGGTTGTGAGCTCTGGTGAGGTGCTCCCGGAGTTCTTCTCTGTTGGTTCTGGTGGAAGTGTGTTTTCCCCAGAGATGTGTTGTGCTCGTTTCTGGTTGCTATTGCATTGCCCTCTAGGTTGAGGTGCAATCCTTGGTTGCCTTGTGTTCTGGTAAGGTTCCCTAGAACCGTTTGTTGTTGTCTTGGTGAGGGTTTCTCCGAAGACTGTTCCGTGCTCGTTTCTGCTGTTGTTGTGCTGCCTCAGGGTCTGAGGTATGTTGTTGTTTTGGCTGGTGCATTCTGGTGGGTTTTCCCAGAACTGTGCCTTGGTGGTTCTGGTGGAGGTTCTCCCAGAACCTGTCTGCTTGCTGCGGTGTTCTCTCTGAAGTTCTGTGTCGTTTGGTCGTTGGATTGTGCGTTCCGGTGAAGGTCCTTCCCAGGATCACCCTTTTTCGTTTTTGGCGGAGGTTCCTCCCAAGAGTGTTCTGTGTTCATTTTGGGCCACCGTTGTGTTACCCCTGTGGCTTGAAGTGTGCGTTTGGTTGGGCTGCGTTCTGGTGAGGTTCTCCCAGGACGTCTCTTGGCGCTTTTAGTGGAGGTTCTCCCAGGACGTCTCTTGGCGCTTTTGGTGGAGGTTCTCCCCAAAGCTGCCCTGTGTTTGTTTTGGTCGTCGCTGCTCTCTCTCTATGTAGAGATGAGCTGTCGTTGTTGCTGATTGGACTGTCTGCGTTATAGTCTGCTTGGGCATTTTTCGGTCAAGGTGTTGTGCCCTTGGTCGTGCGTCTCGCTGTTGTGTTGGCCAGTTTGTCTCGTTGTTCATTTCCAAATTTCTTGATTGTTCTGGTTGGACTTTGTGTGTCCCCGTGGCTCGGATGGTTTGTTTCGTTTTCCTGCGCCCGACATGCTCTCTCAGATGGTGGTCTGGTGAGTGTAGTCGGTGTCTTGTTGGATGTGCTTCTTGTGGAGGTGCCAGTCTTGCATTGTGGTTTCATCTCTCTCGTGTGTGGAAGAGACTCGTTGTGTGTCTCCTTCCTCTGCTTTTCGTGGGTTGCTCGTGTAACGGCCCTGGATATTTATACCCAACAAGGGTCCATATCCAGATCCGCCTCCCACGATCGGACCGGAGTCTCACAAGGGATATCACTAACACATATCTAGTAAGAATATTAAAGACCACAAGTACAGTATATAGCATAGGAAAGTACAAGTGTATATAACTGTAAACCACAATGTACAAAAGTCCCATTACAAATATACATGTCCAAATAAAGAGTACAACTACCTGGGGCATACCCCTGATGATCAGTCTGTCCCCATGTAATTTTAATTAATTACATATGTATTTTAGTGATTAACAAAACTTCATCAATAATCTCTAACATATTTCATAAGTCTTAAGTACATAAAAATTACCAAGGTCAATCAAGTCAATGTTGGTAAGTATAGTCTCACTGAAGCTTTAATCTTTTCAGAATAATATTTCTCTAAGTCCACATCGACTTCTGTTGAAAGTCACAACGATTTCATAAGTGTTTTAACGATTTCCTTGTAAGACTGGAAAGTCATGTTGTTTCAAACAAGTCGATCCTGTAACGATTCTATAAGTCATCGTAACGATTTCTTTAGAACTCGCAACGACTTGCTCGTCGTAACGATCCTATAAGTAATCATAACGATTTCTTTAGAACTCGCAACGACTTGCTCGCCGCAACGATTCTATAAGTAATCATAACGATTTCTTTAGAACTCGCAACGACTTGCTCGCTGCAATGAATCTATAAGTAATTACAACAATTTCTTTAGAACTCGCAACGACTTGCTCGCCGCAACGATTCTATAAGTAATCATAACGATTTCTTTAGAACTCGCAACGACTTGCTCGCCGCAACGATTCTATAAGCAATCATAACGATTTCTTTAGAACTCGCAACGACTTGCTCGCTGTAACGATTCTATAAGTCATCGCAACGATTTCTTTTAAGCGCTCATAACGATTTGCCTTGCGTAACGATTTCTTTAAGCACTCATAACGATTTGCTTTGTGCAACGATTTCTTAAGCGCTCATAACGATTTACTTTGTGCAACGATTTCTTAAGCGCTCATAACGATTTGCTTGGTGCAACGATTTCTTAAGCGCTCATAACGATTTGCTTTGTGCAACGATTTCTTAAGCGCTCATAACGATTTGCTTTGTGCAACGATTTCTTAAGCGCTCATAACGATTTGCTTTGTGCAACGATTTCTTAAGCGCTCATAACAATTTGCTTTGTGCAACGATTTCTTAAGTGCTCATAACGATTTGCTTTGTGCAACGATTCCTTTAGCGCTCATAACGATTTGCTCTCTATAATGACTTGTTAGTACTCATAACGATTTCATAAGTCATATAGACAACGCCTTTATGGTTTATATCAACTTAACACTTATCTTATCTCTTGAAGCATTGACTAGTCAAAGTCCACGTCTATATCTCTCTGACACTCCTGCATTTATGAGATCTGAACGTACCTCTGCATGCATGCAGACTATATCATCCATTATAGTGCATCTTCTGTCAATATCTTTTAGAAGAAACTATTTAGCATTGCTATTTTGGTGAATATTCTTATCAATGTTTACTGACAACTAAAGACAGCCTAGCTGTCTACTGTTCTAGCATTTAATTTATGCAGGGTCCTACAGACGTTCTGTCATACAACGTTGGACCATACAGACGGTAGAAGACATTATCTCTTTGCGTGCTCAAAGGGATAAAAGATTGTTGAAGCTTCCAAGTGTCAAGCAGTCTAACGTCTACCAATCTAGGGGACAACGGTTACCTCAACGGGCAAATTTCAAAAGAAGATATAAATACAACGCAGAAGATAAGATCAGACGTAGAAGAAGAGAACGCACGTTCAAGCGATTCAAATCTTCTGCTAGAATCCTAAGAGCCAAGAAATTCATTCCTTCTCGTGTTGCTCTCTGCTCTCCACTCTGTAGTGAAAATCTTGAGAGAGCTTGTGTAGTTCTGAGAGTGTGCTTAGCTTAGAATTTTTGCTCTCAGTGCTAGTTGCTTCAGATCTTGGCTTATTTAAAAGCTTGATCTAAGGGCTTGATCTTATTCCATTGTCTTGGTGTTGTTTCCCTTCGGTTGTGAAGGAAGACCTGGTGGTATCCAGGGTGCTTTTTCCCTTCGGTTGTGAAGGAAGACCTGGTGGTATCCAGGGTGCTTTTTCCCTTCAGTTGTGAAGGAAGACCTGGTGGGGTATCCAGGGTGATGTAATTCCCTTCGTGTGAAGGAAGACCAGCTGAGCTGGGTGTTGTAGTGTCCATAGGGGGACTGTACCCTAGTTAGTGGAATCCTGAGTTGTTGCTCAGGGACTGGACGTAGGATTCCTAAGGAGAGGAGGTCCGAACCAGGATAATTCTTGTGTTGTATGATTGTTTTCCTTGTGTGATTGTCTTTCGAACTAACAGCTACTAACCTCTATCAAAGAACATTTGTGTGAATGTTTTTACTTACAGGTATCTTTTAGATTAATTTTAAAAGACCCATTCACCCCCCTCTGGGCTCGTCAACTGGGAAAAAAGTGGTATCAAAGCGAGTCTCTTCGACAAAGAAAGGATCCAACGATCTGAAGAGTAAATATCCATGGCAGCCCAAAGTCACAACGAAGGTCAGTCTGTGAACCGACCACCATTGTTTGATGGAGAAGATTACACTTACTAGAAAACAAGAATGGAGTACTTTCTGCAAGGCCACGATTATCAGATATGGTCCATAGTGGAAGAAGGCGATCTTCTAGTCACAAATGAGAAAGCTCAGTGGACAGATGACGATAGGAAGAAGATTTCACAGAATTGTAAAGCAAAGAGTATTTTGTGATGTGCCCTTAGTAAAAAGGAGATCAACAGAGTTTCAGCCTGCAAATCCACAATGGAAATGTGGGAAAAGCTCAGAATCACCTATGAAGGCACAGATAAGGTAAAGGAAACAAGAATAGATATTCTTGTAGCACAGTACGAAAGATTTCAAATGCAATTAGGTGAGTCCATTACCCAAATGTTCAGTAGATTTACAGATATTACAAATGGGCTAGCTGGACTAGGAAAGACCTATGAAATGAGAGATATGGTCAGAAAGATTCTTAGATCTTTACCATCTTCATGGACCCCAAAAGTGACAGCCATTGAAGAAGCTAATGATCTAAAAAGGATGTCTTTAGAAAAGCTCATCGGGTCTCTCATGGCCCATGAGATCAATATGGAAAGGCTAGGAGAGTCCTCTAGTAGAAAGAAACACTCCAATGCATTAAAAGCTGAAGAAGATTCACCAGAAGTAAGCTCAGATGAGAGTGAAAGTAATGAAGACAGTGAAAATGAGGAAGCAATGCTCTCTAGAAGACTGCAGCGAATTCTGGCCAAGAAGAAGAAGTTCCAGTCAGAAAGAAGACACTTCAAAAAGAATAAGGACTTCAAGAGATCAGATGGAAAGGATGTGAAGACAGGAGAACCCATCTACTATGAATGTAAAAAACCAGGACACATCAAAGCTGAGTGTCCAAAGATTAAGAAGCCGGAGTTCAAGAAGAAAGATAGCTCAAAGAAGTTCAGAAAGTACAAAAAGAAAGCGATGGCAGCAGCATGGGAAAACAGTAGTGACTCAGACAGTGAGTCAAACTCCTGCAGCAATAAAGAAGAAGCCAATCTGGCTTTCATGGCAAATACTGAAGACAAGGTAACTTCTAACTCTTCTTTTGATTCATGTAATGACTTTGATTCAGATAGTTTAGAGGAAGGATTTAATGAACTTTATGATAAATATAAAGAAATAACTAAACTATTAAAAGCAAGTAAGAAAGATAATGCTTAGAAAACACTAACTCTGATCTGAAAACAGAAAATGAAGAACTAGAAAAACAAATAACTGAACTTAAAAGAAGGAATGAACTACTATGTGAAGATTTAAAAGATAAAAATATACAAATAACAAAATTCGAAAAATAGGAAAGTGTAGATGAATTAAGGAAAGAAATTAAAAACTTAAATGAAGAAAATGATAAATTATCAAGCACACTAGAAAAATTCACAAATGGTAAAAATTCATTAGTATTAAAAGGAGCTAGACGTTCAGGAAAGAAGAAAGATGGTGTAGGATACACACCACCAGAAAATGCAGAAACAATAATTCCACCTAAAGTATATCCGACTCCAAAATTTGTCCCTGAACATGATATAGCCTATAAAGCTAATTTTAAATATATTGAAAGAGTAACAAAAACATCTTGTTGTAGTCATTGCAACAAGTTAGGTCACATAAAAGAAATATGTCCAACAAGACATAAGAAATGGATAATAAAAGGAAAAGTTGATGATACTAACCCTTTAGGACCCAAAAGAACTTGGGTACCTAAAACTTGATTGCTTTATTTTAGGGCAACACTCGAGCATCCAAATGGTATTTGGACAGTGGATGCTCAAGGCACATGTCAGGAAACCAAAAGTTGTTCACTCATCTCCAAGATGAAGAAGGAACAGTCACTTATGGAGATAATGGAAAAGGAACTGTGATAAGCAGTGGCTCCGTGAACAGTAAAGGAAAAACGGTTATAGAGGATGTGTTGTTGGTCAAAGGATTGAAGCATAATCTTATCAGCATCAGCCAACTGTGTGACAGAGGCCATCAGATCAAATTTCAAGAATCAAAATGCAGCATACTAAAGAATGGAGCAATCATCTTTGAAGCAAACAGAGAAAAGAACTTATATGTGCTCCATCTTGAGGAACTCAAAGAACAAAATGTCTGTCTGACAGCAAATAAAGATAAGTCTACTGAATTATAGCACAGACGTCTAGGACATTGCAGTATAGATGGCATGAGAAAATTGTTGAAGAAAAATCTTGTGGAATGTCTACCAAAGGTCAGTGCAAAAATGGAAGATATCTATAGACCTTGTGCTAAGGGAAAGCACACCAAGAGCTCCTTCAAGTCAAAGACGGTGGTAACCACCTTAAAACCCTTAGAGCTCCTTCATATGGATCTATTTGGGCCAATGAGGACTACCAGTCTTGGAGGAAAGAACTTTGGATTTGTCATAGTCGATGACTATTCAATATTCACATGGGTATCATTCCTGGAGCATAAAGATGACACATTCGAAAACTTTGTCAGTTTCAGCAAGAAAGTCCAGAAGGATCAGAAGTTCAGCATTGTTTCTATCCGATCAGATCATGGTGGTGAATTTCATAATGAAAAGTTTGCTAAGTTCTGTGAAGATCATGGAATTGAGCATAATTTCTCAGCACCAAGGACACCACAGCAAAATGGAATTGTTGAGAGAAAGAATAGAACCCTATTGGATATGGCAAGAACTATGCTATCTGAATATGATCTGCCGAGATATTTTTGGGCTGAAGCAGTCAACACAGCAAGCTACATCATCAACAGAGTGATGATCAGACCAATTCTAAAGAAGACTGCATATGAACTGTTCAAAGGAAAGAAACCAAGGATCAGTCATTACAGAACCTTTGGATGTCCATGCTTTATACACAACAACGGCAAGCGAGATATTGGTAAGTTGGATGCCAAATCAGATGAAGGCATCTTCATGGGATGTACTATCCAAGAAACTGAAGAATACATCAATTAAGAACAAGGATGATCCACCACTGAAAGATATGCAACAAAAGGAAATTACACATGAAAATCTTCCAAAGGAGTGGAGATATAAGAAAGATCACCCACTAGAAAATGTTATTGGTGATCCATCTGTAGGGGTAAGAATAAGAGGTAATGTAATTCTTGTGATTACCTAGCTTTTGTTTCTCAAATAGAGCCTAGGACAGTCAATGAAGCTCTTACTGATGAATCTTGGATAATAGCCATGCAAGATGAACTAAATCAGTTCAAGAGAAATCAAGTGTGGTCACTTGTTCCTAGACCATCAGACCATCCAGTCATTGGCACCAAATGGGTGTTCAAAAATAAACTGGATGAAACTGGTGTAATCTTAAAAAACAAGGCCAGATTGGTAGCTCAAGGCTATTCTCAAAAGGAAGGCATAGATTTCAATGAAACCTATGCACCTGTAGCTAGACTTGAGGCTATTAGAATACTACTTGCATATGCATCATGATTAGATTTAAAACTATTTCAAATGGATGTCAAATCTGCATTTCTAAATGGTTTCATAAAAGAGGAAGTTTATGTGGAACAACCCCCGAGTTTTGATGACACAGAATTTCCTAACCATGTTTTCAAACTTCATAAGGCATTATATGGTTTAAAACAAGCACCTAGAGCCTGGTATGAAAGGCTTAGTTCATTTCTTTTAAACCATGGTTTCAGTAGAGGTCAAGTAGATAGCACTCTTTTCATAAAGTCAAAAGTCAAACACATACTACTGGTTCAAATTTATGTAGATGATATTATTTTTGGTTCTACTGATGAATCCTTTGCAAGTATTTTGAAAAGTTGATGCAGGGAGAATTTGAAATGAGCATGATGGGAGAACTTAATTACTTCCTTGGATTACAAATCAAATAAAGAAAGGAAGGAACTCACATCTGTCACGCCAAGTACACAAAAGAACTCCTGAAGAACTTTGGATTCGAAAATACCAAGCCACTGTCAACACCAATGAGCACATCAACGAGGATGGACAGTGACAAAGATGGTAAGAAAGTAGATCAAAAGATCTACAGAGGAATGATAGGTTCACTACTCTATTTGACAGCTAGTAGACCTAATATCTTATTTAGTGTATGCATGTGTGCTAGGTATCAAGCAGATCCTAGAGAATCACATTTAATTTCTGTAAAAAGAATATTTAGATATTTAGCTAGAACTCATGACTTAGGTCTGTGGTATCCAAATCTTGTGAAATCAATTTAGTAGGATACTCTGATGCTGACTATGCTGGATGCAAAGTAGATAGAAAAAGCACCAGTGGTGGTTGTCAATTTCTTGCAGGATGTTTGATATCCTGGTCTTCAAAGAAACAAAATTCAGTGGCACTGTCTACGTAGCTGCTGGAAGTTGTTGTACACAACTCTTATGGATAAAGCAACAACTTGAAGATTTTGGATTAAATATCAAATCGATCCCACTGTTGTGTGACAACACCAGTGCCATTAATCTTACCAAGAATCCAGTTCAACATTCAAGGACCAAGCATATTGAGGTTAGATATCATTTTATTCGTGATCATGTAGCAAATGGTAATATTGAAATATCTTTTATTGATACAAATGGCCAGCTAGCAGACATCTTCACAAAAGCCTTACCTGAAGAGAGATTCACATCTCTTAGAAGGGAACTGGGCATGTGCAATTTGTGAAAAGAGTTTTGTTGAAAACTGGCATATAAATTTTTCAAACTTAAACAAATTTTTCTCTCCATGGTTTTAAGCAAAAATAGCAATATTATCCCTCCTGGTCGCTCTTTTATTGCAGTCGGTTTTAATAGTCAAACTTGTTTATCGCTTTCTACCGCCTTTTGGCGCCTCACTTTCCCCAGCGCATTTATTTATTCATAAAATCGATGAGAGAACGATTCGTATCCCATCTTCTACCTTTTCCCCTTTCGTCTGGTTGCGTGAGCCGATGCCCTAGCAATTTCAACATCGACTCTCTGCTAAGTTTGAAGCTTCGTTCATCTTCCCGCAAAATTTCTTGAGGGCTTTCACTCCTCCTTCCTTCTCAACCCTCCAGAAAACCTCCTCAACGGACTCCATGGCCGCATCCACCATTTTCGGGAGTTTGGGTGGTTACAGTGCCGAGTTTCTTGCTCCTAAGCAGCAAGAAAGGTTTACCTTTGTGAAGACGAAAGACTGTGGAAATAAGGCAGTGGATATAGCAGATCTAGAAAAGAATGGCATGCACAGTGTAGTTGAAGCAATGAACAGGATGCAGTGGATAGGAATCACCACCTATTCCGAGGTAAGTTATCCGGACCTCGTAAAGGCTTTTTATGTTTGTCTGAAAACATAGGAAGACGGGTCCTAGATTTCATCTGTCAAGGGAACCCAGATCAAGATAGATCATGAGTTGTTACATTCGTTGTTCGGAGTAAAGACATCCGGGCACAATGGGGTTCACACCGTAGACGTCCAAGTTAAAGGTCTTGGTATTGTAGGACCGGGATTCAGATTGAAAGATGGTAAATTAGACATTAACCAATTGAATGCTTTCAACCGCCTCCTCCATTTCATAGCATGTCAGATTTTGGTTCCAAGAAGCGCCACTTTCTCCACCTGTACCAAAGCAGATGCAGACATGATGTTCTGGGCCATACAGAACAAGGACATCAATATGGCCGCAGTAATGATTGAAAGGATGAGATTTGCCCGTGATCAAATTTGGGATACAAAGAGCAAGTTTAATGTCTCTTTGCCTTATGCTCATCTACTTACCAAAGTTTTCAGGCATTTTGGTATTGATCTGACCGGAGCTGTAGTTGAGAAAATGGGCCAATCAATTAGGTCCAGAAATCTAAGGAAGAGTGGTTTCTCTGTGATCAATGGTGTCTGGTCTAAGACCTCAGTAGCAGAGGGAGAGGCCATCATAGTAGATGTTCAGGAAGAAGCAGCAGAACCAGCAGCAGAACAACTAGCAGCGGATCAAGTAGTAGCAGAACCAAGAATAGAAATTGAGCCACCTGAATTAGCAGAACCTCCAGCAGTACCAGCAGAATCAGTAGCTGCAGAGCAAGTAGGGTCACCCCCTTTAGTAATTGAATCTCACCCTCCAGAAACTCTAGTAGGAGGAGCAGTGGTAGGTGCTGCAGACACTTTGTCCACCTCCATTGTTACCTCTATCCTAAGAGAGGTAGTGGACTATGTTCTCACCACCCCAGTCACCTCAGAGACTGGTGGAATGGCAGAAGAAGAAGCTGTGGCATCCGACCACATTGAAGAATCTCTTGCAATACCAGTTCAGGAGGAGCAATCAGATGCTCCTGATAATATTATTTTGGAAGAGGATGCTCCCATTCAGGGGGAGCAAGAGCCAATGGAAGAGGATGTTCCCACTCAGTGGGAAGGTCATGTCAATCCTCCTATCTTTGATCCTAGAGATGGGGAGACAGCCAGCTCCTCTAATTCTGATGATGATCAGCCTCCTCCAGCTTCAGAGGCTAGGCAGAAAGGGAAAGAAGTGGAGCCCGACGTATCACTCTTATCAGATTCTCCACATGAAAGGCTAATGAGGCAGAAGATTGTGATAAACTTGAAGCCTGTGATTGAGAGACTTGATGCCCAAGAACAATTCTATGTTCTCTTCAATCTGATGTATCCTCCATCTTCATGAGCCAAGCTTCAGCTTCAAAGAAAATTTCTAACATCCGGAATGTCATGAAGTGGTTCAACAAAGAAATGGGCAGCATGAAGAATATGCTGAGTGAAATCCTGAAGGTGGTTGGAGCCCAAGCTCCTCCTCCTCCACCTCCTGCAGCCCAAGTTCCTGAGTCTGGGCCATCAGGGCCATCAGTTCAAGAGTCAGGGCCATCAGGGCCAGCACCAGCAGCAGCAGAGGTAGAAGTAAATGTGAAAGGGTCATCTGGGCTAGCTGAGCAGGTTGAAGGGCCTCCAGGGCCATCAGGGTCATTAGAGAGTGGATCTGTGCAGACAGAAGTTGAAGAAGAGGTCTTGGCACCTAAGCCTCCAGCTCCTTCTCCTCCCTCTCTCACACCAGCTCCTCCATCTCCTCCCTCCGCTCCTACAGCACCCCCTGCTCCTCAGCCATTCAAAAAGCCTCAATCCAGACTCATCTCTTCTCCAACACCATTTCCTTCTCAATCCACCTCATCTCTTGCATCTTCTACTCACATACTTCCACCTCCACCTAGTTTTGAGGTGCCTCCAGCATCCTCTACTGGAGCCTCCTCCTCCTCCTCTGGTCCCTCCCATGGACTAGTTGATAACATTTCCACTACTTCTCGTTCATTTCTTCATCCTTCTCCTCCACCCTCTTTCATCACTATAATCCCTGAGACAGCTCAACTTGACTCTCCCTTTATAGAAAAAATAAAGGATGAGTTTGAGGAAGGAATTCTCAGGTCTGTGCTAAAGGTTGGGGAGCACATCCATAGGGCAGACCCTTCCAGTCATGCACCTAAGAAGAGGAAAATTTCTTCTACCTCCATTTCATCTGAGCCTAAATACCCTCCTTTGTGGTTTTCCCTCACAGTGGAGAACAAAAATAAACCACTGTATAGAGAATATCTCTCAAAGGTCGTTCTTGCCACCATCATTAACCTTCCATTCCTCAATCTAACAGATCATTTAAACACCATTTTACCCTTTAACCCTTCACTTCTCTTTCCAAATCCGAAAAATCCAAAATCTTCTCTATCGCCCACTCCAAAACTGAAGAGCAGTGGGGCAAAGGCCACCAAGATCTCTTCAAAAGATATATTCTTACCAAATCTGCCAAATTCCCTCCAAGGGGCACTCCCTGACCTTATCAGAGTGGTTCAGAATTTATCATAGAGAAATTTGGTCACCCTTCATTCAGAAAGAGATCAAGATGGTCAGACACTATGTGTTGTTCAACAACTACAGATATGTCCATCAGCTTCCTGAAGTTCAGTTGAGCCAATTTAAGAAGGTCATTTTAGCTCTGAGTCCAGGCTTCTCTCACTCTTCAGATGTTCAGGTGGATTTTGCTACCCTCCTAGTGCCAGATGAGATTGCACTACCTCAGATTCATTTCCTAGTCATGGAATCTTCTGTAGGATCCATCATCTTTGAATGTTTTGCTAGAGTGATGGGCAGAATCAAAGTACAGAAAGGCTGTCTGGTTGCATTCCCTAGATTCCTATTTAGAGAATATCACCAGGGGCATGTAAGTGCTGAAGTTCTAGCCCCAATCTTGTCTGAATGTGAAAGGCTGGCATCCTCAGAATGATCCAAGTTCTACCCTTTGTCTGCTCAGCAGTTGTTCACCCTGAATGAAGCTCAAGCCAGGGAAGGCAAACCTGCTGTCTCTCCAGCCACCTTCTTGGATATGAACTTCATTCACCTTGTAAATGACCCCTTCAAAGTTTGGGAGGAAAGGTACAAGGTGTATGTAGCTCTTCACAAAGCTCTCAGAGATAATCACAATCACTATCCTGTGTCTATGGATCAGTTTCTTACCTCTACCAGCTTTGGGACTCGTCATTTCCTAAAGATGACTATGGATAAGGATGCTTATGCTGATCTTCTCTACAAGCACTTAGATCTTCATCTTCAAAGGATGGCTTCCTCTATGGGACCAACCTACTCTTTGTCTTTTGGAGTCTTTAAAACTCATTTTGAAGAGCAAGAAGCACAGGCATGGGAAACCATCTCCCATTTTGCCTCTCTTTTGTCTCCTGCTTATTATTTACCTGTACTTCCTCAAGATGAATGAAATACTTTAATTTGTCTTAGTTTCCCTTTCTCTTCTTTCTTTGTCTCAGATTATTTTTTGCTTAATGACAAAAAGGGGAGAAAATTAGCATGTCTGAAATACATTCCAAAAACATTTAGGGAGAAATAAAATTTTGACTGTTTTTAGATAACTTTCATCCATACTTATTGTTCAGTTTTGTCATCACCAAAAAGGGGGAGATTGATGATCAGTCTGTCCCATGTAATTTTAATTAATTACATATGTATTTTAGTGATTAACAAACTTCATCAATAATCTCTAACATATTTCATAAGTCTTAAGTACAGGAAAATTACCAAGGTCAATCAAGTCAATGTTGGTAAGTATAGTCTCACTGAAGCTTTAATCTTTTCAGAATAATATTTCTCTAAGTCCACATCGACTTCTGTTGAAAGTCACAACGATTTCATAAGTGTTTTAACGATTTCCTTGTAAGACTGGAAAGTCATGTTGTTTCAAACAAGTCGATCCTGTAACGATTCTATAAGTCATCGTAACGATTTCTTTAGAACTCGCAACGACTTACTCGCCGTAACGATCCTATAAGTAATCATAACGATTTCTTTAGAACTCGCAACGACTTGCTCGCCGCAACGATTCTATAAGTAATCATAACGATTTATTTAGAACTCGCAACGACTTGCTCGCCGCAACGATTCTATAAGTAATCACAACGATTTCTTTAGAACTCACAATGACTTGCTCGCCGCAACGATTCTATAAGTAATCATAACGATTTCTTTAGAACTCGCAACGACTTGCTCGCCGCAACGATTCTATAAGTAATCATAACGATTTCTTTAGAACTCGCAACGACTTGCTCGCCGCAACGATTCTATAAGCAATCATAACGATTTCTTTAGAACTCACAAAGACTTGCTCGCCGTAACAATTCTATAAGTCATCGCAACAATTTCTTTTAAGCGCTCATAACGATTTGCCTTGCGTAATGATTTCTTTAAGCACTCATAATGATTTGCTTTGTGCAACGATTTCTTAAGCGCTCATAACGATTTGCTTTGTGCAACGATTTCTTAAGCGCTCATAACGATTTGCTTGGTGCAACGATTTCTTAAGTGCTCATAACAATTTGCTTTGTGCAACGATTTCTTAAGCGCTCATAACGATTTGCTTGGTGCAACGATTTCTTAAGCGCTCATAACAATTTGCTTTGTACAACGATTTCTTAAGCGCTCATAATGATTTGCTTTATGCAACGATTCCTTTAGCGCTCATAACGATTTACCCTCTATAATGACTTGTTAGTACTCATAACGATTTCATAAGTCATATAGACAACGACTTTATAGTTTATATCAACTTGACACTTATCTTATCTCTTGAAGTGTTGACTAGTCAAAGTCCACGTCTATATCTCTCTGACACTCCTGCATTTATGAGATCTGAACGTACCTCTGCATGCATGCAGACTATATCATCCATTATAGTGCATCTTCTGTCAATATCTTTTAGAAGAAACTATTTAGCATTGTTATTTGGTGAATATTCTTATCAATGTTTACTGACAACTAAAGACAGCCTAGTTGTCTACTGTTCTAGCATTTAATTTATGCAGGATCCTACAGTCGTTCTGTCATACAACGTTGGACCATACAGACGGCAGAAGACATTATCTCTTTACGTGCTCAAAGGGATAAAAGATTGTTGAAGCTTCCAAGTGTCAAGCAATCTAACGTCTACCAATCTAGGGGACAACGGTTACCTCAACGGGCAAATTTCAAAAGAAGATATAAATACAACGCAGAAGAGAAGATCAGACATAGAAGAAGAGAACGCACGTTCAAGCGATTCAAATCTTCTGCTAGAATCCTAAGAGCCAAGAAATTCATTCCTTCTCATGTTGCTCTCTGCTCTCCACTCTGTAGTGAAAATCTTGAGAGAGCTTGTGTAGTTCTGAGAGTGTGCTTAGCTTAGAATTTTGCTCTCAGTGCTAGTTGCTTCAGATCTTGGCTTATTTAAAGCTTGATCTAGGGGCTTGATCTTATTCCATTCTCTTGGTGTTGTTTCCCTTCAGTTGTGAAGGAGACCTGGTGGTATCCAGGGTGTGCTTTTTCCCTTCGGTTGTGAAGGAAGACCTGGTGGTATTCAGGGTGCTTTTTCCCTTCAGTCGTGAAGGAAGACCTGGGGGGTATCCAGGGTGGTGTAATTCCCTTCGTGTGAAGGAAGACCAGCTGAGCTGGGTGTTGTAGTGTCCATAGGGGGACTGTACCCTAGTTAGTGGATCCTGAGTTGTTGCTCAGGGACTGGACGTAGGACTCCTAAGGAGAGGAGGTCCGAACCAGGATAATTCTTGTGTTGTGTGATTGTTTTCCTTGTGTGATTGTCTTTCGAACTAACAGCTACTAACCTCTATCAAAGAACGTTTGTGTGAATGTTTTACTTACAGGTATCTTTTAGATTAATTTTAAAAGACCCATTCACCCCCCCCCCCCCCCTCTGGGCTCGTCAACTGGGCAACAACCCCGAGGGAGCACAAGCTCACACAACTCAACTACTCTACTGCTGGTGGTACAAGTCTGCCACAAACGCCTCTGCTAGCCACACGAAACCGGCTAACACCTTAAACAGACTGTAAGGGAGTGAGCCTCAACAAGTCCCCGGCTCAGTAGGGACCTCCCACAACGAAAACACAACTACACAAGAGACCTCAACCCCAGAGGGTCTCACTCGCAACACCGGTAGCCGAAACATAACATGCACACACAAGAGTGTTAAACAACCACTAATTATAACACACCGGCTAAACCCCAGTCTTCGAAAACTAAAGGGAAACACAGGACTAGCTTAACACCGCTAGTCCACCCTACAACCAAACCACCTCGACCACAAGCCTCATCGGTAGACCACTGCCTAAGCTACAGTCTCACAGGCAAACCAGCTGCACAAGGCATCGGATTAGCAACAACCAACCAACACCCACATACCAAACCATAACTAGAAATACACGGTACAAATATAAATAACACACAACACGTGGAGAGTCACACCACAAGACCTCCACAGTAAGCACAGTCTCACCTCAACACCAGCTGAGGTCGGGACTCACATACCACCACAACACAACTCTACCCATGAGGGGTACATGTACCTGCTACCACGAGGTACAACACCGAACCACAGAACCGTGCCACCTCCAGGGCACACCACAATAGTTAACGATTTCACGATTATAACCTTAACCAGCGGTTCACACACAAACCACAACCAGTGGTCAAACACGAGTCGGTACGGAGACGACGCCACCACTCGAGAACAGACTACTGGTTCATGACGCCAGTATCCAACCCGGACAACAAAGCACAAGAACTACCTCTTAGTCTCACAGTCACGAACGAAAGGTCCAACTGCTGCTCCAGAACAACAAGCCAAGAATAGTGGAGACCAACTAATCACCACAACCTGCAGGTCACACACCCCGCAAGCCCAAGCCTGACACCTTTAGGGGCTCTGGTCGAGAACCCTAAAGTGAGGCACTGGAACAGGACTAGCTGAGGACCAGTACATCTACTGGTGTCTGTCTCTCAACCACGAGTGCGCTACAAGCGACTGCACACCCATAAACACAAGTCACTGCCCTCTGTCATCTTTCCCTCAGCCGGACGTACAACTCAAACTCAGGAGTGAGGGTGTCCATGAAGACGGCACAGACCTTGACGGTACTCCGGTACCGGGACAAGCCCTAAGCACCCGATGCTAGGGTAACCGACTAAAGAGGTATTTCGGATTAGGCGCCGGACCATCAGACTCGATAAGCACACAAACCATGATATACATACTTATATGACCTTTACGTACAACCCATGGTACACAAGTGTAAGGGATGGCTTATCATCGGTCACCCTGTGACCCTCAGGCCATCCTACACACAATCGTTCATTAACGGGGTCATCACATAACCGCCAAGACCACACATAAGACTTATACACATTAACCATTAAACATCTATCTTAATACATTAACATACTTAACACAAATCATAAACATACCATATCAATATCGGAACACAACCTTGCCTGTCATTAGTCACCCCGTGACCTCCATGGCAACACATACCACTTAACACATTAAACATTACAATAGTCTTTAAAGAACAACTACAGACCCGGGCTAGGTCTACACAAGACCTTCACTGTCCAACACCCAACATTCCCCTTGGAGACCAAATCGCGTCGAACACAGCCACCGCCACTTGAATCGCGTCTACCATTCCAGAAGACATTCCAAACCTTGTCGCGACAGGGCCAAGCGCCGCAACCAGATCGCGTCGGCCTGATACGACGCCACTCTAATTGCGTCCAACTAATAAGACGTGCCACAAAATGCTAATGTGGCAAGGCTTAGGGCTGCGACCAAGTCACGTCGGCTCGACACACCGCCACAAAGCTCGATCGGTCAAACCATCGGTCAACACCCAAAATACATCCGACAACTAGGACGCGTTCAAGCAAAACGCGTCAAGTCGAGGGGCCACGTTCACGCCACCGCCTTACCCATCGGACCAAAACCCGTAATGCGTCGGCTGTTCTAGCCGCGTTTCAACAGAGACAGTGGGTTCAACTCACAGGCCGAACCCCACCCTCCCCATAGGGAGTCCATACATAAATCCAGTGCAAATTCCATTCTAAAGCAACAGTACAAACTAAACATAACAAACCACCCTCACATGCACCACCCCTTAAATCCCATTCAAATCCTTTCAAAACATCATAAACAGGGTAGGAAGTCTCCCTATCGACAGAAGACGCCGAAGAACGCCCAAAGCCTCCTCGCCGACGGCACGCCCACGCTCCGAACGCCGTCCTCGCATGGTTCCCGTGCTGCACGAGCCATCCAAAAGCAAGAATCACCGAAAATCCGCCAGAGAAGCTCCACAGCATCTCCCCTTGCGCCGGACAGAGCATCTTCTGCTCTGTTTGGCCGAAACGAAGCCTTTAACACACTTTTTCAAATCGCGTCCGAAACAGACGTCGCATTTAACTTCCTTAAACGGGTCCACCTAATCTGACGCCATATAGAAACCTGTGCCACGTGTCACAGAGGCAGTTCCCTGAATCGCGTCTGGCATGTACGACGCGTTCAAATCGCGTCGCCTACCTCCGCCGCGATTCTAAACAGTGAACCAGCATTGCAAATGGGCTGGCATATCCGGCCCACACTGCTCACTCTGTGCACACAAACCACACAAACAGCCTCTTGACCATCTCTTGGTCAAGAGCACCACACATAGACCCAATAAACCCGGATCCGAACGATCGTACTATTATAGCTCAAGGTGGCGATGCTCCACTATGGTGTTGTGTTGCCAGGGTGCACATCGTTGCGATCTTCTGGTGGAGTCATCTTCCCTTGAGTTGTTTTTGGGTTGAGTTGGTTGCTCCCCTCGTGCTGTCATTTCCGTGTGGCACCATGGGTCGGTGGACCTATTCGTGTCGTTTGTTGTTGATTGTTTCTTGCTGCTTGCTTGGACAATTTGGGGCATTGGGTCCCTATTGGTTTGGTGTGAGGTAGTACCATTTACTTGTTGGGTTGCATGCGTGAGTGCTGCTCTACTGTGCACCTATTTTCTTGCTTGGCTTGCTCATGCAAGTGTTGTTCCGATGTGTGCTCGATTGTGCCTCGGCTTGTGTATTGGAGGCTTTTCGTGTCAATGTTTTGGTGTTTGGCCTCTCTATCGGTCGCGATAGAGGTGGTGCTTCTTTCTCTTGCTCATCAGGGTGTCTCTTTTGCTCCTCGTGCAGGAGAGTCGGTGCTCCATATTTTGTGTGGTCTTTGGAGCCGATGTGGTTGTTGCGCTCTTGAAGTTTTTAACTTTCCGTGCATTTCTCTTGTGGGTCTCTGGTGGAGAGTCCCCTTCGGCGGGCCATGTGTCGTCTCGGGCCGTTGGTGTTGTTGTGTGTGTTGCACCTTGAGCATTTTCTTCGATACTTCGTGTTTTTGTGCCTCAAGGGATGGAGCTGGCGTGGACTGTCGTGCCCTTTCAGGCTTGCAGTCCTTTGTGTGTAGCTTTTGGTGGGTCTCTGGTGAAGAGTCCTTCATGTTAGCCCGTGGTGTTGTTTCGGCCACTGGTGCACCTGTGTTGCACTTTGCTTAGTTTTGGTGCTTGTGGTAGCACCGTGTGCTCGTGCTCGAGTGTTTCAGTTTTGTGCCGTTTTGAGCTTTGATGCATTGTGTTGTACCTTGGGTGGCTCCCAGTGCTTGTGATAGCACCGTGTGTTGTGCCATGTCACCTGATCGTGAGCTTCGTGCGTCGTTTCACGAGTTTGCTCGATGTTGGAGGCGTTGAGCTTTCTGCCTCTGGGACACTTGGTACTAGCCTGAGTCTTGTGGTTGTACCGTTGCCGCTGTGGGGTGGCTGCATTGCTTTGTCTAGGTAGCCCTATCGGTGGTATGCCAGGCTTTGGTTGTGGCCTGTGTCTTGGTTTTCCCTCTCGCTTTGAGAGCGAGTGTGTTCGGTTGTGGTACCCTACTTCGGTCGGGGTCCCTCTGAGGTCGACGTGTTGTTCTCGACCTCTGAGGTTGTTTTGGTTCCTGTGTGGTTATACATTTTTTTGGTGGTTGGCATGTTGGTACCCACGCTGAGCCCTATGTGCGCGTGGCGGGTGTGCTGTCAACTCCTCGTTGGTTCTCTGTTGTGCATGGTGTTGGTGAGTCTGGAAGCCAATGGCGGAGTCTCCTGTCGGTTTGTTTGGTGATAGTGAGGCCTATTGGCTCGCTAGTACTCGACCACTTGGCTTGTCAATGTTGTGAGGTGCTCGGTTTTGGCTTAACCTCAGACATTTTCTGTGTTTCCGTCGCTATGTGCCACGTTGTGGAGAATGTAACTCCCAGTTTTTGTGGCTCCGCGTGTGTTTGGTGTCCTTGTCGGACCACGAGGAAGTTCTGGGTGAGACCTAGTGGTGACAGTGGATGTCGTTTTCGCGTGTTGAGGTTTCTTCGCATGCGTTTGCTATCCCTGTTGGACTGCGAGGAAGGTCTGGGTGAGACCTAGCGGTGGCGATGGACACTCTTTCGTGCATTGAGGATTCTCTGTGAGCGTGTTCTCGCTCTGGTTCTTGTCTCTCGTGTGGTTTCTCGGTTGGGCTGGTGACCGATGCTAGCTGTTGATAGTAGCGTGAGGCTATTCCCCTGAGTGTTGTGCTTGACTCTCAGGTGTTTTTCTTGGTTGTTGTCAGCAACTATGTACTCTGTCTGGTTTTGCTGGCGATAGAGTGAGTTGCTGACCAGCGATTCTCGTGTTGATGTCGGCAACTGCGTCCTCTATCGGGTTTTGCTGGCGACAGAGTGGGTTGCTGGTCGGTCGGTCCCAACAGCAGGGTCTATTGGTGGCTGCAGCTATGCGATTTTTGGCTGGCATTTTCTGCTGTTCAGGTTGGTTTTGGCATTTCTCAGCACCTATGGGGTTGTCGTCCATTTGGGCACCCCACGTGTGGCTAGAGTAAGTCGTTGGTTTCTCAGATTGGTGCTCCACCTGTGTTTGGAGCGTATTGTGAGCCGTTGGGTTTCAGTTGCTTGCTCTCTGTGTGTTTGGAGCTTGTTGCATGAGCCGTTGGTTATTCAGCTGGTTGCTCTTTGCGTGTTTGGCAGTGCGGTTGCTGCCACAAGGAGGTCGTGTTGAGACTTAGTGGCTCTTCGCATCCGTGCTTCATGTGCCCGCGTGCGTTTGGCGGTGTGGTTGTTGCCACGAGGAGGTTGTGGTGAGACTTAGTGGCTCCACGCACCCGCACTTTGTGTGCTTCATGCGTATTTGGCTGTGCGATTGTTGCCACGAGGAGGTCGTGTTGAGACTTAGTGGCTTCTTTGCGCCGGTGTTGCGTCTGCTCCCTGTGCTTCGTTTCATTCCTCGTGATCTTTTGGGCATGCCTTAAATTTCGAGGACGAAATTGTTTTAAGGGGGGTAGAATGTAAGATCCTGCTTCTCGGCTTTCCGTCCGGTGTGTTGGATGACTGGCCACTAATGCGTCCAGGTTGGGCGACGTGTTAGTGTCGCGTCGTGGGTGTCTGACGCGATAGTCATCATTGCCGTGACTAGCTTGTGTGTCGCATACTTGTCGCGCCTTGCTTCTCCGTCGCATCTTCGTGTCGCACTCGGTCAATGGGTCGCGACAATGTTCCGTCGCTTCGGTCTTCTGACGCCTGTCAGGGTGGCAGGCGTGTCAGTATGACATGTCGCGTTGTCGCGGCGTCCATGGGGGACACGTTCTTGTCACGGTGCGTTGACCCATCGCGTTAAGGTCCTTAACGTAACGCGTCGCCCCATCGCGTCTTGGGTTCCGAAGGCTTATGACCTTGGCCAGCGACCCCTTCTCCCTTTTCCTCCTTCCCCTCTCTTCTCCTCCCCCTCCGACGGTGCTTCGCCTCCCTCTCTCCCCTTTGTGCGTTTCAGGTGAGGAGGAGGGTCATGCTCGTGTCCTTGGCATTGTGGAGCTTGCGTGGAGCGAGGAGGAGGTGACCAATCCAACGTGAAGGGCCCCCAATGGGTTTGTTTCTTCTTGGAAGGTAGGAATTGCTTTAAACCTTCTCGATCTGGGTGGATTGGGAGCCCCTCGTGGTTTGTAGATAGCATTTATTGCTTTTCCATGCTCCCCTCGCCCGTGTAGTGGTGTTTGTGGCTTGTGGGCGGCCCCGAGATGGAGCATCCCATGGGTCTGCCTCTCTGCTGGTGTCACAACCACAGTGCGCGTCTCGACACCAGAAGAGGCGTCTGCCCGGTCGGTCACTACCTTGTCGCGATGCTTTGCCCTGTCGCGATAAGGATCGTTGTCGCGACAGGGTTGCTTGTTGGGTTTTCATTATAATATTTATAGCAACATGTTTTTGATACATGTAACACATGAAATAGAAACTAATGCAATACTTGATTATATGTGTATTCAAAATACTTAGTTTTACATGTTTCATCATGTAGGTACAAATGTACAAGGTCAAGCTCTCTCCAAGCAAGTGAAAAAGATCACAAAAGCAAAAACAAGGTTACCTGTCGACAGACACAAAAGACCTGTCGACAGATCTCACAAGTGTGGTCTGCTAAAAGACCCATAGTTCACAAATGCTTCATCTGTTGACAGATGACAGATCGGCTGTCGACAGATCTCACAGTCCAGATATCTAGACTTCTGTCGTTTACACAAAAGAGCACATCTGTCGACAGATGAACTTCGACTGTCGACAGATCTCACAGAACTGAAGATCCATACTTCTGTCTTACTATCGCCTGTCGACAGACAGAGTACAATTCAAATTACGGAAAGTTTCTAAGTTATCCTAGGAGGTGTTTCCAACTCTCACGTTTCTCCATGTGAGAACTCCTATATTTAAACACCTCTTAGAAGGAAATTTCATAGAGGAGCAGCCACAATCAAAAACCCTAGAGCTACTCCAAGTTTCACAAGAGTTGCTGCTGCCCTGCTTCAGACTGCTGCATAGAGCCCTAAAGATTTGTCTATCCAGCAGTTCCTGAAAGAAGAACGTCGAGGATTCAACCTTCTCCATCGACTCAAAGCATTCAAGTTGAAGATTGAACTTCCTCCAGGTGTTCTCAGAAGAGTTCTTCATCAGGATTTATTCTCTCACTCAGAACTCTCCCTGTTTTCATATTTCTACCATCCGTGTGTGTGTGTGGTGATTCAAGCGATCCTTGTGCTTGAGATCACGTGTGTGTGTTGTTCTGATCGTGGGTGCACATCAGAAAACACGTGTGTGTGAGTTGTAGTCACCGAACTCGCGCAGTTTTCTCTATGTGTGTGTCTGTCGTGGACGTAGGATACACGATTTGTGTACTCCGAACCACGTAAATCTTAGTGTCTCATGGTTTGAACGATTTTCACGTTAGATGCTTGATAGGCACGTTGCATTCACACACTAGATAGATTGCTAACTCATCTACACATCGTCAACACATCTAAGTCTCACGTTGTTTCTACAGAAAATTCAAAAGACTTTGTTGTGAAATTAAAAAGGGTTGTCTTCATACTTTTAATTGGTAGTAATCTATTCAACCCCCCCCCCCCTTCTAGATTACCATATTGGGATTCCGCAAACCTTTCAATTTGTATCAGAGCCAAGTTTCTCTGATTTACTGCTTTATCTGGTTGATCTAACGATCAGGAGATTCACGGTCAAATGGAATCTAACAAGGGGTATATGGCCGAGGGACACTCAGTGACTAGGCCACCCTTCTTTGATGGCACTGACTATCTATATTGGAAAAATCGAATGCAAGTGTTTCTACGAGCTCAAAATTTTGAACTTTGGAAAATAGTCAGAAAAGGAGCATATGAATTGCCTCAGGACAAGGATACCTGGACTAAGGACCAGATCGCCAAGGGAACACTTAATTGGAGTGCCCTCAACATGATTCAGTGCGCGGTCCATCCGAAGGAATACTCGAGAGTCTCCACATGCACCTCAGCAAAGGAGATGTGGGACAAGCTTGAGCTGATCTATGAAGGTACGTCTGAGGTAAGAGAATCAAAGGTAAGCATGCTGGTTTCAGAATATGAAATGTTCAAAATGAATAATAATGAAACCATCTCTGACATGTTTGCTAGATTCATGATAATTATAAATGGATTGAAAGGTCTTAAAAAGGAATACTCAGAGAGTGACTTGGTGAGGAAGATACTTCGGTCTCTTCCATCCTCATGGAACACCAAAGCCACAGTCATTGAGGATTCCAAAGACCTCTCAAAAATGAAAGTAGATGAACTGATTGGCTCTTTGATGACTTATGAACTGAATGTCAAAAGAAAGGAAACTGAAGAAAATCCTAGGAAGTCACTTGCCTTGAAGGCTTCCAGGAAGAGTTCTTCAGCTTCCAAAAAGGAATAAGTCAGGAAAATAATGAGTCTGAATCGTCTAGTGAGAGTGAGAATGAAGAAATGGCTATGCTCACTAGACAATTCAAAAATTCCTGAAAAACAAGAGGAGAGGTACAGGTAACTCTAAACCTTTCCAAAAGAAAGACTTTGCCAATAAATTTGATTCTACCAAAAAGTCTGACATTGTTTGTTATGAGTGCAAGAAGCAAGGGCACATGAGAGGAGAGTGCCCCGAGCTCAAAAAGAAGCTGAAGAAGGACAGGTTCACCTTCAAGAAGGCCAAGGCAATGGTGGCCACTTGGAGTGATGAAGATGAAGACGAGGACAGTCAAGCTACCTCAGGAGATGATGAGATTCAGTGTCTCATGGCAAGGAGTGATGACTCCAACGAGGTAAATTCTTCCTTTGAAACATATTCCATTACTGAGTGGGAAGAAGCTTATATTGTTCTATTTGAAAAATTCTGTGAATTCAAGTCTGAAAATAAGTCACTCAAGAAGAAAGTCAATTCCCTTGTTCATAGGTCAAACAATGATGAAGAAATTGAATCCTTGAATAAGGTAATTGAAATGATGAAGAGTGATGAACAAACACACAGTGATGAATTGGATAGCATGAAACTTAAGTTTCAAGAAGTTCAAAAGGAAAGAGATGATCTAATGAACTCTCTTGAACTTCTTAAAAATAAGCATGCTAATCTAAAGGAAAGATTGGATCAAGCTGAAAAGGAAATAAAAGATAAGTCAAAAGATCTGTCTGGCTTTGTCAAAAGTAAACAGAATCTTGATGCAATTCTAGGTTCAAAAGTGTTTGTTGCAAGACATGGGATTGGGTTTCAAAATACAAAACCAAAGGTAATTGGCAAAAATCTGCTAACAGATTTCATTGATTCCAGCCCAAGTTCAAGTAAACAAACCCCTTCAAAGGGTATGAAACAAGAACCTAAGTTGATCAAGTTTGTTCCTGGATAATCTAAAGAATTTGTAACAAGCCCAAGACAGAACAAAAAGCATGCTCCCAAGCCCAAATTGACAAGACAACAAAAGGGCAAGATGCCAATGCATGCTCCTAAGAATATCATGCCCACTGTTGTTCACAAACCTTCATCATGCAAAGTCTGCAAAAAGGTCGGGCATAATGAAAGACAATGCTGGAACAATCCAAATAACTTGAAACTCAAACAGATTTGGATATCTAAGCATTTACTATTTGGCATGAATGATACAACGGCACCAAAGTAATTTGGGTACCAAAACCTCTTGTCTGATCCATATGTGCAGGAATGCCTAGCAGCCCACAATCAAAACAAATGGTACCTGGATAGTGGCTGCTCGAGGCACATGACGGGTGATAAAGAAAAATTCAGTTTGCTCGTGGAAAAAGACGGAGGTCAAGTAATTTTTGGAGGTAACAACAAAGGACAGATCATCGGCTCAGGTAAGGTTGGTAAGTTTTCCTCTAACTCGATAGACAATGTCTTACTTGTTGATGGCCTCCATCACAACTTGCTAAGCATAAGTCAACTGTGTGATAAGGGTTATAAAATTGTCTTTGAATCCAATTCATGTCAAATTCTTGATAAAGAAATAGGAAGTCTGAAATTTTCTGGAAAAAGAACAAACAACATTTACATGATTGACTTAGATGATCCAGAAATAATGATCTATGTCTTGTAGCAAACAAACAGGATGAGCTTACATTGTGGCATCGTAGGCTCGGTCACGCTAGCTATAATGTATTGCACAAGATCATGAGGCTTAATTGGTGAGTGGTCTTCCTGACATTTCCTTTAACAAGAATGACAATTTCTGTGATGCATGTGCACAGGAAAACAAACCCGAAAATCCTTCAAATCAAAAGCACCGGTGAGTACTACTAAAGCTTATGAACTGTTGCACATGGACCTATTTGAACCTACAAGAACGCTGAGTCTCAATGGCAAATGATTTGGTTTTGTTATTGTAGACGATTTTTCTAGGTTCACATGGGTGAAATTTCTTACTCACAAGAATGAAGCATTGCAAGTTTTTGAAGACTTTTTTAATAAGATTGAGCATGGAAATGTCAACAAAATATGCTCCATCCGCACTGATCATGGGGGAGAATTTGATAACAACTCCTTTACTGAATTCTGCAGGCTCCATGGGATAGAGCACTTGTTCTCCTCTCCAAGAACTCCGGAACAAAATGGAGTGGTGGAGAGAAAGAACAGAACATTGGTGGAGATGGCTCGCACGCTTCTGGTCGAGAATCAACTAGCAAAAACCTTTTGGGCAGAAGCGGTAAACACGTCTTGCTACATTCTTAATAGAGCCATGGTAAGACCGGTATTCAAGAAAACCTCCTACGAACTACTGAAAGGTAAGAAACCCACTATTGGGTATTTCAGAGTTTTTGGCTCAAAAGTGTTCATACATAACAATGATAAAATGATTTGGACAAGTTTGAAGCCAAAAGCGATCAAGGTATTTTTCTTGGATACTCAGAACACTCTAGAGCCTATAGGGTGTTCAATCTTAAAATAAGAAAAGTGGAAGAAACTCCACATGTTGTATTTGATGAATCTCAAACCAAGTTTAACAATTCTAAACTTTACAGGTTTGAAGATGAAACTGAAGATACAACACTTGGAGAACTACAGAGAAAATCAAATGCAATCTCTATAACAACTGTCAAGACTAAAAGTGGATATCTTCGCAGGTATAATGATGAAGAAGATATTCTCCCGTACAACAATTCAGAAGATGTACCTGACAAAGATCCACAAGAGGAAGAACATCAACTTGAACTACCTCAAGCACCTCCTCTTCCAGAACCAACTCCTCAAATGCAAGATAATCCAGGCCCTTCAACAGTCATCAATGTGAGGTATTCAAAAGATCATCCTCTTGAGAATGTGATAGGAAATTTAATGAGTCGGTTTAAACTAGATCTAAGGTTAATCAAATAGTTGAACAGGACCATTTAGCTTTTGTCTCTTAAGTGGAACCCAAGAATGTTGAAGAAGCCTTAAAAGAAGATTCATGGATTGATGCTATGCATGAGGAGCTTGGGCAATTCCAAAGAAATAATGTATGTAGTTTAGTTCCTAAAACCCCTGAAATGTCTGTCATAGGTACAAGGTGGGTCTTTAGAAACAAACTCAATGAAGAGGGTAAAGTGGTGAGAAATAAGGCTAGACTGGTTGCAAAAGGATATAATCAGGAATTTGGTGTAGACTTTGAAGAATCTTTTGCACCAGTAGCTAGGCTAGAAGCAGTTAGAATCTTGTTAGCATATGCATGCTCAAACAAATTTAAATTGTATCCAATGGATGTCAAAACTGCTTTCTTAAATGGCTACATAAAAGAGGAAGTATACGTTTCTCAACCACCTGACTTTGAGGATCATGAAAAACCACACCATGTATTTAAATTGCACAAAGCTCTCTATGGTTTGAAACAGGCACCCCGAGCTTGGTACGACAGGCTGAGCACATTTCTGGTAAGCAAAAACTACTCAAGAGGTAAGGTAGACCAAACTCTCTTTACAAAGAAAGTCCGCAATCATATAATTGTTGTTCAAGTCTATATGGACGACATTATCTTTGGTTCTACTAATCCTTCACTGTGTGAAGAATTCTCCAAACATATGCACAGTGAATTTGAGATGAGTCTTATGGGGGAGCTTCAATTTTTTCTTGGTTTGCAGGTCAAACAATTGGAAGACGGATGTTTCATCAACCAAGAAAAATATGTCAAAGAGCTACTGAAAAAGTTTCAGTTTGAAGAAGCTAAACATGCCTCAACACCCATGAGCACAAGCATTAAGCTAGAAAGTGATGCGAAAGGTAAATCGGTAGATGCCAAACAATTTCGAGGTATGATTGGCTCACTCCTTTTGTAAGACCCTCGAATTTCCGTAGTATTTCTTTCGTATTTATGTGTGTACATTGTGCTTGTGTATGTATGTACGTACTTACGTAGGTATTAAAAAAAGTATAATTACGTGTACATGTGTTTATATTAAACGTAAATAAGGTATGTATTGCATGGTGATAGTATGAATATAATACCATGTACATATTGCATGTATAGAAGCTTGGTGTGCATGGTTTTCTGCATAATTAGGGTTCTGGCCGAAGGCCTTATTGGCGTCAACCCCTGGCCGCTGAGGTGGTGTCAACGTCCAACCATGGACGCCAACACTCACTCCGGCGTCCAGCGATCTGGACGTCAACTTCTCTGCCCTGCATGCGCAGCAGAGCTGCTGTCTTCTGAAACAAGGCATGGCAACCATTGGGGGGATGTCCCCCAACGGCTCCAAAGCTGTCAGGTCGGCATGGTGAGTGGGTGAAGGCTTTCCCTACTTCCTGAACCCGAAATGGCCTCTCCCCACTACCCATTTTTCACACTTGCAAGAAGAGAGAAGAGGGGAGAAAACCCTAGAGCTTCCTGTGAGAAAACCTGAAGTTTGGAGGCTCTGATCCGGCGATCCAAGGCTTCTTCTGGAGATCTACTTCGACAAGGAGGAAGACAACATAACCGGCTACACATCCCCGGCCCTGGATTTCAGAGGGGAGCATCACAGAAGCCGGAGTGAAGGCATCTTGGAGGCTTCTTGGGACTGCCCAAGGAGAGCTTCTCCAACTAATTTGATCCCTTTAGGAGTTTTTCCAAAGGCAAGTACCCCTTCCACATTGTCCATGTATGTGTCTAGGAGGCTTTTACCATTTTTACAGATTTTCCTCGTGTCCTGGATCCCCTACATTCACCATTTTCAGAGCTCGGACTGTGTTTTTACACAGGTCCGAACTTGACGGCAAGCCCCATGGACGTTGAGATCTTGAGTCAGCGGCCAACGATGTGGCCGCCAACTCTTGTAAACGACCACAGTATGCCGTTTAGTTCTTCTTGACAGAACAGTGAACTGTTCTGCCTTATATCTTAAATTTCCGGATTTCTACGCATGAGGATATAATGTAAATTTTGTATGTTATGTAAAATAGGTAATGTGATATGTGTGGAATTTCCTGTATTTTTCTGTAGATGGCATAATTTATTAGAATTATTGAAAAGCCTGTGTAGGAAAGAGGTTATGCTTGGTTAATCTTGTTCCCATGATTTCGGAGGAATCAAATGCTGTAGAATTTTATGAACCATGTTTGCATGTATCAGTCCATGCCCTGCAAATTTGGGGATTTTCCCATCTCCATGTGAATTCTTATAATTTCTACAATGAGAAATAGAAAGCATGTGTAGACCTTGTGAAAATTCTAGTAAATCATGTGTTGGGAAAATAAATTCGGGAAAATTTTGTGCCAATATGTATGTGTGGTTCATGACTGTGCATGATCAAATCTGAATTTCCATGTCATGTTCTATGTTGACTTAGTTTAAGAATGGCATGAAGTTGAGTGTTTTAATTTCTATAAATGCATGTGAATTCAGAAAAATGTGAAAATTTGTATGTGTGTTACTATACCCGAAAACAGCATGTGGTAAAATTTTCAGGATAAGTTGATAACAGTAGCCTACATTATGAGATTTTCATGTGAAAATG
Source organism: Colocasia esculenta (assembly GCA_014218235.1). NCBI lineage: Eukaryota > Viridiplantae > Streptophyta > Magnoliopsida > Alismatales > Araceae > Colocasia > Colocasia esculenta. Next base: position 82,488,923 of record CM024753.1, read on the forward strand.
AGTATGAATGCATGTACCATGATTAAGGTTAAATGATGTGTGTTCCAATTAATCCATGAGAGCTACTAAATGCTTGATTTCTGTTATTAGTAGCATCATGATAGGGATGAACTGAACCATGTGCATAAACAAGAAAGTGTGAAAATCACATGTGAAACATGTGTTAATCGGAATGTGTAATGTGTAAAATGTGCCGTGTGTGACACTGCTTCCATAGAGGGCTGTGGAACCGTATCATGGAAAAGTCCCCATGAGAAGGTTCAATGTGTTAAGATATCCTAGGGGCATTAGGATGAAATCCTGGAGGTGGACAAGTACCACTGGTTAGGGTGGAGACGTGTTCTCCCGGTCTGCGCAGTGCCAAGAGTCATCACTGTATTGCCTAGGTGATGTGCTATGTGTTATGTGTATGTGATGTGTCCTTCTAGTGGTGGTTTGGACTATGTGTCACGGCAAATAAATTGTGAAATGTGTATATGTGAACATGTGTAAATTGTGTATATGGGAACATGCAAATGTGAAATAAGAAACCATGTGAACCCTTTATGTTAGAATGTGAACATGTGTACATGTGAAATGCTTGAAAAAGGAACCATGTGAAATATGGGAATGTATAACCATGTGAAGTAAATGTGTTAGAATATGATACGTTAATTCATGCTATGATATTTCTAATCCCATATAAATTGCTATCATGTTATAGTCAAATCGGAAGTGTAGTCTTCATGTGATTAAATGAGTAGAAAGCATGTGATAGGAAGTGTTAATTGAAACATTTTAAACCATGTACCATGTGTTTTGATTTTGTAGAAATACCATGATAGGTTGTCTCTCATAAATGTTCAAGCATGCTATATGTTGCCTTGCAAATAGCAATAGTAAACCCTACTATGATGTATGCATGAATGATGTGTATGGAGCTACTTGCTGAGTCTTTTAGACTCACTCCTTGCTTCGGCGTACAGGTGTAGTTGGTGACACACCTTTGGAGGTGACAGTGGAGAGCGACTCCGAGCGTGGAGATTAGCTGGTGGAGTTGACACTGTGCCCTTTTTGTTCATAGTACGTGAATTGTAGCTTGTATTAGGATTATCATTATGTAATTGTGGACAAACTATGTATTAAATGTAGAACTTTAATTTTGTGGACAATGTAGCTTGGTTTAATTTCAATTATGAAAGTTTAGTCTTTTATTTTGCTATATGGATCATGTATGATAAATGTGGATGATGGAATGTGATGACTGTTAGTCCTTTACTTCCGCGACTCTGTATCTATATTTGTGTATATCTCAATCATGTGATAGTGTTGGGTAAATGTCCCACTGTGGCAGCACTCGCTATATCGACGTGGGTCGGTATGACCGTACCGGTATAATGAGGGCCGTCACACCTTTATCTTACTGCAAGTAGACCAGACATCCAGTTCAGCGTTTGTCTTTGTGCTAGATACCAATCTAGTCCAAAGGAAAGCCACTTAATTGCCGTTAAGAGAATTTTCAGATATCTCTCAGGTACGTTTGATTTGGGTCTTTGGTATCCAGCAGGTAGTAGCTTTGACTTGGTTTCATATTCTGATGCTGACTATGCTGGATGTAAAATTGACAGGAAAAGCACTAGTGGCTATTGCCAAATCCTTGGCAGTTGCATGGTTTCGTGGGCATCCAAAAAGCAACATTCGGTTGCACTATCCACTGCAGTGGCAGAATATGTTGCTGCAGGGAGTTGTGCGGCACAAGTGTTGTGGATAAAAAGTCAGTTGTGTGACTATAACATTGATATTGGATGCACACCTATCCTATGTGACAACACCAGTGCAATCAACTTATCAAAGAATCCCATTCAACACTCTAGGACAAAACACATAGAAATCCGTCACCACTTCTTGAGAGATGAGGTAGCCAACAAAAACTTAGAAATCAGTTTCATACCCACAGAAAAACAATTGGCTGACATTGTTACCAAACCTCTAGCTGAAGATAGATTCACCACCTTGAGAAGAGAATTGGGCTTGTGCAAATTGCAGTAAAACTTATCCATATACTGAGCATATGTCTCTTGTGTGCACTAACTATGAGGTATATCAAATAGTGTTTGTGGAAGAACAAGTAAAGCTTGTTTGGAAACTTCCACTATGCGTAGAGGAAAGATCCTCCGCCACGTATCCGCAGTTGACATGCATGTAAGGGGTATGTACTTTATATATGGATGAGTTTCTCTACAATTTGCCCATTCTCCACTTCAGTGAAACATTGACAATCTTAACAATCTATCTTCCTGAAAGCTTGATGTGCTCACATGATTGGTCCAGTTGTAATAGTGTGTCTTGAATACTCAATTGCTTGTTTTCACATGAGCACACACTATGGCGGAGCAAGTCTAGGTTAGATGTCCTTCATGAAAAGGAGAATCACTCATTCAATGTGCATTTTCAATCCCCTCACTTGTCATGATCATCTCACTCTTCATTCTAATCTTAAACCAGCCTTGCACATGCATCTGTCGACAGCTCCCACTACATCTGTCGACAGATCAGGCCTCACAGAACTCTATTTCTTCTGTCTGTGCAATTTGTCGACAGACGACAACTTATCTGTCGACAGATCTCACAGGTTCTGCTCTGCCCGAACTGGCCTTTCTTCTGTCTATGTGATCTGTCGACAGGCACTTCTCTAGCTGTCGACAGACACCAATTCTTCAAGTACTTCATGCCTATTTCACATACTACTTGTTCAGCAGGTTCATGAACTTTCACTAAGGTGTTTATTGGGTGGATATACATGTTTAACTTCCTCATATATACATGGTATTGATGCTATCCCCTAAACCACCATGATTTGGACATACTACTCATGCTTGGGTTTATGTTACATCATTTTGAAAACATTGAACTATCTTCGAGGATTAACACTTAAACTCCGTTGAATAATTTCCTTGTAGGCTCACACCATTCTCAATACAACTGAAAAATCTTATGGTTATTGAACTTTATGTTTTGAACTGAAGGATCATCATATACGTCTCCTTGATCTTAAGTTTAGCTAAAATGGAGAAAAGCTACCTATTTCAGAAAAGTATACACAACGTCATTTAAAAATAAAAATAAAAAATATATTGGGATAAAGGTAGAGCTATGATGGGTCTTGCTGAGTAACCGGGGAGACGGGCATCACAAATGTCTGCCCTCGCGTCAAAAACCAAACTCATTATCTCTATACAACGGTATAATGGAAACTTCGACTGAGTAACTGGGGGTACGAGCACTTGTCATGTCTATCCTCATGTCAAAAGGTGTGAAGTTATCTTGAATATCACTTTTCCCATTGAATTCTTGTCTTGAAAGCAAAAAAATAAAAAATAAAAAAAATAAAAAATAAATTTTTTTTTGAAATAGTGTGAAGCCTCCACGGTGTCTCAAATCTAAAGGTCATGTAATGTCTATGGCTATCCAGAAGTTTAGACATTTATTTCAATCATCATTTGTTCATCATAAACTTGGGATAGTGTTGGTCTACAATGTCATTAATCAACCAAGAGTAATGGTGTCTTTTCTCAACGAATGGAAAATGTTCTCTTAATGCTTTAACTTTAAGTCCCTTGGGTATTATGTTTAAACCATTTAGGTAAGTGGGAGAGCCTTAATGTCTATGACAATGATAGGTTACAATATGTGTTTACCCATGTTACACCTTACAAATATGACTCATGTAACCAATGCTCACATTTCTTTCTTCACAATCCACATCTCACATCACTGGCCGGAACTCTGCAAGATCTGTCGACAGATCCCATATTATCTGTCGACAGCCGGCGGAAGACCCAGTTTGGGAAGTCCAACGGGCACGCCGTTTGGGGCTTTTTTGGTGGGGCTTGCCTTTTAAATTCCCCTCCTCCTTCTATAAAAAGGCATCCATAGGATCCCTTCTCCTCCTACCACCAAAACCCTTCTCCACCTCCCCTCCAAATCCCCATCCCCTGTTTTGGACGGGAAAACCCTACGTTCCTCCGGTCTTCCTTCCTCACATCTGACCCCTCACCCACGTCTCTTTCTCACGCTCATCCTTCTTCTTCTAGCCTTCCTCATGTCTTCCAGGTCGTCCAAGAAATTGGCTTCTCGCCGCCGTCCCTCCTCTTCTCGGGCCGACGGGGCTGAGGCTGAACGCAGGACAAAGCATCGGGATGATCATCTTCCCGAGCTTGTGGTGCCTCCCCGTCTTCACCTCACCCACTCAAAGGGGACGCATACCAAGTTTGTCCAGCCTCGGTATGTAGAGTTTGAGTCCTTGGTCGTCATGTTTCCTAATCTCCAACCCCTATTCGACAGTCAGGGCTGGACTCCGTTTCTCTACCGTCACATGCGGTATTCTCCTTCTGTCGTTCATGACTTCTACAATCACCTTGGCTACACTTCAGATGATCGTTTCTTTACCACCGTCAAGGGCACCACTTTTCAACTCACTGAAAATCTTCTTTGCACAGCCCTTCAAATCCCCAATTCTGGAGTTGATATTCTAAGCCACAAACCCGATGCCTCTGTCTACTACCCACTCCTCACACTTGAGGATTATGATGGCACCAAGAAAATCTCTAAACTCAATGCAAACTCATTTCCTCCATTGATCAGGATGATCCACCACATTTTCACTACCATGATTGCACCTAAACATGGCAGTCGGGAGTTGGTCACCGATGTTCACAAATCTCTCTTCACCTTCTTCCTCAGTTGTGAACCCATTAATCTCCCGCTTCTGATGCTTAGTCTTATCCAAAAAACATTCTACCAACCCCGGAGATCGATGCCTTTTGCCTGTCCACTTACCTCCCTCATGAGGTTCATCGGCATTGACATTCCAGACAGCGAGTGCATAGTGCTAAATTCTCGCAACAGCTTTGATCTCACTGCCGCACATCGCATGGGATACAAACTTGTTGATGGAATTGTTACCCGGGAGCTTAAGGGTAGATAGCATTTATTGCTTTTCCATGCTCCCCTCGCCCGTGTAGTGGTGTTTGTGGCTTGTGGGCAGCCCCGAGATGGAGCATCCCATGGGTCTGCCTCTCTGCTGGTGTCACAACCACAGTGCGTGTCTCGACACCAGAAGAGGCGTCTGCCCGGTCGGTCGCTACCTTGTCGCGATGCTTTGCCCTGTCGTGATAAGGATCGTTGTCGCGACAGGGTTGCTTGTTGGGTTTTCATTATAATATTTATAGCAACATGTTTTTCGATGATGAATAACTTCAATTGAGGTTTGATACATGTAACACATGAAATAGAAACTAATGCAATACTTGATTATATGTGTATTCAAAATACTTAGTTTTACATGTTTCATCATGTAGGTACAAATGTACAAGGTCAAGCTCTCTCCAAGCAAGTGAAAAAGATCACAAAAGCAAAAACAAGGTTACCTGTCGACAGACACAAAAGACCTGCCAACAGATCTCACAGGTGTGGTCTTCTAGAAGACCCATAGTTCACAAATGCTTCATCTGTCGACAGATGACAGATTGGCTGTCGACAGATCTCACAGTCCAGATATCCAGACTTCTGTCGTTTACACAAAAGAGCACATCTGTCGACAGATGAACTTCGACTGTCGACAGATCTCACAGAGCTAAAGATCCATACTTCTGTCTTACTGTCGCCTGTCGACAGATGGCCAAGACCTGTCGACAGACAGAGTACAATTCAAATTACGAAAAGTTTCTAAGTTATCCTAGGAGGTGTTTCCAACTCTCACGTTTCTCCATGTGAGAACTCCTATATTTAAACACCTCTTAGAAGGAAATTTCGCAGAGGAGCAGCCACAATCAAAAACCCTAGAGCTACTCCAAGTTTCACAAGAGTTGCTGCTGCCCTGCTTCAGACTGCTGCACAGAGCCCTAAAGATCTGTCTATCCAGCAGTTCCTAAAAGAAGAACGTCGAGGATTCAACCTTCTCCATCGACTCAAAGCATTCAAGTTGAAGATTGAACTTCCTTCAGGCATTCTCAGAAGAGTTCTTCATTAGGATTTATTCTCTCACTCAGAACTCTCCCTATTTTCATATTTCTACCATCCGTGTGTGTGTTGTGGTGATTCAAGTGATCCTTGTGCTTGAGATCACGTGTGTGTGTTGTTCTGATCGTGGGTGCACATCAGAAAACACGTGTGTGTGAGTTGTAGTCACCGAACTCGCTGATAAGCAGTTTTTCTCTGTGTATGTGTGTGCCGTGGACGTAGGATACACGATTTGTGTACTCCGAACCACGTAAATCTTAGTGTCTTGTGGTTTGAACGATTTTCACGTTAGATGCTTGATAGGCACATTGCATTCACACACTAGATAGATTGCTAACTCATCTACACATCGTCAACACATCTAAGTCTCACGTTGTTTCTACAGAAAATTCAAAAGACTTTGTTGTGAAATTAAAAAGGGTTGTCTTCATACTTTTAATTGGTAGTAATCTATTCAACCCCCCCTTCTAGATTACCATATTGGGATTCCGAAAACCTTTCATTGATGTCGCAACGCTCTGCCCCGTCGCAACAGGGTTGCTGTCGCGGTGCCCTTTCCCGTCGCAATGGTATCGCGACGGCCTAGGAAGACACGATAGTACATGTGTTGCCTCGGGTGTTTCCGTGGTTCCAGTTGGGGTGTCGGCATGTGCCCTACGCTGGCTTGCCCTTAGGACCTTCAGGTGGGGAACGCGGCAGGTTACCTCGCTGCGTTCAGTGACCGAAGGTGACACCTTCATGGCCTGTCCTGGCGGCGGTGCCAGGAGGGTCGTGTCTATCTAATAATTGATTGACCGACGGTCAATCGCTTATCAGTAGAGCGATGGGTTCTCCATGCTTTCGGTAGTGTTCTGACGTTCTGGCTTCCTCATGCATGCCTTGGTTGGCCAACGGCCCTCTCGAGAGACCATGCATGCCTCGTGCTTGCTAGGCTTGTCGTGGGTTACAAGCCAGCGGTTCGGCGTGGTTCTTGTTGTGCTTGCCCCGCCTGTTCGCCCGGTGCTTGGCACTTGAGGGCTTGTCCCGTTCAGAGGTTGTGTCTGTTGCCTGGGACCCCCATCCTCGGGAGCCTTTGAGGGAGCGTTCCGAGCTACGAGCATGCTCGAGTTGGCGGACTTTGGAGCGGAGGAGAAAATGAGGTTTGGACAGCGGCGCTGAGTCGTTTGTAGAGCTCTCTTGTCTGGGGCGGGACACCGAGGGCATTCTGGCGGTTCTCTTCCCGGTGCGGCACAGACAGTCCTTTGTCTCACTGCCTCTCTCTGCATTGGTTCCAGAGCCACGTAGTGGTGCTAGGCGTGGGGCCGCAGCTTGGCCAGGGTACGGTGTTGCGTGCGTTCTTGTGGTGTTCAGTGGCGGCTCTGTCTCGCTCTTCTAGGGAGGCAGAGGCAGGAGCCAGGCTGGCGAGCATAGGGAGTGGCTGGTGTGTCCTCCTCTTGGCTGCCAGTGGCAGTGGCTTGGTTTTTGTTGTTGTGACGATGCTTCCTCACGATGTTTCCAAGTGTTATCCATTACCCTAGCCTGCACGGTGGTTGTAGCCTGTCCATGTCTAGCTTCCATGGGCGTTGTTGGTTTGGCCTTGTTGGCCCGTGCTTATGGTGGTTTCCGCTCGGTGTTCTCTCGGTTTCGTCATCCCGTTCCTTGGTGCCAGTTCGTGGTGGCACTGACAGGTGTGGTTTCCCGACCTCGTAGAGTGTCCGGGGTCCGGGGTGGTTCTGCTTGTGGGCCCTCGACCTTGTAGAGGTCTGAGGTGGCCATGCTTGTAGTGAGATGTCATTCTCACCTAGTTGTTGTGTGGTCTCGGTGGGTGTGCCGAGGGTTGCTTCCGCTTTGTGCTCGACTCCGTTGGTTTCTGTGGGAGTCATGTGTGTGTCATGACCTTGGTTTGTGGTCGTGGCATTGCATTGCTCTATTCCACTGCTTTGTAGTACCATGTTGTAGGTGTTCCTCGCTTTACAGCTTTCTAGTGTAGTTTTTTGTTTTTGGTGTTCCTGCTGCTCTGGCCGGTGAGGGACTGGTAATCCCTACTGGGCCTTGTTCGCGTGGCTCACTCCCCCTACTTCCTTCAGCTAGGGGCTCGTCGTCGCGGGAGCTCGGTGTTGGATGGGTTGCAGAGGCGGCCGTGGCGCCGTGTGCTATCAGCAGCAATGAGAGCGAGTGTTGTGAGCTCTTGTACCTGAGTGAGTTGAGAGTTGTGCTTTGCAAGTTCTCGGGGTGTGCCCCTTTCTTCTTGTACATGTGCTTTTACTTGGGACATGTTGTACAGTTGTTATATTGTTATAGTTATTTAAATTCAGTACATATCTCACTAGACTATTTCTTCTAACCCTTCTGGGTCTTTGAATCTGTGGGTGGTGGCGCGAACTTCAGGGTCCCTGGAGGGGGTCTGGGAGGTCGGGTCGTTACATGATCTTTCATAAATCTCCACTCCTTTGGTAGTTCAAGATCCTCTGTTGAAATTTCTTAAAGTTCTTCAAGTGGTGGATCTTCAGTTTTCTCCATGGTATTTGTAGGATCAAGTACATCTTGACTTGAATTTGTTTCTTCTTATTGACTGTTGTTTGTAACCCCTACATCATTATCAGACAAATTTACTATTGTTAGATTCATCGAAAATGACATGTGGAGTTTCCTCAACTACAAGAGTTCGCTTATTGAATACACGATAAGCTCTTGAGTTTATGGCATAGCGGAGGAAAATTCCTTTGTTACTTTTTTCATCAAATTTTCCTAAGCTTGAGTTACCATTATTCAGAATATAACAAGTACACCCAAAAGATCTCAAGTGGGAGATAATGGGTTTCTTACCTTTAAAGAGCTCATAAGGGGTTTTCTTAAGTATTGATCTTACCATGGCACGGTTGATGATGTAGCATGCCGTATTTACCGCTTCGGCCCAGAAGTACCGTGGAAGACCTTTTTCACTCAGCATAGTTCGTCCCATCTCTGCCAAGGTCCTGTTATTCCTTTTAACCACACTATTCTGCTCTGGTGTCCTTGGTGATGATAATAGATGAGAGAACCCCTGTTCATCATAGAAGGACTTGAATTGTGAATTTTCAAATTCTCCTCTATGATCACTTTGTATTGTGGTAATGACAAATCTTTTGTCATGCTGCACTTTCCTTCACCACACTTGAAACTCCATTAATGCATCATTTTTATTGGCCAGAAATAATACCCAAGTAAAGCATGAAAAATCATCAACAATCACAAATCCATAAGATTTCCCAGCTAAACTAGATGTTCTAGTTGGGTAAAAAGATCTAAATAGGTGAGTTCAAGTGAGCGTGTGCTACTGACAATATTTTTCTTTTTGAAAGAAATTCTTGTTTGTTTTCCTTTAGCACATGCTTCACAAAATTTATCATTTTAGGCAAGCCACTTACAATCTCCATTCTAGACAATTTGGATATAACTCCAAAACTAGCATGACCCAAGTGACAGTGCCATAACCATACATTCTCATAATCATTAGCCAAGAAACAGAGATTTTTAGATTCCATTAGGTCCAAATTAACAGTATAAACATTATTTACTCTTTGACCTAGGAATTTTACTTCATTGGAATTCTTGTCCATTATAGCACAGTGAGATTTTTCAAAGATAATTTGTGCCCCTTATCACACAATTGGCTTATGCTCAATAAATTATGGTTTAGGCCTTGGACAAGAAGTCCATTTTCAATGTGATTTCTAATCTTACCTGTTCCAATGATCTTACCTTTGTCCTTACCTCCAAAAGTTACCTTTCCTCCTTCTTTTAGTTGAAGCTTCGTGAACTTTATTTTGTCTCTAGTCATATGTCTTGAACAGCTGGTATCTAGATACCATTTATCACTCTTAGCTCCAAGACATACCTGCAAGGACAAAACCAAATTTTAGTTGGATTTTGGTACCCAAATCCTCTTGGGTCCACTGGTGTTAGTCAAGGATGATATCAAATCTTTTATGATCCAAACCAGTTTGATATTTTGAATATTTCTTTTGAAAGGACATATGACATTGGTATGACCATTACCACCATAATAAAAATAGGTAATTTTAGATATTTATGGTGATAGATTTGAAAGATTAGTGTAGTTGTGAACAACATGCTTGGTCCTTTGAACAGTCGTTTTCCTATTAAATTGAGCATTTTTAGAATAGTTAGGCTAAGAGAATTTCAAATTACCAGTTTCTTTGACAAATGAAGTTTTACTTTTAGACTCAAAAGCCTTTTTCTTGTTAGGTTTATAACCGAGTCCCTCTCTTTGAAAATTCACGGGAATTGAGAGGAGCACGTCTAAACTTTGTTTCCCTTTTATTAGTCTAGAAACAACACCCTTTTGTTTAGTCACTTATTTCTCAAAGGTGCTCAGTTTAGTTTGTAATTTGGCAATCTCAGTTTTAAGTTCAATGTTTTCTTTCTCAATTTGAACAATTTTCTCATTGCCCTTTCCACTATTCATGCATTCAATTTCTTCTTCATATACAACAACCTTAGCAAGTAAAGTATTATGAGATTCTTTCAAAATATCGGATTCACTCTTTAATGTTATGCATGCTGGACAAGATGTTTCATTGTGAAAAATGGATTCTGTTGAGTTATGGTTATGTGAATAACTAGAATCATTGCTTTGATAATGATTATTTTGATTTGTTTTGATGATTATATAATCATTGTTCATCTTGTTGATATCATAATATCATTGTTTTGTGATGAACTTAAGTGCTTTCATGTTCAATATCATTTGATTAACGTTTGAAAATTATAGATAGACTGGCCACATTGAAAACTTGTTGAAATGAACATCAGATGTTCACATTTGGTCACAGTCAGCCGAAGCATAGTCCATATGATGCACAGTTTTGGTCTGTGTCAGTCGAAGTAAAACTTCATCATATATGAAGTTGGACTTCAGATATAACGAAGTGGAACTTCGTCATATATAAAGCTAAGCTTCGGATATGATGAAGTCACTTCGACCGATCAAGACAATTTTATCAGGTTGACTTCGGATGTTATCTTTTGTTCTTTGTCAGTCGAAGTAGAACTTCGTCATATACGAAGTTGGACTTCGGATATGACGAAGTGGAACTACATGTTGGATCGAGATGGCACTAATGATGTCCTAGAGGGGGGTGAATAGGGCTTCTTGACCTTTTTAAAAATTTTATCTGAAAATAGATAACACTAAAATAGACTTGTTAGTGTATAGTGTATGTGATTCAAGTGTAAATTGGCGGAAACAATCACACAATTGCACAATGAATTTTATCCTGGTTTCGGCCCTTCCCACATGGAAGTCCTACGTCCAGTCCTCAAGCAAATCACTTGAGATTTCACTAGCTACCAAGAATACTTGGCCTTCTCTCACCCTTGAGAGGTATTACAATCTCACTTGCTCCCAAGCAAGTCTTCCCTCAACAGGGGTACAAAGACTACCTTTAACAAGGTCTTCCCTTCACAAGAGGGGCACTGCAGGAACAAACCTCCTGCGGGTTACAGAATTTAAAAACACTTGTGTGTTTGCTCTGAAGAGTGAGCAAACATAGGGAATTCATAAAGGAATCAAATAGAAGTTACAACACTAATCCTTTCTGAATCAAGGGGGGTGGACTAGAAGAATATCTAGTTACACAACTTCCACCCAACACAAACAAGACTTCTGTGAAGAGGAGAGCTTGGAAATTTTCAAACTATGGAGGCTCTCTATCTTGCAGCTCAGTAGAAGGCTTGTGAAGGCTCTTGCTAGTAGAAGGCAGGAGTAGAGTTGAAATGAATTGCTAGCAGGTTTCACACACTTGGTGTCTCCTCTTGTTCAAACTTTGGCTTCTATATATGCTTTAGAGGATGTTTCTGTTTGAAACTATCCGTTGGAGATCTAGCCATATGAGGAGTGGCCTTTGATCCTTTAGATGCAGATGAGATTTTTTATTATCCATTAGTTCTTCAGCTTTTTATCTTTCCAACGGCTTCAGACAATGCTTGTAGCTTCACAGCTTAGGAGTCAATCTTCAATTAATGTTCTGTGAAGGCTCCATGCTGAAAACGTGCCTAATAAATGCTCTGCAACAAGGATAAGACAATAGAAAGGATACTTCCATACTTTCTGAGGTAGGTGAGTCAGAGATATATGTAAAGTATGGAAACCTCAGACAGACACAAGTTCAGTGCAAAATAAATACAGACAGACAGTTGCATCAGAAGGTAAGGTGAGGTTTTGCAGTGGTAGGTGAGCCTCTGTCAGATACCCCATGCGTCTAATGGCATTAACTGCAAGACATTTGCTGAACAAAAATAAATCTTGAACTTTTAACATAAAGCAAGAGACCAATTTGAATAAATGTTTTAGAGATTTTTACAGATAATTTTTTATGGTTGTTTTGAGTATAATATATCCTATCTGTCAGAATATATTAAATAATGATAACATGACAGGATAGTATTCTGAATGATATATAGGTACTATGTGTTCTGCAGAAGATATCAATAAGCAAATGTAATACCAAACAATCAACATTTCATGAAACTATAAAATAATATTTGCATGGAAAAAGTGAAGTACAGAAGTTGTCAGGGAAGTCGGAGACAAAAAGAGATGTACTTCGACTCTCTAGAGTCAGAGTCTAAAACATGAAAAATAAACTAAAATTCGACTCTACAAAAGTCCCAGTGAGACAATAAAATTTGACTTCATGAAGTCGGAGTGAATTCTTTGACTTCCTGGGAGTTGGATATCAATGCAGAGATTTCGACTTTCTGGAGTCGGAGAGTAGACTTCAACTTTTGGAAGTCGGAGTGAGGACTTTGATTTCTCAGGAGTTGTCCATAATTCGATACCCTACTTCGACTTCTTAAAGTTAGAGTCTAGGATTCGACTTCTCAGGAGATGGAGTCCATACTTCGACTTCCAAAGAGTTAGTCCGGAACAAAGAGGGTTACAACACTTCGATTTTTCGAAGTCGAAGTCCACAGTCGGAGACAGTATGATGCATAGTATATTATGTGGACTTAGAAAATTTTCAAGATAGTGTTGATATAGTATTGTACAAAATATGTTCTCTGTGATATATGCCAGCATATTGATTTGTAGAAAGTCTTTAAAAGATTTTGTCACAGCAAAATCACCATGTTAAAATAATTTAAAGTCTTAAATAATTTTCCTAAGGGATAGTTGCTCAACAATTCTTCCCCTTTTTGTTAATGACAAAAACTTTTAAATAGACAGTGAGAAAATAATTTTTAATTTTACAAAAGTATGATCTCCTGAATGAGTTGTTTGTTTCTTACTTTCTTTCTCCCCCTTTGTGGCATTAACAGAAAAGGTAAGATACAAGGAGAGAGAGAGAGATCCATAGAAATGAGGAATAGAACTTTCATTCATAGATATATATGAAAATTTCAAGTACAGATTACAACTAGGAGGCTGATAAGGAACTGGGTAAATACAGGGAAGGAGGGATTTGGGCAAGGAAAGGCTGGAGAAGAGCCTAAAGCTTCTTCTCATTCTCAGGAAAGAAGTTTACAAACTTAGCATATTCTATCTTATAGGAGGGACCTATGGAGGGGATTTTCCTATAAGACTTGACATGTCTTCTATAGAACCAGCTAAGCCTCTTATGATAATTGCTAGGGCGCATGAGAGACCTAAGAGGTACAAACTTCTTAGAGGCTGCTAAGTGAAGAACCTCATGAACAGTGATGTTCCAGTGCAGGCCCTGATGCATTGCAGCTTCCTTGGCTTGATAATATACTAAGTACCTCTGCTTCAACTTATGGGCAATAGATTTCCACAGAGTCTCATATCCTTTGTAGAGATACTCAACAATAGAGATCTTCAATTTCTGACAATCTGAATGATCTTCGGGGTATGCAGCTGCCCATTGATCTTCTGAAAACCTCTCAGACTCAGCAAAACAAATTTGAAAATTTAACATGTGCAGTGAGCCCTTAGGATCTTGCATAAGAGCAAACCTATGGAATGACAAGCTCAAGTTGTACTTAATCCTGAATCTTGTAGCTATTCGGATGTGTCTATTGAAAACTAGCTGAGCAAAATTCTTCCTTGCATAAATGGCACCAACCAGGCTTAGGTGCAGACCAAAAGAGAGACCAATAGACATAGAGGGAGAGATCTACCTTTGACCACTGATGATATGTTCCCATTGACCTTTGTTCACATCTGGCAACCCCAGTCTGAACCTGGCAATATTGAATTCTTTCATTCTTGTGTACTTGGCCTGCGACTCTCTAAGGAGGGTACCAAACAGGTCATAAAATCTAAGGTTCAGGTGAAGAAAGATATCCATAAATTGGTTCTTAGCCTGAGTTTGTTGGAATCTGGTGGCTTCACTAGGATAGAGTTCAAGAAAGGCTTTGGGAGACAGACTGTGGCTTTTCTGAGTAATCAGATTGACATCAGCCAACAGTACTTGGGATGTGTGGAGGAGAGAGGGAAGCCAGTCCTCAAAGGTGAAACCTGGCATTTCATGGACTTCAAGGAATGCTTTGATGGACAGGAATTCCCTGAACAAGTTCATATGGTGTTCAGAGTGGTAACTGAATGCATACCAAAATGGAGGAAGTAATTTGGCAGGATTTTTCTTTAATTGGCGACCACCCTTGGATGAAAGTACCACACTAGGTACAATCTTTGCAAGGGAGAGAGTGGATCTGCCAGAAATGGGTGTAGAGGATGTAGGGAGAGAAGAAAAGAAATGAGGAGCTGAGGTGTGGAGAATGGATATGCTTGCCTTGGATTGTACTTTAAAGGGTAAATTGAAAAATTGATATTATCAAAAGTAAGGGGTTGATCCTTTGGTAAAGAGGTAGAGGGAGGAGGATCAGATGAGGTAGAAGGAGGAGGTGGAGGTTTTTGTTCATCAGCAGTGGGAGCTGGAGGTGTAGGAGTAGTGGGTGCAGTAGGATGAGAGGGAGATGGAGGATATTGTTGAGACACAGATGGTGTAGGAGCATGAGGAGTTGGACTAGTGGGAGGAGAGGAAATGGTCAAAGGTGGAGGAGGGAAAACATGCTGACCATTCTTATGGAGTTTCCATCTAACCTTCCTCCTAAAAGTTTTGACCTTAGACCTGGTATCTACCTCCAAATCCTAAGACTCTAGAGGTCGCTTAGACCTAGACTCCTGAGGGGGCTGTTGCTGCTGCTGCGCAGTCTCAACTTCTACTGACATCTCTTGTTGCTGCTCTTTGTGCTGCTGATTTGGCTCAACTACTGCTGATTGCTGTTCTAGCTCTGGTGGCTGCTGCTCTTGGTGTTGTTGTTGTACTTGTTGTTGTTGTTGCTCTTGTTCCTTTTATTGTTGCTGCTGTTCTGGTTGTTGCTGCTCTTCTTGATGAGTAGGGGTTGGAGCAAAAGGCTGAGTAGTGCCCTGTTGGCACACTAACTGAAGCGAAAGGTCCTTCATCTGCTGGACCTCCTGAGCTAAGAAATCAAATTTAATATCCACTTGTTGGACTTGCATTTGAAGAATTGACAAGCCCTCTTGTTGCTTCATCAACATATCCAATAACAGGCTCGAACTGCTGCTACTCTCCCCCTGAGTCCTTGTCCAGGTCTCAAAGTGAGGAGGAGAGGCATGATGCTCTACTTCTTCAAATCTTTGCTCAAGTGGAGTAGTACTTGGAATATTTTATTATTGTGCTACTCCCTTTCCCCTCAAATCTCTGAGCACTTGATTGATGGTCTCCTCTGGTGCTTCATGCTCAGGAGATCGGGCAGGAACTTGATCTTGCTGAAGTGGTTCTTGCTCTTGTTCATAGCCTTGATGCTCTTTTTCTTGCTGAACTATAGGAATGGATGAGGAACCCTGTGCCTCATCAGGGAAAATCTCATGAGTGCACTGTGGCACAGAGTCCTTGGTCCAGAAATTCTGAGCTTTGCTTTCCAAAATATAGTGGCTTCTTCTAAGAGTAGACAAGCCAATCTTTTCCTTAACTCCTACTGAGATCTCATCACTAAGATCTATTGAAAACCTTCTGAAAATCAAGGTCAGCAGGGGTCCATATGGAAGAGACTCCTGCAGATTTCTGGATCCCTCTATTCTTTCCAAAATGACTGAGGGCAGTTGACCCTATGTCTCTGAATAGCCCAAAACAACAAGCTACCATCTCTTGCAGTTATGGAGGAGTGGGTGCCAGCCCTAGGTGTGATGATGTTGGTGATAATAGAGTGGATAATTCTCTTCTCCGCAGACAGTTCATTCACTAGCAGACCTTTCTTGCTAATAGTCCCTAGGCTTCCAATCACACCCATCTTTTGCTTGTCCATGGGTACAATCTCACTTATTCTATGGTCGGAGTTGGGACATTCCAACATTTCAACCAAAAGATCTTCTGAAACTGTGACTTTGATGCCTTTCACAAACCCTGTGAGTGAACCTTCTGGGGTAACTTGAAGGGACACATAAAAAGCTTTAAGGGCACTTTCAAAGACGGTTCTGCAATCTGACACAGTCTAGACCAGCCCATCGCTGCTAGGGTTTCTTCTACCCAAACTAGACTACCATGTAACTGATTGAAGTCTACAACCTTTCCGGGGTAGATAGAAACCTTGGCAGAGGAGAGATGTTGGAACTGTTCAGGGGTGAACATAGTTCCTTTCGGAGCCCTAGAAGAGGCCATCTAGACAGAAAACGATGGAGAAGACTGAGAAGAATGTCAAAGGAGACAAAGAAATGATGTTCAGAGATCAAGAAACCTACCTTTCTTCAGAGAGGATGAGGGATCTGCAGTTGCTCTAAAAATGGTTCCGGAGGAGATGAACAGTCCGCACGGGAAGAGGAAGAAGATGACAGGAGAGTCGAAGAGAGAGTTCAAACGGGTGCTTTGGGAAATGGAAGAAGGGGTCTTAATATAGAAGTGGCAAAAGTAACGGACCAAAGATGCGGAGATGAACGACTGTGATTAAATGAATGGACTATTATTGTAATAAATTCCTCAATTAAATTTAAAATTATTATCATTTATTTATAATAAATTTTTGTTAATGAAACTTCTGACTTCAGAGACTACGACTTCTCGGAGTCGAAGTGCCTTCTCTGACTTCTAAGAGTCGTAGTGCACACCCTTCTTCATGAGTCGTGGTAGGCTCCGACTTTGAGAAGTCGCAGTCTACACTCTGACTTCCAACAGTCGCAGTACCGGGACTTAGAGAAATTTACAATGAGTTTTCAATCATACTCTTGTAGAAATTCAAACATAGATTTATCACAGTAATTCAATCAGGGTTACACATACATATTTCTCTTCTAATAGATGTAAATCTATCTTCAGGAAGAGGTTTAGTAAAAATATCAGCTAGTTGATTTTCTGTAGTGACAAAATCAAGTAAAATGTCTCCATTACTTACATGATCCCTGATGAAATGATGTCTGACCTCAATATGTTTTGTTCTTGAATGTTGAATGGGATTTTTGGTCAAGTTGATTGTGCTTGTGTTGTCACACAGCATTGGAATCTATTGAAGTGTTTGACCATAGTCTTTCAGTTGATGTTTGATCCATAGAAGTTGAGTGCAGCAACTTCCAGCTGCAATGTACTCTGCTTCTGTTGTGGACAATGCTACTGAATTCTGCTTGTTAGAAGACCAAGAAATCAAGCATCCTGCAAGAATTTGACAGGTACCACTGGTGCATTTTCTATCTATTTTGCATCCAGCATAGTCAGCATCACTATATCCAATTAATTTGAAATTAGAACATCTGGGATACCATAAACCCAATTTACTTGTGTTTATAAGATATCTGAAAATTCTTTTAACAGCATTAACATGTGATTATTTAGGATCAACTTGAAATCTTGCACACAAACATACACTAAACATTATATCTGGTCTACTGGCAGTAAGATAGAGTAATGATCCAATCATACCTCTATAGATCTTTTGATCTACTTTCTTGCCAAGTAGATCACTATCTAACTTAATTCCTGAGCTCATGGGTGTTTCTAAGGGCTTACACTTATCAAAACCATATTTTGAAAGTAAATCTGAAATGTATTTGATTTGACAAATGTGAGTACCTTCCTTGGTCTACTTGATTTGCAACCCAAGAAAGTAATTAAGCTCAGCTATCATACTCATCTCAAACTCACTTTGCATAAGATTTTCAAAGAATTTACAAAGTGATTCATTAGTAGAACCAAAAATAATATCATCAACATATATTTGCACTATCAGGATTTCTTCTGAAAATTTCTTAATAAATAATGTGCTATCTACTTTACCTCTTATGAAATTATGTGATATAAAATAAGCACTTAGCCTTTCATACCAATCTCTTGGAGCTTGTTTCAAAGCATACAATGCTTTCTTTAAATGGAAAACATGATTTGGATATTTAGTATCTTCAAAACCAAGTGGTTGCTCAACATAAACTTCTTCTTTTATAAAATCGTTCAAAAAAATACTTTTAATATCCATTTGAAATAAATTGATGTTGAGGGAGCATGTATATGCTAAAAGAATTCTAATTGCCTCTAATCTAGCTACTGGGGCATAAGTTTCATCAAAATCAATGTCTTCCTCTTGGGAATACCCTTGTGCTACCAGTCTGGCCTTGTTCCTAGTGATCACTCCTGATTCATCCATTTTGTTTCTGAAGACCCATCTAGTCCCAATAACTGGATGGTCAGAAGGTCTAGGGACAGGAGTCCAAACTTGGTTGCGTTGGAACTGATTAAGTTCCTCTTGCATAGCAAGGATCCAAGATTCATCATCCAGTGCATCATTGATTGTCCTGGGCTCAATTTGAGAGACAAATGCAGAAAAATCACAAGGAATGTTCATACCTCTTGTTCTTACCCTATCTTGAGGATCACCTATAATGTTATCTCTTGGATGATCTATGTGATACATCAATTCTCTAGGCAGTCCTTCTTGTGCTTCTTCTTCTTTTTGAAGTTCCTCTAGTGATGGATCTTTCTTGTCTTCTTCTTTCTCTCCTTCTTCAAGAGATGTCTATTCTAGATCCCTGCACAGATCTTCAACACAATCTTCTTCTTCTTCTATTCTCTTAATAGAAGGGTTAGTCTCATCAAATAAAATATGCATCGTTTGCTCTATATTTAGGTTCTCATATTAAACACTTTATACCCTCTAGGTTTTGAAATATAACCTATGTAATGGCCCTCCCTATACCGGTACAATTATACCAATCCACATCGTTATAATGAATGTCGTCACAGTGGAACATTTACCCAACACTAACACTAGATTGAGATGTACACGAATAAAAAAATATCACAGCAGAAATAAATGAATTTATCTTATTCCATCATCATCATTCTATCCACAGTCCATAAAGTAATAAGAAAATACAAATAACCACATAATACAAATCCAAAGTAAATACATTGTCCATAAGACATACATCACTTATTGATTACATACTTATGAAAATGAAAGTACAATGTCGAGATCTCTACAACACAAGCTACTCCTCTCGTTCGGAGTCGCTCCCAACTATCTCCTCCTCAGAAGTGGAGACATCTATCACACCTGTACGCCGAAGCAAGGATGAGTCTAAATAGACCCAGCAAGCAATCTATGCACAACATCCTTACACATATCTTATGCACATGCTATCTTTCAAGGAAAATAAGTAACATATGTTGCAAGGTTCATACAATTTAAATTACCATACATGGAAACCTATAACAATAGAGACACATGATACATGTTTATAACATTCACAGAATAACACAAAAATCCTACACATGCGTTCTACACACAACATATAGCATGATATCTAATCAATTTCACTTGCACTTTTCACATTTAATTACACATTTAACTTGCTGTTTTAATGTAAATAATTCACAATTACGCATGATATCACACTTTATTAAACATGAATCTAAGGTTTAAAACATATTCAAGTCGGTTGGCAACTATATACAATTTAAGCATGAAACTATGTATTAAATAAATAACATATCTAGCATGGAATCTAGACATTCTTTCATGTATTTATCACAATTATACTCACACTTTTCTTGTTGTTTTGACATGAAATACACATATTCACATGGTTTTACCCTTATTCACAAGCTAACACATTCACTTTACACTTTCACATACTCTTTTTACACATTGCACAATTCACATATTCACATTCACATAATTACACTTTTTACACTTAGTTGTCGTGACACATAGTCCAAACCACCACTAGAAGGACACACATATACACATTCACATACCTATCACCTAGGCAACACAGTGATAGATCTTGGTTAACTACGCAGAACCGGGAGAAGCACTTTCCACCATAACCAGTGGTACTTGTCCACCTCTAGGATTTCATCCTAATTGCCCATAGGATATCACACACATTGAACCTTCCCATAGGGACTTTGCTACGGTACGGTTCCATAGCCCTCTATGGTAGCAGTGTCACTAACGGCACAGTTTATACATTTTCACGTTATCACATTGTCACATTATTCACATGCATTTAGACACGCACACATTCACTTTTAACACACATACATGGATCAGTTTGTAAAGCATGCTATTACTGTTTCATAATGATAATCAACTCTTGATACAGTCCTAATTATGTTGTTAATAACTGAATCACATACAATTTAACTTAACATGATCATTGACTCATTTAAATCCATAATAGTACCTACTATTATTAAAACAACATGAAAATTTTATAACAGGTTCCAAACAATAAACATATCACATGCTCAATTTTCCATATTTTTCAGATCTGTAAAATAATTTTGGTAATTAAAACATGATTCAGGCATAATTATCACTAAATTCCTTTAAACAGGTTTCACAGTAACACAGTTATACACAACAGTGCTAATACCTGAACTCAATCATCATATAGTCGTAGGAAATTTCTGAAACCCTAATTTAACATGAATCTAATTAATCAGGAATTAACAATGCTAAATCATGCTTAATATCCTATTACAGAAATTCTAATAATTAATATAGTTTACAAAAATTCGACCCATCCACATGGCATGACCTAATAATTATACTTGACCCAAAATAATTCTCACAGCATGTACTTATACTCAGAAGTTCGGAGAATATACTACAGAGATCAAAACATCATATCTGTCAAAACTGATGAACTTGGCGACACAGGTGTTGCCACCTAGGTTATCGGCACAAGGTGCTGCCGCTGACCCTGGATCTTAATGGCACAATATGTTTCCGTTAAGTTCCTGTCTGCAGAATACAGACAAAACGCACAGAATCATGGTGAATGGGGGTTCCAGGACACGAGATAATTTCTACAAAATTTCTAGGACCTAGTTGATATGAGTAGGGATGATGTCCAAAGTTTACTTGCCTCAAAGAAATTGCTAGCTTGTATTATTTGCCGGAGAAGCTCTCCTCGGCCAAGCCAAGAAGAGGCACCAAAATCTCCCAGATCCAGTCTTTAGGTCGATGTAGCTTGTACACCGGAGTCGGGGAAGTCTTCCTCAATGATCAGAGCTCCTTCCAGTCAAGGTAGATCGCCGGAAGATGCCTACAATCGACAGATCAAGCTTCTCAAAGATCAAGTTTTCGCACAGACTTTCTAGGGTTTCTCAAAGAGCCAAAGGAACCTAATCCGGCCGCAAGAGGGTGTTTTGATAGAGCCAAGGGATTTGGGGTATGCGTAGATAGGATTTCCTACCGTTGGAAGATGGTTTCCAAAACTAGGAGTGAAGGAAATGCAGCCATTTCCAGATCTGTAGCCGCAACAATTCTGGGAAATAGACGTCCACATCCCTGGCCGTCTACTGGGAATAAACGTCCATGGATCTGGACGTTGACATCCCCATGCACGTCCATGCATGTTGACGTCAACCAGCCTTTCGGCCAGAACACAGAAATACCCAATTATATATATATATACATGCAATGTATAATGTGTAATCTAAACATCATAGATACAATATAAATAAAAGCAACATGTACACAAGTAAACACATATATACATATGTACAGCATTATTCAAATACAAATACATATATGTATATACATATTTACACATAGCAACTAATACATCATAAGACAAAGTCAAATAAAAGAACAAAATTCGAGGGCCTTACACCCTCTCCCCCTTAAAGAAAACTCCGTCCTCGAAGTTAGAACGACACTACTCAAATAATTGGGGGTATTTCTTCATCATAGCTTCCTCAAGCTCCCAAGTAGCCTCCTCTCTCGAGAAGTTCCGCCATAGCACCTTCACGGATGCAATGCTCTTGTTCCGGAGGTGCTAAACCTTCCGATCAAGAATAGCTACCGGTTGCTCAACATACGACAGATCTGGCTGGATCTCCACTGGCTCATTACTAATAACATGAGACGGATCACGCACATACCTCTTGAGCATGGATACATGGAAAACGGGATGCACACTCGCTAGCGCTGGGGGTAAAGCTAGCTCATATGCCACGCTGCCCATCCGCCTCAAAATCTCAAACGGGCCAATGAATCTAGGACTCAACTTGCTATGCCTGCCAAATCTAATAACACCTCGAGTAGGCGAAACCTTCAGAAAACATGCTCGCCAACTTCAAACTCCAAATCCTTTCTTCTATTGTCGGCGTACCTCTTCTGCCTATCTTGCGCCGCAACAAGCCTCTGCCTAATAAGCTAGATCTTATCTGAAGTCTCCTGCACTAACTCCGGACCAATCAACTGCCTATCACCTGTCTCCTCCCAGCACAAAGGAGATCTACAAGGCCGCCCATATAATGCCTCAAATGTAGCCATACCAATACTCGCATGAAAACTCTTGTTATATGCGAACTCCACAAGAGGTAAATGACGCTTCCAATCACCCTTCCAATCCATCACACACGCTCTCAACATATCCTCGAGCGTCTGGATAGTCCTCTCGGTCTGTCCATCTATCTGAGGATGAAACGCCGAACTAAGCTTCAATTCGGAACCCAAAGCATCCTGAAGACCCTTCCACAGCCTCGAAGTAAATCTCGGATCTCGATCCGAAATGAACGACTTCGGCACACCATGCAACCTAACAATTCTACTTACATACAATCTAGCTAAACTCTCAACTGACTGCTTCTTCTTCATAGGCAAGAAATGCGCAGTCTTAGATAATCTATCCACAATCACCCAAATCGAGCCATTGCCCTTCACTGATCTGGGCAAACCCCTTACAAAATCCATAGTGATGGCCTCCCACTTCCACACTAGGATCTCCATCTTCTGCATAAGACCAGATGGTCGCTGACGCTCGGCCTTCACTTGCTGGCATACTAAACACCTGGATACAAAATCCGCCACATCCTTCTTCATGCCAGACCACCAAAATGATCTCTTTAAATCCTGGTACATCTTAGTGTTACCTGGATGAATAGAGAATCTCGGCCTATGAGCTTCTACTAGAACATACTCACGGACATCTACAACATCGGGAACACAAACTCGATGATGGAATCTAATCACACCATCCTCATCACGAGTTATTCCCACCTTGCCTACTAATTTCTGAAGCCTAGGATCAGCCTTCTGCTGCTCAATCACCTCATCTAGCACAGAAGACTGAATAGACAACTGAGCCATAAAAGCCTGACATAATAATGGCTCTAACTCAGTCATCGCACAGGTAGCATCCTCTAACATCTTCCAATCCTATTGGAGCAAAGACCTCTTCCTACTAAGAGCATCTGCTACGACATTCGCCTTTCCTGGATAATACTAAAGATCGAAGCCGTAGTCCTTGAGGAACTCAATCCATCTCCTCTGCCGCAGGTTTAATTCCTTTTGAGAGAAGAGATACCTCAAGCTCTTATGGTCAGTGAACACCTCAAATCTGACACCATAAAAATAGTGCCTCTAGATTTTTAGTGCATGAATCACTGCCGCAAGCTCCAAATCATGAGTCGGATAGTTACACTCATGCTCCTTCAATTGGCGAGAAGCATACGCCACTACCCTTCCCTGCTGCATCAACACACATCCTAAACCAATCCGAGATGCATCCGAATATATGGCAAAACCCTCTACACCACTAAGCAAAATCAACACCGGTGCAGAAGTAAGCTTAGCCTTCAACAATTGAAAGCTACTCTCACAATCCTCGGACCAGACAAACTTCACACCCTTCCTGGTTAGCTTAGTCAAAGGGGCGGCAATGGAGGCAAATCCCTCAATGAATCGCCAATAATAACCCGCTAACCCAAGGAAACTCCGAATCTCCGATGGGGTTCTGGGGATCTCCCAATCTAATACAGTCTGGACCATCGCTGGATCAACTGCTACACCAGCACCAGAGATAACATGCCCAAGGAAATGAACCTCACGCATCCAAAAATCGCACTTGCTGAATTTTGCATACAGCTTGTGCTCTCGGAGAACTTCTAACACAATCCTCAAATGCTGACGGTGCGTAGCCTCATCTGGAGAATAGACCAACACATCATCGATGAACACCACTACAAAACTATCTAGATAAGGTCTAAACACCCTGTTCATGAGATCCATGAACGCTACAGGGACGTTGGTTAGACCAAACGGAAGAACTAAAAACTCATAATGTCCATAACGAGTCCTAAAGGCCGTCTTGGACACATCTTCACTCCTAATCCTCAACTGATGATAGCCAGATTGCAAATCAATCTTGGAAAAGACCGATGCATTCTGTAGCTGATCAAATAGATCATCAATCCGCGGTAAGGGATACATGTTCTTTACAGTCACCTGGTTGAGCTTCCTATAATCGATGCACAACCTAAGTGAACCATCTTTCTTCTTTACAAATAATACAGGTGCACCCCAAGGGGATACACTAGGGCGAATAAATCCCTTATCCAGTAAATCTTGCAACTGCTTCCTTAACTCAGCTAATTCCGTAGGTGCCATCCGATATGGAGCCTTTGAGATAGGAGAGGTGCCTGGAAGCAACTCTATAGTAAAGTCTATCTCCCTAACCGGTGGCAATCCAGACAAATCATCGGGAAAAACGTCTGGAAACTCTTGCACTACATCAATCTCCTCAAGGGTAGGTGATTGATCAGCCTTCGGTACTAATACCACGCTGGCAAGAAAAGCATCACAACCCTTGTTTACCATCTTCATCGCCTTCATGGTGGAGATAACAAACCTTCCCGCTAAGTTCCTTGGCAATGGATGTGAAAACTCATCCTCACCAGAAATACGAAAAATGATCTTCTTCTCACGACAATCTACTAAAGCATAATGCTCCTCTATCCAATCCAGACCAAGAATTGCATCATAGTCCTTCATCTTTAGCAAAAAGAAGCATCCATCTAGGACTCGATCCTCAATGCACACAGGTAATGACATAATATACTTCCTAGTCGATACTGTTCCCACTGGTGTGTGCATAGACAACGGAACCTCTAACTCCTCAGCCTCTAATCCTGATTCTACAGCTAACTGCCTAGCAAACCGCTTGGAAATGAACAAGTGAGTGGCACTCGTATCAAACAAAACCTGAGCGTGCACACCCATGAAAAGAACTGTACCTTCGGTGACGTGCTCCGCCTGCTCTGTATCCGCTCGTGCTAACGCGAACACTCAAGCTTGGGCTCGAGGCCTTCTTGGTCTTCCTGTAGCTGGCGCTGCTACTGCTGCCACTGCCGCTGCCGCTGCTGGGGCTGGCGCTCCACGCTGGACTCCCTGTTGAAGTCTGGGACAGTCCCGGATCTGATGCTCGCTGCTTCCGCACTTTAAACACTTCCCCGCTAGCTTCCAGCACTCGGTACCTCCATGTGTCCTTCCACAGTGAGGACACTCCTTCTTACCGCTGGGCCTAATGCCGGGGGACCGCGGTGCTACTGCCTGCTAACTGCTCGTTACCACGGGATGCTGCGGTGACTGATATGCTGCCTTCTTCCTATCCTGTCGCTGGAATGGGGGCGCATACCTCTTCTGCGAAGCCTTCTTTTCTTCCAGATACTGCTCCATTTCGCTCTCCTGCCTCATCCAGAGTGCGATGATCAAATGCCACCAGCCTCAACCTCAGTGATGGCTTAAGGCCCATCACAAACTTCTTTGCCTTCTTGCACTCATCAGCCACTATGTGAGGTGCATATTTAGATAATTCAGCAAACCTAGCCTCATACTCAAGCACCTTCATGGAGCCTTGAGTAAGAGTGAGGAACTCTTGCTCCATCTTTTCCTGAATATGTTCGGGAACAAACTTGTCTCGAAAGAGCCTCACGAGCTCATCCCAAGCTACCTCGACAGCACCATCCTCAAATCTAGTGCAAAGCAAAGAAGTACACCACACATCGGCTCTCTCCTGCAACAAACCACCCATAAGGACCAATCTAGACAATTATAAACTTAACGCAATTACATGCAATTCAATAAATTAATACCTGAAGCATGTAGGTGGCCAAGCTGACCTTATCCTCCTCAGCACACCTAATCGCCCGGAAGATCTTCTCGATCTCCCTCAACCAGCTCTCCGCCAGCAATGGCTGACTCTCCCCCTTAAAAGAGGGTGGAGTCATCCTCTTGAATCGCTCCATGATGGAAGAACCACCATGGCCATGCTCTTGGGGAACTGGAGCTGGAGCCTGAGCCTGCTACAACAAGCAATATAACATCATAAGCAACATGACAACCTAATGGCAACATAGCAATCATATATTTAATAAAACATACTACTCTATCTACTATTCTAACCTGAGCCTCTAGTTGAGCCTGGAGTGTAGCCTGGGTGTGAGCCTGAGTCTGCATAGCCTGCACCAGGCCTTGCATGAACACTCCATAATCTACAGGCAGTGGTGGAGGAAGAACTGTAGGACCCTGGGGTGCTGGGGCCTGCTGCTCATCCCTATCCTCATGCCTCTGCTCATCCTCGCGAGCATGGGCACCACGCCTACCACGAGAAGCCATAGCCTATAAAACAATTTAAATCATAGTTAGAAACTAAGTTATTTAGTCCTAGCCATGTTCTTACTATCTTTCATTCCTTATTAATCATTTTCTACACATGTGGACAAATTCTATAAAGACTTAGCATATATGAAGATGATGGTATCTTCATGTACAATCTCAACATGTTGCTCTGATACCAATCTCTATAACGACCCTCCCTATACCGGTACGATTATACCAATCCACATCGGTATAATGAACGTCGTCACAGTGGGACATTTACCCAACACTAACACTAGATTGAGATGTACACGAATAACAAAATACCACAGCGGAAATAAATGAATTTATCTTATTCCATCATCACCATTCTATCCACAGTGCATATAGTAATAAGAAAATACAAATGTCCACATAATACAACTCCAAAGTAAATACATTGTCCATAAGACATACATCACTTATTAATTACATACTTACGAAAAATGAAAGTACAATGTCGAGATCTCTACAACACAAGCTACTCCTCTCGTTCGGAGTTGTTCCTAACTATCTCCTCCTCAGAAGTGGAAACACCTGTCACACCTGTACGCCGAAGCAAGGATGAGTCTAAATAGACCCAGCAAGCAATCTATGCACAACATCCTTACACATATCTTATGCACATGCTATCTTTCAAGGAAAATAAGTAACATATGTTGCAAGGTTCATACAATTTAAATTACTATACATGGAAACCTATAACAATAGAGACACATGATACATGTTTATAACATTCACAGAATAACACAAAAATCCTACACATGCGTTCTACACACAACATATAGCATGATATCTAATCAATTTCACTTGCACATTTCACATTTAATTAAACATTTAACTTGCTGTTTTAATGTAAATAATTCACAATTACGCATGATATCACACTTTATTAAACATGAATTGAAGGTTTAAAACATATTCAAGTCGGTTGGCAACTATATACAATTTAAGCATGAAACTATGTATTAAATAAATAACATATCTAGCATGGAATCTAGACATTCTTTCATGTATTTATCACAATTATACTCACACTTTGCTTGCTGTTTTGACATGAAATACACATATTCACATGGTTTTACCCTTATTCACAAGCTAACACATTCACTTTACACTTTCACGTACTCTTTTTACACATTGCACAATTCACATATTCGCATTCACATAATTACACTTTTTACACTTAGTTGTCGTGACACATAGTCCAAACCACCACTAGAAGGACACACATATACACATTCACATACCTATCACCTAGGCAACACAGTGATAGATCTTGGTTAACTGCGCAGAACCGGGAGAAGCACTTTCCACCCTAACCAGTGGTACTTGTCCACCTCCAGGATTTCATCATAATTGCCCATAGGATATCACACACATTGAACCTTCCTGTAGGGACTTTGCTACGGTACGGTTCCATAGCCCTCTATGGTAGCAGTGTCACTAACAGCACAGTTTATACATTTTCATGTTATCACATTATCACATTATTCACATGCATTTAGACACACACACATTCACTTTTAACACACATACATGGATCAGTTTGCAAAGCATGCTATTACTGTTTCATAATGATAATCAACTCCTGATACAGTCCTAATTATGTTGTTAATAACTGAATCACATACAATTTAACTTAACATGCTTAACATGATCATTGACTCATTTAAATCCATAACAGTACCTACTATTATTAAAACAACATGAAAATTTTATAACAGGTTCCAAACAATAAACATATCACATGCTCAATTTTCCATATTTTTCAGATCTGTAAAATAATTTTGGTAATTAAAACATGATTCAGGCATAATTATCACTAAATTCCTTTAAACATGTTTCACAGTAACACAATTATACACAACAGTGTTAATACCTGAACTCAATCATCATATAGTCGTAGGAAATTTCTGAAACCCTAATTTAACATGAATCTAATTAATCAGGAATTAACAAGGCTAAATCATGCTCAATATCCTATTACAGAAATTCTAATAATTAATACAGTTTACAAAAATTCGACCCATCCACATGGCATGACCTAATAATTATACTTGACCCAAAATAATTCTCACAGCATGTACTTATACTCAGAAGTTCAGAGAATATACTACAGAGATCAAAACATCATATCTGTCAAAACTGATGAACTTGGCGGCATAGGTGTTGCCGCCACCTGGGTTAACGGCACAAGGTGTTGCCGCTGACTCTGGATCTTAACGACATAATATGTTGCCGTTAAGTTCATGTCTGCAGAATATAGACAGAACGCACAGAATCATGGTGAATGGGGGTTCCAGGACACGAGATAATTTCTGCAAAATTCCTAGGACCTAGCTGACATGAGTAGAGATGATGTCCAAAGTTTACTTGTCTCAAATAAATTGATAGTGTTGATTATTTTCCGGAGAAGCTCTCCTCGGACAAGCCAAGAAGAGGCACCAAAATCTCCCAGATCCGGTCTTTAGGTCGATGTAGCTTGTACACCGGAGTCGGGGAAGTCTTCCTCAATGATCAGAGCTCCTTCCAGTCGAGGTAGATCGTCGGAAGATGCCCACAATCGACAGATCAAGCTTCTCAAAGATTAGGTTTTCGCATAGACTTTCTAGGGTTTCTCAAAGAGCCAAAGGAACCTAATCTGGCCGCAAGAGGGTGTTTTTATAGGGTCAAAGGATTTGGGGTATGCGTAGATAGGATTTCCTACCGTTGGAAGACGGTTTCCAAAACTAGGAGTGAAGGAAACGCAACCGTTTCCAGATCTGAAGCCGCAACAATTCTGGGAAATAGACATCCACATCCCTGGCCGTCTATTGGGAATAAACGTCCATCGATCTGGACGTTGACATCCCCATGCACGTCCATGCATGTTGATGTCAACCAGCCTTTCGGCCAGAACACAAAAATGCCCAATTATACATACATGCAATGTATAATGTGTAATCTAAGCATCATAGATACAATATAAATAAAGCAACATGTACACAAGTAAACACATATATACATATGTACAGCATTATTCAAATACAATATGTACAGAAATAAATACATATACATATATACATATATATATACATATGTACACATAGCAACTAATACATCATAAGACAAAGTCAAATAAAAGAACAAAATTCGAGGGCTTTACAGCCTAACAGAAAACCTTCATCACTTTTAGCATCTAATTTTCCTAAGTTATCTTTACCATTATTCAAAATAAAACACTTACAACCAAAAGGTCGAAGATGACTAATGTTGCGCTTTTTCTCCTTGTATAGCTCATAAGATGTCTTCTTTAGGATTGGTCTGATCATGCATCTGTTGATGATGTAGTAGGCTGTGTTGACTGCTTCTGCCCAGAAGTATTTTGGTAAATTGTACTCCGTAAGCATAGTTCTGGCCATGTCTAGCAGTGTTCTGTTCTTCCTTTCTGCTACTCCATTTTGTTGAGGTGTTCTTGGTGCAGAGAAATTATGTTCTATTCCATTTTCTTCACAAAACTTCACAAAATCTTCATTCTTGATTTCTCCACCATGATCAGATCTGATGCTGATTATATGAAACTTCTGGTTCTTCTGTACTAATTTACTGAACTTCAGAAAAGCTGAAAATGTTTCTGATTTGGCTTCCAAAAAGGATACACAAGTGTACTCTGAGTAGTCATCTACAATTACATAGCCGTACACTTTTCCTCCAAGACTAACTGTTCTTATAGGTCCAAATAAGTCCATGTGAATGAGCTCTAAAGGCTTGGATGTTGTAACCACTGTTTTGGACTGGAATGATGTCTTGGTTTGCTTTCCCTTTACACAGGCTGTACAGATTCCAGACTTCTTCAGTTTCATCTTCAAAAGACCTTCAACTAGATCATGCTTGAATAATTTCTTGATTACTGAAGTACTTGCATGTCCTAGTCTTCTGTGCCACAAATCAGTTTCTTCACTCTTGGTGGTTGCAAGACACAAATTTACTTCTTTTAGTTCTTCTAATTGTAAGGTGTACAAATTCTTGACTCTTTGAGCTTCAAATACTATTTTTACATCCTTTTGAATAATACACTTATCATTCTGAAATTTTACTAGGTGACCCTTGTCACACAGTTGACTGATGCTAGTATGGTTGTGCTTCAATTCTTCTACATACATGACATCTTCTATTAGATTCTTTTCTTTTGTTCCTACTGTTCCACATCCTAAGACCTTCCCTTTTCCATTGTCTCCATAGGTGACTTGACCAATCTCATATCTAAAGCTTGTAAACAACTTCCTGTCACCTGTCATATGTCTTGAGCACCCACTATCCAAATACCATTTGGATGCTCTCAGACGACCCTGCAAGCAAACTTAAGTTGTAACTTTTGGTATCCAAATTTTCTTGGGTCCTTGATGGTTAGTCTTAGGAATCCAGCGCAAATGTCTAGTTGTGCATGTGCTGACAGTGTGTCCTAGCTGGTTACAGTGACTACAATATAAATCAAAAGCATTAAGTGACTACAGTATAAATCAAAAGCATTCTTCATGTGTGTAGTGTTCTTAAATTTCAGTTTTTGTTTGTAAGCATATTGGTTAACCTTTCTAGGATTTTTAATTCCTTTTTCTTTTACAAATTGTAGTGTTGGATAATTTTCAGGATACACAATATCTTCTTCATTATGTGGAGGTGTATATTCTACTCCATATTTCTTCTTACCTATCCTAGAACCTTTTAGTCTAACAAACAAAGATGTTTTACAATTTGATATTTTCTCTATGGTAGCTCTTAGATAGTTGTTTTCTTCTTTTAGTTTTTCTTCATCCTTTAATTCTTTTAGATTTGACTCTATTTCTAAGATTTTACTATTTTTATTTTTTAAGTCTTCACACAGTAATTCGTTTGCTCTTTTAGTTTCATTTAGGTTTTGTCCTAATCTTTCTAATTCATTTTTCAGGAAAGTATTAGATTTTTCTTGTGTAAGAAAATTTAATTTAACTATTTTCATTTGTTTGACTACTATTTTATATTTTTCATATAATTCATTGAAGGCATCTTCAAGACTATCAGAATCAGATTCAGAACATGATGTGAAAGAAGTTTCAAAATTTACCTGATACAGTCCTGCCATGAGAGCTAGATTGACATTTTCTTCTTTTTTAGATTCTGAACTTGAAGAGTCCGAACTAGTGGCTTCTTCATTATCCCATGCTACTGCCATTGCCTTTTTCTTGTACCTTCTAAATTTCTTTTCTTTGCCTTTCTTCTTCTTAGATCTTTCTGCTTGATCCTTCTTCTTCAGCTTAGGACATTCAGATTTGTAATGTCCTGGTTGATTGCACTCGTAGCATGTTGGTTCTTTCTTCTTGTACTTCTTGAAGAATCTCTTTGAACCAAACTTCTTCTTCTTGGCAAGGATCCTTTGCAGTTTCCTTGACAGCATAGCTTCATCATCACTGTCATCTAATTTCTCCTTTGAATCTTCAGAGGAAAAAGAATCTGCAACCTTCAAAGAATTTGACATTTTCTTTTTCGATGAACTTTCAGAAAATCTTTCCATGTTAATTTCATGAGCCATTAGGAATCCAATTAATTTATCAATGGATAGTTGAGTTAGATCATGCGCTTCCTCAATGGCAGTGACCATAGGGGTCCAAACATTTGCTAATGATCTTAGGATTTTTCTTACAATTTCTTCATTTGTAAGAACCTTTCCAAGTGAACTCAATCCTACTATTATGTTTGAAAAGCGATTCTACATCTGAGTTATGTTTTCATTAGGAAGCATTTTAAATTGTTCATACTTAGAAACAAGAATATATATCCTAGTTTGTTTTACTCTATCAGTTCATTCATATGTAACTTGTAGTTTATCCCACATTTCTTTAGTAGTTCTACAAGCAGATAGTCTATTGAATTCTCTTTTAGATAGAGCACATCATAGATAATTTTTAGCCTTATAGTTTAAAGACATGTTTCTTTTATCAACTATGGAGAGAGTAGAGGTAGTTTCACCAAGAATAGTAAAATCACCTTGTTCTATTACCTGCCACAGATCAAAATCTGTGCCTCTAATGAAGCATTCCATCCGCATCTTCCAGTACTGATAATCTTCACCATCAAAGAATGGTGGCCTTATAACAGACTGGCCTTCATAGTTGTGACTTTCAGCTGCCATCTCTTCTCAAATCTTTCGATTCTTCTTAGAAGACCTTGCACTTTGATACCACTTGTTGGATCGAGATGGCACTAATGATGTCCTAGAGGGGGGTGAATAGGACTTCTTGACCTTTTTAAAAAATTTATCTGAAAATAGACAACACTAAAATAGACTTGTTAGTGTTAAGTGTAGTGTCTGTGATTCAAGTGTAAATTGGCAGAAACAATCACACAATTGCATAATGAATTTTATCCTGGTTCGGCCCTTTCCACATGGAAGTCCTACGTCCAGTCCTCAAGCAAACAACTTGAGATTTCACAAGCTACCAAGAATACTTGGCCTTCTCTCACCCTTGAGAGGTATTACAATCTCACTTGCTCCCAAGCAAGTCTTCCCTCAACAGGGGTACAAAGACTACCTTTAACAAGGTCTTCCCTTCACAAGAGGGGCATTATAGGAACAGACCTCCTACGGGTTACAGAATTTAACAACACTTGTGTGTTTGCTCTGAAGAGTGAGAAAACACAGGGAATTCAAAAAGGAATGCAAATAGAAGTTACAACATTGATCCTTTCTGAATCAAGGAGGGTGCTAAAAGAATATCTAGTTACACAACTTCCACCCAACACAAACAAGACTTCTGTGAAGAGGAGAGCTTGGAAATTTTCAGACTGTGGAGGCTCTCTATCTTGCAGCTCAGTAGAAGGCTTGTGAAGGCTCTTGCTAGCAGAAGGCAGGAGTAGAGTTGAAATGAATTTCTAGCAAGTTTTACACACTTGGTGTCTTCTCTTGTTCAAACTTCGGCTTCTATATATGCTTCAGAGGATGTTTCCATTTGAAACTATCCGTTGGAGATCTAGCCGTTTGAGGAGTGGTCTTTGATCCTTTGGATGCAGATGAGATTTTTTATTATCCATTAGTTCTTCAGCTTTTTAGCTTTCCAACGGCTTTAGACAATGCTTGTAGCTTCACAGCTTATAAGTCAATCTTCAATTAATGTTCTGTGAAGGCTCCATGCTGAAAATGTGCCTAATAAATGCTCTGCAACAAGGATAAGACAACAGAAAGGATACCTCCATACTTTCTGAGGTAGGTGAGTCAGAGATATATGTAAAGTATGGAAACCTCGGACAGACACAAGTTTAGTGCAAAATAAATCAGACATGCAGTTGCATCAGAAGGTAAGGTGAGGTTCTGACAGTGATAGGTGAGCCTCTGTCAGATACCCCATGCGTCTGATGGCATTAACTGTAAAATATCTGCTGAACGAAAATAAAACCTGAACTTTTGACATAAAGCAAGAGACCAATTTGAGTAAATGTTTCAGACATTTTTACAGATAATTTTTTATGGTTGTTTTGAGTATAATATATCCTATCTGTCAGAATACATTAAATAATGATAACATGACATGATAGTATTCTGAATGATATACAGGTACTATGTGTTCTGCAGAAGATATCATTAAGCAAATGTAATACCAAACAATCAACATTTCATGAAACTATAAAATAATATTTGCATAGAAAAAGTGAAGTACAGAAGTTGTCAGGGAAGTCGGAGACAAAAAGAGATGTACTTCGACTCTCTGGAGCCAGAGTCTAAAACATGAGAAACAGACTAAATTTTGACTCTACAAAAGTCCCAGTGAGACAATAAAATTCGACTTCATGAAGTCAGAGTGAATTCTTCGACTTCCTGGGAGTTGGATATCAATGTAGAGATTTCTGTTGAGCAACTACCCCTAAGAAAATCATTTAATATTTTAAATTCTTATAACTTTATGATTTTGTTATGACAAAACCTTTTAAAGACTCTTTACAATTAAATACACTAATACATATACCACAAAAAAATATTTTTGAACAACTTCATCTCGAAAATTTTTCGAAGTCCACAGACTACTATATGTATCATACTTCGAATTTAGTCTCCAACTTTCAGAAGTCGAATTATAGTATGCAAGTTTACCTCGAAATTTTTTCTAAGTCCACAAACTGCTCTATGTGTATCATACTAAATCCGACTGTTGACTCCGACTTTATAGAGTCGAATTTCTCTGAGTCTTGAGTTCTGAAGTCGAACGCCACTCCCCAACTCTCTAAAGTTGAATGCCACTCTCCGACTCCTAATAGTCGAAGTATATGTCTTGTTTCTGTCGAAGTGTATGGAAGTCGAATGCACATATATCCGACTTCTTACAGTCCAATCTTATTTGTTTCACTGCAACTTCTGAGAATCGAATGTCACGGGGTGTTTTCATGATTCTGACTCCAACTCCTAGAGTCGAATTACACCTTCTTTTGAATCCGACTTCTCTGACAGTCTATGTACTTATACTTTTGTTGTGTTGACAGGATACTTTTTGTTTTTGTGGTGATTCATCTGCTTAATAATCTTTATCATAACTTGTGGTACATGTATGATTGTTGAATATTAATATTCTATCAGGTCATTATTATTTTAATATATTCTGACAAGATGAGACATATTATACTCTAAATAATCTTCTAAACTTGTTTGTGATTGTATTTGAAACTTTTATTCAAATTGGTCTCTTGCTTCATGACAGAAGACCAGATCTTCGTTCCCTTCGGAAAATATCATGCATTTATTGATTTCAGATGCATAGGTATTTGACAGAGGTTCACCTACCACTATCAGACCCACACCTTACTTTTTGGTGCAACTGCATGTCTCTCTTTTATTGGCCTGAAAGCTTGTTTGTCCGAGGATTCTATATTTTACATGTCTTCTCTAACTCACCTACCTCAAAAGCATGGAGGTATTCTCTCTGTTTGTCTTGTCTTTGCTGTAGAACATTTATTGAGCACGTTTAGAGCATGGAGCCTTCACAGAACATTAATTGGAGTTTGACCTCTAAGCTGTGAAGCTACAAGCCTTGTCTGAAGCCGTTGGAAAGCTAAAAAGGCAGAAGGACTTTTGGTTAACAATCTCAACTAGCATCCAAAGGATCCAAGATCTCTCCTCAACGGCTAGATCCCTAACGGCCATTTTCAAACGGATACTTTCTACTGAAGAATATAAAAAGAAGCCGAAGTTTGAAAAGAAACACACTTAGAGTTTTTGGAGACCAGCTAGCAACTTCCTCATTTCACCACTGTCTTCTGCTAGCAGAGATTTTTTAAGCCTTCTCCTGAGCTGCAAGATTGAGAGCCTCATCATTTAGAAAAATTCCCAAGCTCTCCTCTTCACAGAAGTCTTGGACTGGGTGGCAATTGTTATTGATATTCTTTGATCCACCCTCTTTAGTTCAGAAAGGATATTAGTTGCAACTCCTATTATTTTCTCCTTTCTGAATTAGGTGTGTTTGCTCATTCTTGGGGCAAAGACACAAGTGTCTGTATAATTTTCTCTGTGTAATTTCAGCATGAGATTTATTCCTATTGTTCCCCTCCTGTGTAGGGAAGACCTTGTAAAAGGTGTCTTTGTACCCCTATTGAGGGAAGACTTGCGTGGGAGCAAGTGGGCTTGTAATTCCTCTCAAGGGTGAGAGAAGGCCAAGTTCTCTTGGTAGTTAGTGAAATCTCAAGTGGTTAGCTTGAGGACTGGACGTAGGACTTCTATGTGGGAAGGGCCGAACCAGGATAAAATTCTTTGTGCAATTGTGTGATTGTTTCTGCCAACTTACACTTGAATCACACACTACACTAAATTCTAACAGTTCTATTTAGTGTTGTTTAATTTCAGATAAAAATTTTAAAAGCACAAGAAGTCCTATTCACCCCCCCCCCCCCCCCCCTTTAGGACATCATTATTGCCATTTCGATCCAACAAGTGGGATCAGAGCGAGGTCTTCTCAGAAGAATCTAAAGATTTGAGAAGAAATGGCAGCTGAAGCTCACAACTATGAAGGTCAGTCTGTTACAAGGCCACCATTCTTTGATGGTGAAGATTATCAGTATTGGAAGATGCGGATGGAGTGCTTCATCAGAGGCACAGATTTTGATCTGTGGCAGGTAATAGAACAAGGTGATTTTGAAATCGTTGGTGAGTCATCTTCTGCTCTTTCCATAGTTGATCAAAGGAACATGTCTTTAAATTATAAGGCTAAAAATTATCTATGTTGTGCCCTCTCTAAAAGAGAATTTAATAGATTATCTGCTTGTAGAACTGCTAAAGAAATGTGGGATAAACTGCAAGTTACATATGAAGGAACTGATAGAGTTAAACAAACTAGAATAGACATTCTTGTATCTCAATATGAACAATTCAAAATGCTTCCAAATGAAAACATAACTCAGATGTACAATCGATTTTCAAACATAATAGTAAGACTGAGTTCTCTAGGAAAGGTTCTTACAAATGAAGAAACAGTAAGAAAAATCCTAAGATCATTAACAAATATTTAGACCCCTAAGGTCACTGCCGTTGAGGAAGCACAAGATCTAACTCAGCTTTCCATTGATAAATTAATCGGATCCTTAATGGCTCATGAAATTAATATGGAAAGATTTTCTAAAAATTCTTCGAAAAAGAAAATGTCAAATGCTTTGAAGGTTGCAGATTCTTCCTCCTCTAAAGATTCAAAGGAGAAATCAGATGATAGTGATGATGAAGCCATGTTGTCAAGAAAACTACAAAGGATCCTTGCCAAGAAGAAGAAATTTGGCTCCAAAAGATTCTTCAAGAAGGATAAGAAGAAGGAACCAACCTGCTACGAATGCAATCAACCAGGACATTACAAATCTGAATGTTCTAAGCTAAAGAAGAAGGATCAAGCAGAAAAATCTGACAAGAAGAAAGGAAAAGAAAAGAAGTTCAGAAAATACAAGAAAAAAGCAATGGCAGCAGCATGGAATAATGAAGAAGCCACCAGTTCAGACTCTTCAAGTTCAGAATCCGAAGAAGAAGAAAAGGCAAATCTAGCCCTCATGGCAGGACTAGATCAGGTAAATTCCGAAACATCTTTTACTTCTTGTTCTGAATCTGATTCTGATAGTCTTGAAGATGCCTTCAATGAATTATATGAAAAATATAAAATAGTAGTCAAGCAAATGAAAATCATTAAATTAAATTTGCTAAACCAAGAAAAGGCTAACACCTTCCTGAAAAATGAAGCAGAAAGGTTAGGACAAAGCTTAAATGAAACTAAAAGAGCAAATGAATTATTGTGTGAAGACTTGAAAAATAAAAACAGTAAAATTATGCAAATAGAATCAAATTTAAAAGAACTAAAATATGAAGAAAATTTACAAGAAGAAAATAACTACCTAAGAGATAGTATAGAGAAAATATCTAACTGTAAAACATCCTTGTTTGTTAGATTAAAAGGCTCTAGGACGGGTAAGAAGAA
Source organism: Colocasia esculenta (assembly GCA_014218235.1). Taxonomy (NCBI): domain Eukaryota; kingdom Viridiplantae; phylum Streptophyta; class Magnoliopsida; order Alismatales; family Araceae; genus Colocasia; species Colocasia esculenta. The sequence continues at coordinate 82,527,250 of CM024753.1, forward strand.
GTATGGAGTAGGATACACACCTCCACTAAATGAAGAAGATATTGTGCATCCTAAAATATATCCAACTCCCCAATTTGTTAAGGAAAAATGAATTAAGAATCCTAAAAAAGTTAACCAATATGTTTATAAACAAAAACAGAAATTAAATAACACTACACACATTAAGAATGCCTTTGATTTATGTTGTAGTCACTGTAATCAATTAGGACACATTGTCAGCACATGCACTACTAGACATTTGCGCTGGATTTCTAAGACAAACCATCAAGGACGCAAGAAAATTTGGGTACCAAAAGTTACAACTTAAATTTATTTGCAGGGTCGCCTGAGAGCATCCAAATGGTATTTGGATAGTGGGTGCTCAAGGCATATGACAGGTGATAGGAAGTTGTTTACAAGCTTTAGAGATGAAAGTGGTCAGGTCATGTAGCAACCCGGAAAATTCAATAATTTAAAAATTCAAAATAATAAATTTCTATAAATCAAAATAATAGAAACATACGTACCACTATCATATGTGTAAGAACACATCTAAAAATTTCGTAAAAATTATAAATCACCCCAAAGATTATCTCTAAGTGTTCCATGAAGAAATTTGTGCAAGGAAAATTTTGATTGGCCAAGCGTACATCACAACGTGACTAATTATCCAAATATGGAAACTAAGTCGGAAAACTATTAACACGGAAATATAACGGGACCATAAATCAAATGAACATGTCAGAAAGACCTCCAACATCGAGTATTGATGACCCATTATCGAAATTGGACCAATGGACCTCTCATAGTCCATGAATAAAATCAAGTAAGAAAAATATAATAAAATCTATAACTCTATTATTCCCTAATTAAAAAGGGAAATTCCATAAGATAAATTCCAATAAATAATGGGCTTTGTTAAATGGACCATATAAAAATTTATTGGGCCATAATAGGGATTTTTAAAAGAAGAATAATACGAAAATATCCTAAATTCGTAACTAAATTATTACTTAAATAGAAAAGGGGGTATTTAATGTATTAAACAAGAAGTTTGAGTTAGAATTGGATTCCTAAACCTACCCTAATAGGTTGGCCACGAATTTAACTCCCATCCTAACCCAAATAGGAAGTGGAAAGCTGGGAAGGAGGTTAGGAAAGAGGAAATTCAGAATTAAATAGGAGTTAGAGTCCTATTAGGAAATAACAACCCAACAAGCATAAATACTCTCCAATCTTTCCATGGTCGGCCCTAACACATTACTGGGGCTTGCTGGACCTGGAGGAGAGGCCAAGGAGGAGGAGAATTTGTGGGGAGAGGGCTTCATCAAGCTTCATCCCAAGTTCTTCAAGTTCTAGCCCTAGAAGAGGAAATCGAGTCAAGGTAGGCATTCTCACAAGCTAAAATCCTAATATTTCGTATGTAGATTGTTCCATGCATCAGGAACAAAACCCTCAAGTTTCATAATTTTCCATTGAGCATATCTTTAGTTCTTGATTTTTGAAGTTCTGTACTCATCTTGACCCTGAACCTTCATGTTTAATTCATATCTCCTTGAATACTCTATCTCATGACTTGAATTTTTTATTGAAGATACTGATGCATGTTAGGCATCTTTCACCCCTGAAAGCCCTAATTTTTATCCACCCTACTTCGTGAATTAATTCCCTCTTCTCAACTACTCACTGTGTCATGTACTCCATGTTTGATTTGAATAGAGCATGTCGAAACTCTATCTATTTTTCAAATTCCTATTTACTGTAAGTGCACATGTATGTCTAGATCGATTTGCAACTTGTTTCATGATTTTTCATCAACTATACAATTAGTTATGAATTTTTGAAGCAACCAGTGTCAAAACATGTTAAGTTGGCCCGCAACCTGAGGCTCTGTCCTTTTCCCGCTCGAACTCAAGTTCAGAACCTGAGAACGCGACGACCCGATAGGATGCGTTCCCAAGGCCGTCGCGACACAGGTACCTATCGCGATCTGATCGCGATAGGGAACCCTGTCACGTTCTAGCCGCCTGACCGAATGACCCGTCGCGATCCTCATAAGAACCTGTCGCGATCTGCCTGTCTATTCAGACCTACCCGTCGTGACCCTTACAAGCCCCCGTCGCGTTCACACTTGATCCTGTCGCGACCCTTACAAGGGTGCATCGTGATCTCAACTTTTTACATGAAACCCCCTACTTCTGAAATTCCTGACTTTCTACAATAACCCTTTTCCCTGTTAACTGTGTTAAACTCAGTAAATAACATTGTTAATCATGGACATGTAATTAGTTAAATTAAAAAGTCATCCACGTGATTATTTCATGCCCATGATTTTCTCTTACACTTGCACTCACTTTAACCATCCTATATGGCTTAACTTGGCATAAAAATTGTCACTTGTACATCTAGTGATTTATTTCAATTATATATATTAATTGCCCTATTTTAAATGAACTTGTCTATGTTTACTCGCGATCTTTTGGGAATACCGTTATCGACGCTCCACTGTTCTAGAATTTCTCTAGAACGTCAGGCACTTGTTTTTATATACACATTCTCTTGACTTGGGCGAACTCTCCGTCGGATACTCCTTCTGCCGGACTAGTGAGTCTTTGTTCAAGGCCTCCATAAGTCTCCTCTGTCCATGGATTCCCACATGGTCGACGAGCTGGTTGTACCCTAACACCTATGATACACTCTAGGGATCAGCAAGATATCGCGTCTTGATCGCATTCAAGGGTAGCTGGTTGTACCCTAACACCTATGATATCGCGTCTTGATCGCATTCAAGTGCTATACTCTCTCGTTGTCTATTGACAATAAAAGTGCTATATTTTCTCTCGACTATCTACGGATAACCAAAGTGCCATTACTATTTCGATTGACGAAAGTTAATCAAAAGTGTTATACTATTTCGATTAATGAGAATCAATCAAACATGCAATTTACTCTTTACATGACTATATGCTATCTCTCTTCTTACTATACATGTCGCTTGCTATTCTTGACAATGTCGTTACTTGCTATTGTTGTTTTCGTTTCTGTCGTGACTTGACTTTAATCATCGTGCTATACTTGATTCATCTGCTACTTGAACCATGTTACTTGTGCTATTACTTTCTCGACTTTACATGACTCTCTCTCTATCATTAGTTACTCTGCCATTTAATGCGTTAATTACTTAAAGCCTGCTTGACTATTGAGATTTTAAGTCCTACTGGGCGTTATCGCTCACCCTTTGTTATTTGTTATTGTGTCTCAGGTAAGTCGGACAATGACGTTACACGTACCAATGGACGGGACCAGAGTGATGAGTGACCTGGAGTCAAATGACGAAGTTACCCTTGCATTTGGAGTATAGTAGCTATTACTTTAGATTTTTTTCCAATGTAATGATGTCATTGAGCCATATGTATTGGCTCCGAATTTATGGTTGTAATGGTCTTAGTGGTTTTATAATGAAATCAAGAGTTTATTTCAATTATTGTTCATTAGATGCTCTGATGTTTGCGAAAGTATGCGCAATTGCCGTTACCATACTTGTTGCTCGCGTCTCCCTCCGATTTATTCCGCTGCTAAATTGGAGGGGCGTGACAGGTCACTTATGGAGATAATGGTAAAAGAAAAGTCTATGTTGAAGATCTGTGCAGGGATCTAGAGAAAACATCTCTTGAAGAAGAAAAAAGGAGAAGACAAGGAAGATCCTCCACTAGAAGAACTTCAACAGCAAGAAGAACAACAAGAAGGACTGCCTAGAGAATTGAGGTATCATAGAGATCATCCAAGAGAAAACATTATAGGTGATCCTCAAGATAGGGTAAGAACAAGAGGTATGAATATTCCTTGTGATTTTTCTGCTTTTGTCTCTCAAATTGAGCCTAGGACAATCAATGATGCACTGGCTGATGAATCTTGGATCCTTGCAATGCAAGAGGAACTTAATCAGTTCTTCAAAAACAAAATGGATGAATCAGGAGTAATCACCAGGAACAAGGCCAGACTTGTAGCACAAGGATATTCTCAAGAGGAAGGCATTGATTTTGATGAAACTTATGCACCAGTAGCTAGATTAGAGGCAATTAGAATTTTATTAGCATATGCATGCTCCCTCAACATCAATTTATTCCAAATGGATGTTAAAAGTGCTTTTCTGAATGGTTTTATAAAAGAAGAAGTTTATGTTGAGCAACTACCAGGTTTTGAAGATATTAAATATCCAAATCATGTTTTCTATTTAAAGAAAGCACTATATGGTCTAAAACAAGCTCCAAGAGCTTGGTATGAAAGATTAAGTGCTTATCTTATATCACATAATTTCATAAGAGGTAAAGTAGATAGCACACTATTTACTAAGAAATTTTCAGAAGGAATCTTAATAGTGCAAATATATGTTGATGATATTATTTTTGGGTCTACTAATGAATCACTTTGTAAATTCTTTGAGAATCTTATGCAAATTGAGTTTGAAATGAGTATGATGGGTGAGCTTAATTACTTTCTTGGCTTGCAAATCAAGCAGACCAAGGAAGGAACTCACATTTGTCAAACCAAATATATTTTAGATCTACTTTCTAAATATGGTTTTGACAAGTGTAAGCCCTTAGTGTAACGATACGGCAGTTCGGATCCGGGTTTATCGGGTCTACGTGTGGTGCACTTGACCAAGAGAAGGTCAGTGGGTTGTTTGTGTGGTTTCTATGCACAGGGTGAGCAGTGTGGGCCGGTTATGCCAGCTCATTTGCACTGCTGGTTCACTATCTGGAATCGCGGCGGAGGAAGGCGACGCGATTATGAACGCGTCGGCCTTGCCGGACGTGATTCCAGGAACTGCCTCTGTGGCACGTGGCACGGGTTTCCGTTTGGCGTCGGATAGGGGGGACACGTTTAAAGGGTTTAAACGCGGCTTCTACCCTGGACGCAATTTCAATCAGAGTTTTAAGAGCTTCGTTTCGGCCAGAGAGAGCAGAGGAGGCTCTGTCCGGCATAGGGGAGGATGTTGTGGCTTCTCTGGCGAGGTTTTCTGGCGATTTTGGCTTTCGGCGGTCCGTGCAGCGCGGGAACCACGCGAGGATGACGCTCGGAGCGTGGGTGTGCCGTCAGCGAGGAGGTTTTGGCGTCTTCCAGTTGGTAGGGAGACTTCCTACTTTGTGTTACTGTTTTAAAGCATGTTTGGTTTGGGTTGAGGGTTGGAGCATGTGAGGGTGGTTTGCCCTTATTGTGTTTGCATGTTTATTGCTTTGCACGGATAGGATATATGGTTTTGTGATGAATTCCCCCGTGTGGGAGTGGGGGGTTCGGACTGTGAGCTGACCTCCCTGTGAGCACTGAAACACGGCCATGACAGCGTACGCGTTCATGTGAACGCGATGCGCCGAGCCGACACATTTTGCTTCCCGTTATGTTTGTTGAGTCGGTTGTCGGGTCGCGACCTTGTGGTCTGTCGCGTTAGCGTTAAACGCGGAGACAAGGTCGGACGCGTCTTGGTTGTTGATCGAAGGTTTGACCGGCTTGGGTCTGGTGGCGTCGTGTCGGGCTAACGCGACCTGGTTGCGTCACAAAGGCCTGTCGTGACAGCCTTTTGAATAGCGTCTGGAAGGGGCGACGTGACATGGTAGCGGCGCTTGGCCCTGTCGCGACAAGGTTTGGAATGGCATCCAAACTGATCGACGCGATTCAAGTGGAGGCGTTAGTGTTGGATGCGTTTCAAGTTCCGTGGTTGAGTTGTGTTGGCTGGGCGGTGAGGTTCTAGTGTGAACTTAGCCCAAGCTTTGTGATTATTTCTAAATATGATTTAAGGCAGTTAATCTGATAAGGTCATATAAGTATATATATTGTGGTTTGTGTATGTGTCGACATTAGTTGGCTTGGAGGTCACATGGTGACTGTTGACAAGCTAAGCTTGACACTTGTATACCGTGGTTTATAATAAAGGAATGTATATCGTGGTTTGTGTGCTTACCGAGTCTGGTGGTCCGGCGCCTAATCCGGAATACCTCTTCAGTCGGGTACCCTAGCACCAGGTGCTTAGGGCGTGTCCTGGTACGTGTGTACCTCTGAGGTCTGAGTCATCTTCCTGGACACCCTCACTCCAGAGTTTGAGTTGTACATCCAGCAGAGGGAAAGACGACTGTGGGCAGCGACTTGTGTTTGTGGGTGTGCAATCGCTTGTAGCGCGCTCGTGTTTGGGGGTACAGACACCAATAGTCGACAATGGTCCCCAGCTAGTCCTATTCCAGTGCCTCACTTTAGGGTTCTCGGACGGAGTCCCTAAAGGTGTCAAGCTTGGGCCTGCGAGGTGTGTGACCTCGGGTTGTGGTGTTTAGTTAGTCTCCACTGTTCTTGGTTTGTTGTGGAACGCAGTTGGACCTTCCGTCCGTGACTGCGAGACTAAGAGGTAGTTCTTTGTCTTTGTTGTTCGGATTGGATACTGGTGTCATGAACCAGTATTCCGTTCCCGAGTGGTGGCGTCGTCTCCGTACCAACTCGTGTTTGACCACTGGTTGTGGTTTGTGTGTAAACCGCTGGTTAAGGTTATAACCGTGAAACCGTTAACCGTTGTGGTGTGCCCTAGAGGTGGCGCAGTTCTGTGGTTCAGTGTTGTACCTCGTGGTAGTAGGTACATGTACCCCTTGTGGGTAGAGTTGTGTTGTGGTACATGAGTCCGATCTCAACTGGTGTTGAGGCGAGACCGTGCATACTGTGGAGGTCTTGTGGTGTGACTCTCCACGTGTTAAATAGATTGGTTTCCGATTATGATGTGGTTTACGGGTGTTGGCTGGTTGTCTCCAATCCCGATGCTCTGTGTGTGTTGGTTAGCCTGTGAGACCGTAGCCTAGGCAGTGGTTTGCCGGTGAGGCTTGTGGTTGAGCTATTTTATTTGAAGGGCGGACTAGTGGTGTTTAGCTAGTATTGTGTTTTCCCCTTTACTTTTCTAGGACCGGGGTTTAGCCGATGTGTTTATGATCAATTGTAGTTTAACATGCTTGTGTGTGCATGTTATGTCTCGGTTGCCGGCATTGCCAGTGAGACCCTTTGGGGTTGAGGTCTCTCGTGTGGTTGTTGTTTCTTTGTGGGAGGTCCCTACTGAGCCAATGACGTGTTGAGGCGCACTCCCTTACAGTATGTTTCAGGTATTGGCCGACTTAGCAGGCGGTGGCTGACTTCGGCATGATTTACGCAGAGTAGTGCAGACTTGTACCACCAGCAGTAGAGTAGTTGAGTCGTTTGAGCTTGTGCTCCCTCGGGGTATGCCCCAGGTAGTTGTACTCTTTAATTGGACATGTAATATTGTAATTGTGGACTATTGTACTTTGTGGTTACAGCTATATACACTTGTACTTTCCTGTGTTGTATACTGTATTTGTGGTCTTTTATATTCGTACTGGACACATGTTAGTGATATCCCTTGCGAGACTTCGGTCCGATCGCGGGAGACAGATCTAAATATGGACCCTTATTGGGTATGAATGTCCGGGGCCATTACAGTTGGTATCAGAGCAATGGTCCAGTTAGAATATGAAAAGACATTGAAGGTACAATGTCCCAATACATGGATTAATGTCCACTGCTGGTAGTAAGTCTGCAGTTTTACGTGATTTAAAATGATTTTCACGTAAGTTTTTGTTATGTGAATTATGTATTGGTTAGGCAATTGTTGGTAGTAGTAGGAGCAGAGATGATTAGTAGGAAATGCAATTTGTGAAAAGTGAAAGATTATGAAAAAGGTTGCGTGTGAATCCGGCAGTTGTTAAAAATGGCAGAAAATGGTAAGATTAGAGATATAAATTGATTGGATACTCAGTGTGTCAATAGCAGTGGCAGTTAAGTTGTTTAAAGAATTCGCAAATATGAAGCCAGAAAGATTAATGATTTCAGATATGAAATTTGGCAAGAATGTTTCAGTGAGATATAGAAATGGGTAGAGTCAGAGATAAAGTAAGTTATGGTGGAATAGTAGAGGAAATAGAGTTGGAATGAGGAATAGAGTAATGTATAATTAAAGATAATTAATTGTATATCAGTGATTGAGAACCTCAACAGAGGTGATCTTGTGTTGAGATTTATATCAGTTGATATCATGGAATAGTTTGGTGAACAGTGTGATTAAGATGTAAGGGAAGATTTGTGGCAAATGTATAAAGTGGATCAGCCTCAGATGGGAAAAGGATAGTAGAAGAGCAATAGTTGTGGCAGCCATATCACATCAGTGTATGTGATTAGTATTGGTTGCACTCGCGAGTTTGGGAATAAGAAGTTGTTATGAATAGTGCTAGGTGCCGAGATGAATAGCGGAACAAAGAAATGAATCGGTGCACAGTAAAGCTCTTCTGAGAATTTAAAAGGAAAGATATTAGCATGGCATACCATAGTTTGTGGAGGTTCTGCAGAAGACTTTATTGAAAACTGCAGAATTAGTAATAATTAGAAGTTGTGTTTGGTTATGGAATCAGGCAGAACAGATTATGGAATTTAAAAGAGATATGTCAGAGTTTGGCTGGGGCAGAACATGAATGGAAAGAAGATTAGATAGTAATAAGAATTACAGTGTGAAGGATGTATTGAAGCTAGTCAGTTAGTAAAGTGCTTCAGAGGAATACACCGCGGTTGTGATATTGGCAGTTGGCAGAATATGGACCAGGAAAAAAAAGAAAGAGAATGGAAAGAATGGAAGTTGATAATTGAGAAAAAGATTTAAGAAAATGTGGCATTTGTGTGTAAAAAAAGTTAGTTCAGAGAAATATGGAATCTGTGCAGAATGGACAGCGCAGTATTATATGAGATAAGTAAGTATAGAGTTAAGGCAACGAGAGTAGTATTTTGGAAATAATAAAGAGGCAGTGAGAAAAATCAGTTAGAGAATATGATTAAAAGATAAGAAAGGTACGAGGTGAGCAAGATGTGCCAACAGTCCTGAGGAAGAATGCGGAATTTAAAGATGAAGCATCAATATATGTGATATATTGAGGAAAGTAGATCAAGAAATTCCAATGTTTCACGCCAGTGGCAGTTGGTTGAGCAGAATAAATAGAAAAATGCGTGAAATGGGAATTGAATCCAACTGGGATTTGAGAAATAGTGAAAGTGGAAAGCAAGTAAAAGCAAAAACGGAAACAGAATTTCCAAGATATTATGCTAAGGGTGCAACATATTCAGAGTAGCGCAGCGGAAGTGTGGGGAGCTCATAACTCACAAGTTTGCTTGATTGACAGAGATTTGCAGATTTTGGCACAAATGGGCAAGAGATCGAGAAATTTGTGAAGAATGAGTTAAAGAATGTGAAATAGAATAGCATGAAAAGGCAAGAAAGTCAGAAATGATAATGCGTTTTCTGTGGAAAAGCTAGCAGTTAAATGTATAAAGGTAGAATAAAGAAAGATAAAGCAGGGAACAGTTGACAGTCATAAATAAAGACGATATGGCACTGCAGAAAATAAGGAAAAATAAGATGGTTTTAAATGGCAGAAAACTAGAGAGTGGTATTTATGATAAAGAAATTTCAGTATGAGAAGTGGTACCGGAAAATTTGAGAATTGAAAGAGGTTAGGACATGGTAAAGCACTAAAGTGGAGCAGTGTTTAATAAACAATTTGAAGAAGTAAAGCGGCCCAGAAAAGGATGTTGCAAGCACAGTCTAGAAAGTGTGGAAGCAGGTTGAGTCCAAGGGAGATAAAGCGCCAACAGCGAGGTGGAATTGTTTGCGGCCAGAAATTAAAAGAAGAATGGATTGTACCAATTGGGCAGAGCAAGTATGAAAAGAAATAAAGAGGAAGGGAAGAGCAGAACATTTATGAAAGAGAAAGGTTAAGCAGGAAAGGTATGAAAATGAACAAATCAAAGTAGTCCGTGGGCAGTGATTTGAAAGGCAAGAGCAGCAGAGAATGTATCCTACTTGTTCTGTTTCCGACTTTGTTTCTTTTTAGGTGTTAGTCTGACTTGTCGTGGTTTCATCCTAAATGTTTTGGACGACATTTCTTTTTAGGTGTTAGTAATGTAACGGTACGACAGTTCGGATCTGGGTTTATCGGGTCTACGTGTGGTGCTCTTGACCAAGAGAAGGTCAGTGGGTTGTTTGTGTGGTTTCTGTGCACAGGGTGAGCAGTGTGAACCGGTTATGCCAGCTCATTTGCACTACTGGTTCACTGTCTGGAATTGCGGTGGAGGAAGGCGATGCGATTATGAACACGTCGGCCTTGCTGGACGCGATTCTAGGAACCGCCTTTGTGGCACGTGGCACGGGTTTCCGTTTGGCGTCGGACAGGGGGGACGCATTTAAAAGGTTTAAACGCGGCTTCTGCCCTAGACGTGATTTCAATCAGAGTTTTAAGAGCTTCGTTTCGGCCAGACAGAGCAGAGGAGGCTATGTCCGGCGCAGGGGAGGATGTTGTGGCTTCTCCGGTGAGGTTTTTCGGCGATTTCGGCTTCCGGCAGTCCGTGCAGCGCGGGAACCACACGAGGACGACGTTCGGAGCATGGGTGTGCCGTCGGCGAGGAGGTTTTGGCATCTTCCAGTTGGTAGGGAGACTTCCTACTTCGTGTTACTATTTTAAAGCATGTTTGGTTTGGGTTGAGGGTTGGAGCATGTGAGGGTGGTTTGCCCTTATTGTGTTTTGCATGTTTATTGCTTTGCACGGATAGCATATATGGTTTTGTGATGAATTCTCTCGTGTGGGAGTGGGGGGTTCGGCCTGTGAGCTGACCTCCCTGTGAGCACTGAAACGTGGCCATGACAGCGGACGCGTTCATGTGAACGTGACTCACCGAGCCGACGCATTCTGCTTCCCGTTATGTTTGTTGAGTCGGTTGTCGGGTCGCGACCTTGTGGTCTGTCACGTTAGCGTTAAACGCGGTGACAAGGTCGGACATGTCTTGGTTGTTGACCAAAGGTTTGACCAGCTTGGGTCTGGTGGCATCGTGTCGGGCTAACGCGACCTGGTTGCGTCACAAAGGCCTATCGCGACAGCCTTTTGAATAGCATCTGGAAGGGGCAACATGACATGGTCGCGGCACTTGGCCTTGTTGCGACAAGGTTTGGAATGGCGTCCAAACCAATCGACACGATTCATGTGGCGGCGTTTGTGTTGGACGCGTTTCAGGTTCCGTGGTTGAGTTGTGTTAGCTGGGCGGTGAGGTTCTGGTGTGAACTTAGCCCAAGCTTTGTGATTATTTCTAAATATGATTTAAGGCAGTTAATCTGGTAAGATCATATAAGTATATATATCATGGTTTGTGTATGTGTCGACATTAGTTGGCTTGGAGGTCACATGGTGACTGTTGACAAGCTAAGCTTGACACTTGCATACTGTGGTTTATAATAAAGGAATGTATATCGTGGTTTGTGTGCTTACCGAGTCTGGTGGTCCGGCGCCTAATCTGGAATACCTCTTCAGTCAGGTACCCTAGCATCGGGTGCTTAGGGCATGTCCTGGTACGTGTGTACCTCTGAGGTCTAGTCGTCTTCCTGGACACCCTCACTCCAGAGTTTGAGTTGTACGTCCGGCTGAGGGAAAGACAACTGTGGGCAGCGACTTGTGTTTGTGGGTGTGCAGTCGCTTGTAGCGCACTCGTGGTTGGGGGTACGAACACTAGTAGTCGACACTGATCCCTAGCTAGTCCTGTTCCAGTGCCTCACTTTAGGGTTCTTGGCCGGAGTCCCTAAAGGTGTCAGGCTTGGGCCTGCGGGGTGTGTGACCTATGCGTTGTGGTGTTTAGCTGGTCTCCACTGTTCTTGGTTTGTTGTGGATCGAAAGTTGGACCTTCCGTCCGTGACTACGAGACTAAGAGGTAGTTCTTGTGCTTTGTTGTCCGGGTTGGATACTGGCGTCATGAACCAGTATTCCGTTCCCGAGTGGTGGCATCGTCTCCGTACCAACTCGTGTTTGACCACTGGTTGTGGTTTGTGTGTGAACCGCCGGTTAAGGTTATAACCGTGAAACCGTTAACCGTTGTGGTGTGCCCTGGAGGTGGCGTAGTTCTGTGGTTCAGTGTTGTACCTCGTGGTAGCAGGTACATGTACCCCTTGTGGGTAGAGTTGTGTTGTGGTATGTGAGTCCGATCTCAACTGGTGTTGAGGCGAGACCGTGCATACTGTGGAGGTCTTGTGGTGTGACTCTCCACGTGTTAAATAGATTGGTTTCTGATTACGATGGGGTTTACGGGTGTTGGATGGTTGTCGCCAATCCCGATGCTCCGTGTGTGTTGGTTAGCCTGTGAGACCATAGCCTAGGCAGTGGTTTGTCGGTGAGGCTTGTGGTCGAGGTGTTTTAGTTGAAGGGTGGACTAGCGGTGTTTAGCTAGTCTTGTGTTTTCCCCTTTACTTTTCTAGGACCGGGGTTTAGCTGATGTGTTTATGATCAGTTGTAGTTTAACATGCTTGTGTGTGCATGTTATGTCTTAGTTGTCGGTATTGCCAGTGAGACCCTTTGGGGTTGAGGTCTCTCGTGTGGTTGTTGTTTCTTTGTGGGAGGTCCCTACTGAGCCAGTGACGTGTTGAGGCTCACTCCCTTACAGTTTGTTTCAGGTATTGGCCGACTTAGCAAGCGGTGGCTGACTTCAGCATGATTTACGCAGAGTAGTGCAGACTTGTACCACCAGCAGTAGAGTAGTTGATCGTTTGAGCTCGTGCTCCCTCGGGGTATGCCCCAGGTAGTTGTACTCTTTAATTGGACATGTAATATTGTAATTGTGGACTATTGTACTTTGTGGTTACAGCTATATACACTTGTACTTTCCTGTGTTATATACTGTATTTGTGGTCTTTTATATTCGTACTGGACACATGTTAGTGATATCCTTTACGAGACTTCGGTTCGATCGCGGGAGACAGATCTGGATATGGACCCTTATTGGGTATGAATGTCTGGGGCCGTTACACTTAGGAACACCCATAAGCTCAGGAATTAAGCTAGATAGTGATCCACTTGGCAAGAAGGTAGATCAAAAGGTTTATAAAGGCATGATAGGATCACTACTCTATCTTACTGCTAGTAAACCAGATATAATGTTCAGTGTATGTTTGTGTGCAAGATTTCAAGCTGATCCTAAAGAATCACATGTTCATGCTGTTAAAAGAATCTTTAGATATCTTATAAACACAAGTAAATTAGGTTTATGGTATCCCAGATGTTCTGATTTCAAATTAATTGGATATAGTGATGCTGACTATGCTGGATGCAAAATAGATAGAAAAAGCACCAGTGGTACTTGCCAAATACTTGTAGGTTGCTTAATTTCTTGGTCTTCTAGAAAGCAGAATTCAGTGGCATTATCTACAACAGAAGCAGAATACATTGCAGCTGGAAGTTGTTGCACTCAACTGCTGTGGATCAAACACCAATTGGAAGACTATGGTCACACACTTTAAGAAATTACAATGTTGTGTGGCAATACAAGCGCAATTAATCTGACCAAAAATCCTATCCAACATTCAAGGACAAAGCATATTGAGGCTAGACATCACTTCATCAGGGACCATGTAAGTAATGGTGATATTTTACTTAAGTTTGTCTCTACAGAAAATCAACTTGCTGATATTTTTACTAAACCTCTTCCTGAAGATAGATTTACATCTATTAGAAGAGAAATCGGTATGTGTAATCCTGATTAAATCACTGTAAAATTTTCATGTTTGAATTGTATGTTAAGAACTCACTATGAAATTCTCTAAGTCTCAATACTGCGACTCATGAAGTCGGAGTGGAGACTACGACTTCTCAAAGTCAGAGTCTACTATGACTCATGATGAGGGAAGTGTGCTCTGCGACTTTTATAAGTCGGATGTAAAAAATTCGACTGTTTACAGTCGGAGTCTATATAAATGCTCTCATTAAATTAATATAATAAATGGTAATAATTTTTAAATTTAAAGGAGTATTTATTACGTAACGGTACTTCTCTTTAATCCCCACCGTTCATCTCCTCATCCTTGGGCAGTTACAACTCTAACTTCTATATTAGAACATCCATTCCCTTTTCCAAAGCACCCTTTCAAACTCTCTCTGACTCTCTTGTCGTCTTCTTCCTCTTCCCGCGTACAATGTTCATCTTCTCCGGCAACCGTCTTTTGAGCAACTCCAAAGCTCTCATTTTCTCTGAAGAAAGGTAAGATCTTTGAATACTAAACTGCATTTCTTTCACTCCTTTGATAGTCTCCCAAGTCTTCTCCATCTCCTTCTGTCTAGATGGCATCATCTAAGGCTCCGGAAGGAACTCAGTTCACTCTTGAACAACTCCAGCGCCTATACTCTGCCAAATTCTCTATCTGTCCAGGGAAAGTTGTAGACTTTTCTCAGTTGTATGGTAGCTTAGTATGGGTAGAAGAAACCCTAGTTGCGATGGGTTGGACTAGACTGTGTCAGATTTCTGAGCCCACGATTGAGAATGCCCTTAAGGCTTTCTTTGTCACCCTTCAAGTCTCCTCAGAGAGTTCAGTTACAGGCTATGTGAAAGGCACCAAAGTTACAGTTTCTGAAGATCTACTAGTGGAACTTTTGGACTGTCCCAACTCCAGGCATAAGCTTAGTAAGATAGTCCCTATGGATAAACAGAAAATGGGCATCATTGGAAGTCTGGGGATAGTAAGCAAGAAAGGTCTGTTAGTCAATGAGTTGTCTGCAGAGAAGAGGATCATCCATTCAGTCATTACAAATATCATCACACCAAGGGCCGGGACCCATTCCTCCATAACTGTCAGAGATGGTAGTTTATTGTTTTGGGCTATTCAAAGACATAGGGTCAACCTGCCAGTAGTTATTTTCGAAAAGATGATAGCCTCTAAGAATTTGCAGGAGTCCCTTCCTTATGGACCACTGCTTACCTTGATTTTAAAGAGATATTAAGTTGATCTGAGTGGTGAAATTTCTGTGGGAGTAAAAGATAAGATTGGCTTGTCCACTTTGAGAAGAAGCCACTACTCTTTGGTCAACAGAAGTCAGATTTTATGGGTTAAGGATTTTGTGCCCCAGTGCACCCATGAGATTTTCCTGATGAAACACAAGATTCCTCTTCCATTCCAGCCAGTCTGCAAGAAGCTGAAGTTAGAGAAGATAGAGGAGAGGCCTCTACTCAAGATCATCAAGTACAGCAACAAGAAGAAGAGCAACAAGGGATTCAGCAACAACAAGAGCAATTCCATCAAGAACAAAGTTCCTGCCTCATCTCCAGGGCATGATACACCTAGAGAGACCATCAATCAGGTACTTAGAGATCTGAGAGGAAAAGGAGTAGCACAAGAACAAGAAGTTTTTCCCAATTCTACTCCAGTTTTGCCAGAATTTGAAGAAGTGCAACATCATTCCTCCCCTTCACATTTTGAGACCTGGCCAAGGTCTCAGGGGGAGAGTAGTAATCATATGAATATGATCATGGATCTACTGACAAAGCAACAAGAGAGCTTGTCAGTCCTACATATGCAAGTTGAATTTATTGATGTCAAATTTGATGCTATGGCTGAGGAGGTCCAGCAGATGAAGGACCTATTGCTTCAGTTAGTGTGCCAACATGGCACCAAGCAGCCTTCTCGACCACCATCTTCTCATCCAGAAGAGCAGCAGCAAGAGCAAGAGAAGTAGTAGCAGCCTGAGCAAGAGTAGTAGTTGGAACAGCAGCAGCAGCCTGAGCCAGAGCAGCCCTCAGTAGCAATTGTGGAAGATCAGCAGAAGCCGGAGCAACAACAGCAATCTTCAGTAGCAGTTGAGTCAGAGCAGCAGCAGCAGCAGGAGTCTAGGCTTAAGAGGCCCCTAGAGTCTCTAGGTGTAGCAACCTGGATTTTTCGAAAAAAAAAATTAATAATAATAAAAATAAAATCAATTAGAAAATTAAATAAAAGATAATAAATAAAACCCATTAAATGAAAAGAAGTAATGGGCTTTGTTAAATAGACCCATTAGAAATTAGTGGGCCAAAATAGAGATTTTTAAAAGGGGAATAATAGAAAAATACCCTAAATTCGTAACTAAATTATTACTTAAATAGAAAAGGGGTATTTAATGCATTAAATAGCTAGATTGAGTTAGATTTGGATTCCTAAAGCTACCCTAATAGGTTGGCCACGAATTTGGGTCCCAACCTAACCCAAAATAGAAGTTCTCATGCTTAGAAAGGGGAGAGGAAATAAGAAATCCTGAAATTTAATAGGAATTAGAGTCCTATTAGGAATTAGAAATACAAGAGACATAAATACTCTCTTTAAACCCCCATGGCCGGCCCTAGCTCGTTGACAAGGGTTTCTGGACCAGGAAGAGAGGTCAAGGAGGAGGAGAACTCATGGGGAGAAGGCTCTCTCAAGCCATCAACCCCGTTCTTCAAGTTCTAACCCTAGAAGAGTAAAACGACCAAAGGTAGGCATTCTCACGAGCAAAACTAAATCAATTTTGTCTGTAGGTTGATCTAAACCTCAGGAACAAAATCCCTTTGGTTTCATAATTTTTCATCGAGTCAATATTTTCTTCTTGATTTTTCATGTTCTGTACTCATCATGACCCCGAACCCTCTTCTTAATTCTTGTTCTCCTTGTATACTCAACCCTATGCCACGAGATTTTTATTGTAGGAACTGATGCATGTTAGGCATCTTTTGCCCCTAAAAGCCCTAATTTTGATTCATCCTATCTTGCGAATTAAATCGTTGATCTTAACTATGTACTGTTTCAAGTTCATCATGAATACCCATGTTTAAAGCATGTCTAAACCCTGTCTGTTTTCAAATTCCTATTTACTGTAAGTACCCATGCATGTCTAGATCAATTTATAACTAGTTTCATGATTTTTCATCGCTTGTACAATTAGTTATGATTTTCTAAATCACCCTATGTCAAAATGGGTAAGTTCTGGCCCGCAATCCAATGTAATGTCCTTTCCCAGTCGGACTCGGGCGCAGACCCTGTGAACGTGACGGCCCGATAGGCCGTGTTCACAAGGCCATCGCGACAGAGCCTGCTGTCGCGATCTGAACACGACAGGGCCTGTCGTCACAATCTGCTGCCCGATCTGACGAGCCCGTCGCGACCTTCACACGACCCCGTCACGATCTATCTGCCTGAACCCATGAACCCTTCGCGACCTGTACAAGACCTCATCGCGAACTCAGTTGACCCCGTCATGACCCTCATTAGGGTACGTCGCGATCTGAGTTTTTGCATAAAAAACCCCAAAATTCGATGCTCTGACTCTATACAGTGCTTGTACACTTTGTTAACAGTCATATACACAGAAAATTACACTTGTCATAAATCAAATATTTATGTGTAAAATACATGCACATGATCTTTCTCTATCTATAATTTCTCTTAACATATGCACACACTTCAACCATCTAATATGGCTTAATTTGGCATGAAAATATTTCATAATGTATCTGGTAATTTATGTAATTAAATTGCCAAATTTTAAATAAGACTTGTCTTCGTTTTCTCGTGATGTTTTGGGATACCGTTACCGACGCTCCACTGGTTTAGAATTCCTCTAGAACGTCGAGTGGGAAATAGTGTCGTGTTGAATGCTAGATACAATAACCACATACATGTGTCCTAGTGTGCATTCCAAGGTGGCATAGATCTTTAGTGCACATTAGTTTCTTCGTGCCAGATTAAGTGTTAAAAGTTCATGCTCGTGCATACTTGTTTGCGTGCTATGGCCATCCTGCGTTCTTGCAAATAAGTGACATCCTGCGTTCTTTCAAAACTATTGACATCCTGCGTTCTTGCAACTAAGTGATATCTTGCGTGCTTGTACACATTGCTCTACTGCTAGTTATTTCTTGTTACACCTTTCTAGATCTTGTTCAATCTATCTCGTTCACATGTCATGCTTAATGGTTTTTATCGTCATGCATATCTAGATATTCGTGCTTGCCTAGTTCTTAAATTATTAATCACTTATATCATTGCCTACATATTGAGATATAAATCTTACTGGCTAGTTTGCTCATTCCCTACTTTTCAACATCATAGGTGACATTGATGAAGAAGCCGAAGGACAAGACTATGAGGGGAATGCATCCGAGTGATGAGTGTTCCAACACAGTATCTGTCATTAGTTGATTTAAGTGTAGTGGATGTAGTAGTAGTGAGGAAGTTCAGACTCATGTAATTTTCCCTTTTCTTGAGTCATTATTAGTTTGAAGTCAATGAAGTTGTATTTGACATTATGAGTTAATGAAGGAGAGTTGATTATGTTCATAATATGGGCCCTATTCTTATGTTTATGTTGATACACATCTAGTGCTTGCTAGCTAGAGGCTTATTTGTCAACTGCTCACGTCTCGGAATATCGATTTTGAATCTCCAATATTTCTGTTACATAATTCTCAGGATGTGACATCTACACTCAAAGTTCTTATACAGAAGAAATAGCTAATCGAGCATTTTAATGAAAATTGTCTTTATTAATGAGAAAGAGTGATCTAGGTTATTAAGATTATGTTTTGATTTGACACTATTTCTGCGCTGGGAAATAGTGTCGTGTTGAATGCTATTGCTATACTTTGTGTTATTTATGCTATGGCCATCTTGCTATTTGTGCTATACTCGACACTCTTGTTGTGACGGACCACATTGTTCAAACCCGTTATCCGGATAACGAGTCTGACGCGACTCCGCCTCCCGCGAATGAGCCAAAGCTTTGCAAGGGATATCATTCACACATGTCCGTAGAAATATAAAGGAAACAACTAAACAGAAGGGCATACCTTGAAATTCAAAAGCTATTCCATCAGGTCTACAAAACCTGACCCTCTTCTTTCTACAATCTACCAAAGCACCATAAGCCTCTAACCAATCCATACCCAGAATCAAATCATACTCCTTCAAAGACAAAGCATACAACTTTGCCGGCAACTGATTCCCATGAATCATAATTGGAACCTCATCTAAGTAACAGGAAGTAAGCATAAAATCACCGGTAGGAACCTCAACCACCAATTCACACTGCCTTTCTTCTATGGGATGAGCCTGACTATCCAATAAATCTTCAGAAATAAATGAATGAGAAGCACCCGGATCAATTAATATTCTACCTGAGAAATCAAAGATCGGTAATATACCTTCAATGAGATTTGATGCTTCTGCCTGTGCCCTGGTGATTGCCATCACCCGACCTCGACCTCCTCTCTGATAAGGGGTTCCTCTGCCTCTCTCTGCTGACGGTTGATATGTCTGTTGCTGCTGCTGAGTCCCTCTACCATAACCATATCCTCGAGACGGACAATCCCTGGCATAATGTCCTGGCTGACCACAAGCATAACATATGACCTCCCGAAAAGTTGCAGGCTGACCTGCGGTACTTTGCTGGGACTCCTCTGGAACCGGTGGCCTGTAGCCACACCCCTGCTGAAAACCACCCTGTTGGAAACCCGGTTGCCTGCCTCTGCCTCGTCCTCCTCCTTGGAAGAATTTATTGATCTGTTTGCCCCACTTTGCTATCCCAGACGATGATGCTCCTGAGGGTGCCTTTCCTTTGCTGATGCCCTACGACTGCTGGGGAAGTCGGAAGCTGCCTGAACCTCCACCCTGAGACTGACTCTGCCTAGCCTGCAAAGTCCTCTCCAACACGGCTGCCCGCTGTGCCGCCTCCTCTATTGTTCTGCACATTAGTGGAGCTACTGCATCCTACAACTCGGACCTCAAACCCCTAATAAAATACTCTACCATTATTGCATGATCGGTCACCACATAAGGGGCATATCTACTCAATGCCATAAATCTCATCTGATACTCCAGCACAGACAATCTCCCTTGCTGCAAAGTTCTAAACTGCTCCTAATCCTCTTCTGGATGCATCTGTATATAACACAAAACCACCACTACCTGAAGGAATTTCTAATATGTGTGTTGTAGTAAGCCTCTTTTTAATGTAGCATATTGACTATTCGGATAGTCTTATATCCGTTGTGGTGGCCAGTGTGTGGCCCACATTGTGAGTAGCAGGTGCTTTCACAGGTTTCCGGAGCGTTGTGGGCCGGCTGGTTGGCCCAAAGCGTAGGTTTGTCCTCTGTCCCTGAACGCGACAGAGGGACGCGTCGCGTTCTCATCGCGACACCCGGGGACGTCGCGTTCTAGTTGCCGCTATTTTGGCTCGTCGTCCGCATGCACGCCGCGTGTCGCGCGCGGGGCGGGCATGCTGACGTCGACAGGCGAATCGCGACGGGCAGCCGCGTCACGACCTGGTTACGATGTAGCGATACGTCGCGTTTGTTGCCCGGTTGGCTAACCCAGAGGGGGGGGTGAATGGGTCTTTAAAAAATTTATCTGATAAAAACCTGAACTCAAACAAACATAAAGAGTTCTTGAAAGGGATTAGTAATGGTTAGTAAAACAACAATCACACAAAGAAGACAATCACACAACACACAGATTTATCCTGGTTCGGATCTCCTCTCCTTAGGAGTCCTACGTCCAGTCCCTGAGCAATCCTCAGGATTTCACTAACTGGGTACAGTCCCCCTATGGACAAAAACAACCACCCAGCTTAGCTGGTCTTCCTTCACCCCTGAAGGGAACACAACACCCTGGCAACACCAGGTCTTCCTTCACGCACGAAGGGAAAAAACACCACCCTGGAAACCACCAGGTCTTCCTTCACACACGAAGGGAATAACACAGGAAAATTCTTGAGAGAAAAAGACTAGCCCCTAGATCAAGCTTTTACAAAACTCAATCTGAAGCTACAAGCACTGAGAGACGAAGATCTACACAAAGTGCACTCTCTCAGAACTAAACTAGCTCTTCCTTAATTTTTCTTCTCACAGCACAGGGAGCTAAGAGCCAAGATCGAAAAGACTGAATTTCTGGCTCTAGAGAAAAATTTGAAGACTTGAAAGCTGCAGAGTTCTAGCCGCTCTTCAATATGAATTGAATTTCTCTCTTGTTCATTGTTGTCTTCCGAGCTTCATCTTGTATTTGTATCTCGATTTGAATGAGGACAAGGAGATGACCGTTGTCTCACAGCTTTGGTGTACGTTAGACTGAAGGTTTTGTGGAAGCTTCCTGTCAACAGTCTTTTGTTCTTTGGAGCACGCAAAGAGATAAGATCTTCTGAGTTTGCTTGTAGTTCCTTCTGTGTCCGTTGTTGTAGGATAGTACATCCTTAAGGTTCTGCAAGGTTGAGCTTTAATGGTAGACAGCTATACTATCTCCAGATGTCAATCAACGTCAAAGCAGATAGACACAAATATAGTAGTAATACTTTATCGTTCTAAAAGATGCATGCAGAGTATACACAGAATGGAAGATATGTTCTGTGTCCATGCAGAGATACGTTCAGTCTTTATTAAATGCATGGCAGTCAATCAGACGAGATGCGACTTTGACTATTCAACGTAGATTAAATCAAGGAAAAACGTTTAATTAATGGAAACATGACTTATGCAGTCGTTGTGAAAATCTGATAGAATCGTTATGATCAAGTTGCTGTAGACTGATAAGAAGTCGTTATGATAACTTATGAAATCGTTATCACAACCAAGTCGTTCTATAACAGATGATAAAAGAAATCGTTATGAAACATGGCAAGTCGTTGTAGCTCTCAAAAGAAATCGTTATGAAAACTTACGAGTCGTTATGACGAGCAAGTCGTTATAACTTCTGAAGAAGTCGTTACGATAACTTACAGAGTCGTTATAATGAGCAAGTCGTTATAACTTCTGAAGAAGTCGTTACGATAACTTACAGAGTCGTTATAATGAGCAAGTCGTTATAACTTCTGAAGAAGTCGTTACGATAACTTACAGAGTCGTTATAATGAGCAAGTCGTTATAACTTCTGAAGAAGTCGTTACGATAACTTACAGAGTCGTTATGACGAGCAAGTCGTTATAACTTCTGAAGAAGTCGTTACGATAACTTACAGAGTCGTTATGACGAGCAAGTCGTTATAACTTCTGAAGAAGTCGTTACGATAACTTACAGAGTCGTTATAATGAGCAAGTCGTTATAACTTCTGAAGAAGTCGTTACGATAACTTACAGAGTCGTTATAATGAGCAAGTCGTTATAACTTCTGAAGAAGTCGTTACGATAACTTACAGAGTCGTTATAATGAGCAAGTCGTTATAACTTCTGAAGAAGTCGTTACGATAACTTACAGAGTCGTTATAATGAGCAAGTCGTTATAACTTCTGAAGAAGTCGTTACGATAACTTACAGAGTCGTTATGACGAGCAAGTCGTTATAACTTCTGAAGAAGTCGTTGCGATAACTTCAGAGTCGTTATGACGAGCAAGTCGTTATAACTTCTGAAGAATATTATGGCTCTTCTGAAAAAGATGTATGTAAGACTTACCACAAATGCTTGACTTTCTTTGGGTAATTCCTGTGCTTATGGCTAGATAAACAAGGTTAGAGAAACTTTTGACAGTGTTTTGTTTATCACCAAAATAGGCAAGTAATTAATTTAAAAGTACATGGGGATGGACTGTTCATCAATCTCCCCCTTTTTGGTGATGACAAAACTATGATCAATATTTAAGTAGTACTGAGTATTAAACATGAATTAAAGTACTTGAGTCATGATTCAGGAATGTGTCAGACACAAGTAGGTAATCATTCTCCCCCTTTTTGTCATTAAGCAAAAAGCAAAAGGAAAGAGACAAAGAATAAGAGACAATGAGGAGAAGGAGCACAATCCATTCAATTAAGATTGAGGAGGTACAGGCAAATAATAAGCAGGAGAGAGAAGGGAGGCATAATGAGAAATAGCTTCCCAGGCTTGCTCTTCCTGACGCTTGAAGAATTGCCTAAAGGCACCGCTCTCAATGGAGAAGGATGGTCCCATGATTGGAGCCATCTTGGATAGATAGAGGCTGCGCTGCTTGGTAAGAAACAGGTCATACTCGTCTGGATCCATGGAGGAGCAGGTGATGATTGTTTTACCAAAACTTGCACAGGCAAGAAACTGATCCATGGTGACAGGGTAGAAAATCTGTTTGTCCTTGAGTTCCTGGCGAAGAGCTAAAAACACTTTGTATCTTTCAGCCCAAACGTGGTAGGGATCAAAGACCAGCTGGATTGAATTCATATCCAAGAAGGTTGCAGGAGAGATAGGAGCTTTCCCTTCCCTGGCTTGAGCAGCATTCAGATGTGCTAGCTGCTGAGCAGACAGAGAGTAAAACTTGGACCAATCGGAGGCATTCAGCCTTTCACATTCTGAGAGGAGAGGGGCAAGGACAGCAGAGTTGACAAACCCTCTATGGTATTCCCGGAAAAGAAATCTAGGAAAACCAACCTGAAGGCCTTTCTGAATCTTGATTCTGCCCATAACCCTTGCAAAATGCTCAAAAACGATGGAACCAACCGAAGATTCCATAATCAGGAAATGAATCTGAGGCAGGAAAATCTCTTCAGGTAAATTAAGAGTGGCAAAATCTACTCTGATTTCCTCAGACTGCTCAGAGTGGGTTAGGACCTTGATGGCTCTCTTGAACTGGCTGAGCTGAACTTCAGGTAAATTGTTGAGATACCTGTAGTTGTTGAATGTTTGGAAATGCCTGACCAGCTTGATGAGCTTCTGAATGGCAGGAGCCCAGGTGTTCTGGTGGTGAAACTGAAACCACTCAGAAAGGGTCAAGGAGTGATCCCTGGGTGGAAACCTTGCTGCCTTAGCCTGAAGGAAGCGACTGTACAGATCTTTATGAGATTTAGCCCATTGCTCCTCAGTTTTGGAGTGGGCTGAGGAGAAGATTTTGGATTTGTCGGCTTAGACAGAGGAGTATAGGGAAGAATAACATCTAAATGGTCAGAGAGGTTAAGAAAAGGAAGATTGTGAAGAGTGGCAAAGACAACCTTTTGAAGGTATTCTTTGTACAGAGAGGTATGCTTGTGGGTGACTGTAAGAGAAAACCACAAGGGAGGGTAAAGAGGAGATGTGGAGGAAGAAAGCTTTCGTTTCTTGGAGACAGTACTGGAAGAGTCTGTCTTGGAAAGGTGGTCACCTACCTTTAGCACAGATTTAAGAATGACCTCTTCAAACTCATCCTTGATTTTATCAAGAAAGGGTGAGTCGACTTGGACATCTGTAGGAATAATAGTGATAAAGGAGGGAGGTGCAGGGGGGTTCAGAAATGCATCAGAATTGAGAGATCCTACTTCTGGAAGTGAAGATGTACCAGAAGAGGATGAGGCTCCAGCTGAGGATGCTGGAGGGGCCTCAAATTCTTGAGCAGAGGAAAGATGAGAAGTAGAAGAAACAGGAGAGGATGTGATGGGATGAGGAGGAAAAGGTGTGGGAGAGGAAATGGGCCTGGATCTGGGCTTTTTGAAGGGAGGTGGAGCAGGTGGAGCTGTGGAGTTAGAGGGTGGAGAAGGAGGAATGGGAGTGTTGGTAGAAGTGGGAGCAAGGGGTGGAGGATCTGAAACCACTTCTTCAGGCAAGGGAGGCAACGGATCCAACACTGCCGGCCCTGGTGGCCCTGATTCCATCACAACTGGCCCTGATGGCCTTGAATCTTCAGCTGGCACTGATGGCCCTGACTCTTCAGCTGGCCCTGACTCTTCAGCTGGCCCTGTTGGCCCTGACTCTTCAGCTGGGGCTTCTGCTGCTGCTGCTGACTGCCCGGAGGGCTCAGGTACACTTGAGTGAGGCTCCTGAGCTGCTGGAGGAGCAGGAGCTTGAGCTCCAACTGCCTGAAGGATGTCAGATAGCAAATTCTTCATGGTCCCCATTTCCTGATGAAACCATGTCATGGCAGAGCGAATCTGAACCAATTCCTTGCGGGCTGAAGCTTGGCTTAGAAAGATGGAATTCACATCAGTCTGAAGTGAGCAAAGCAGCTCACCCTGAGCATCCAACCTCTCAATCACAGGTTTTAAATTGATGATAATCTTTTGCTTGACCTGTCTTTCAAATGGTGCATCAGCTAAAAGGGGTACTTCAGGAGCTATATCTTTCTCTTTGCCCTTTGTAGCTGGAGGAGGTGGATTATTGTCCTCATCAGAGCTTGATGAACTAGCTGTCTCCCCTTCTCTGGCATCCAAATTTTCAGACTCTCTCTGGTCTTCCTCCTGATCGCTGGTGGCTGGAGGTGCAACATCTGGTGTCTCTTGGGATTGCTCCCCCTCAAGTGGAGCATCTTCTGCAACTGCACCAGTCTCCCCCTGACAGGGAGCATCCATTTCCATTGAATTATCCTTAGGATTTTGCTGCTCTTCTTCTACTGGACCGTCTACAAAGATGTGGCCTGATGCCACAGACTGCTCCATAACAGGCAGGATGTCTTCAGGAAGAATGTCCTCAATTCTCCTTTCAACAGGAGGCACAACTGGATCTGCTGTAGCTGGCCTGTCTTCCTCTGCCCTCACTGCTGTTGCTGCCTCTGACTGATTTCTGGCCATAGATGGCCCTTCCTGCTCTGTTTCTACAATGACTGGAACAGAACCTGATTCCAGTGGCAATTCGGGCATCACAGAATCTGCCTCTGACTGGGTTTGAGTAACTGAAGGCTCACCAATGAGACCTTCACCTTCTGCAACTGAAGCCTTGAACCAGACCCCATTGACTACTGAAAAACCGCTCTTCTTTAAGTTTCTGGACCTGATAGCTTGGCCCATCTTCTCCACAACTGCCCCTGAGACATCTACACCGAAGTGTCTGAAGATTCTGGTGAGTAAATGGGCATAGGGAAGGGACACATTCAACTTGCTTTTAGTGTCCCAAATCTGCTCCCTGGCAAATTTCATTCTCTCCATCATCACTGCGGCCATATTGATTTCCTCATTTTAATGGCCCAGTACATCAGATCGGAGTCAGCCTTAGTGCAAGCGGAGAAGGTTGCACTTCGGGGAACCAAAATCTGACAAACGATAAAGTGAAGGAGGCGGTTGAAGGCACTTAACTGATTGATATCTAGCTTGCCATCCCTCATCTTGAACCCTGGCCCAACAATCCCCAAACCCTTTTCTTGGGTATCTACAGAATGAATTCCACTGAAGCCCGATATGCTTACTCCAAATAGCATCCTAAGCAATTCCTGGTCGATTCTGATTACGGTGCCCTTGACTGAAGAAACGAGGGCCCCATCTTCTTCTGTTCTTAAGCATACAAAGAACGCCTTTACCAGGTCCGGATAACTTACCTCTGAGCAAGTGGTAAGCCCTTTCCACTTCATCTGGTCGATCTTCTCAATGAGGCTGCTCATTCCATTTTTCTGCAGATCTGAAACATCTACTTCCTTGTGACCACAGAGCTTTGTCTTCACAAAGGTGAAACGCTCCTCCTGCGCTGGGGAGAGGTATTCGGCGCTGTAGCCACCCACACTTCCGGCAATAGCTGGTGCGGCCATGGATTCAGGTGGGAGAAGGTTTGAAGGGGTGACGAGAAGGGTGATGAGAGGAAACCCTCAAACGATTTCGCGGGAAGGAGATGGAAGCTTCAAATTTGCAGAGGGTAGAGGCAAGAGTCGCTAGGGCATCGGCTCATGCGTCGGGACGAAAGAGGGGAAAAAGTGAATGAGGAAGAGGAATCGTTAACGCATCGATTTAAAGAAAATAAATGCTCCAAAAGGTGAGGCGTCAGAAAACGACAAGCGAGGTTGACCGCCTTGAAGACTATGACTTATCGGACGGAACGCTTAAACTGAGACTTTTGAATTGATTTTGACACAGAAGAGAGAGAGAGAGAACCTTCTTAAATTCTGAGAATTTTTATACCAGCTTTAAATGAAGATCTTTTCACAAAATACACATGCCTAACTCCCTTCTAAGAGATGTAAATCTCTCTTCAGGTAAGGCCTTTGTGAAAATATCTGCTAGCTGATTATTTGTATCAATAAACGATATTTCAATATTGCCATTTGCTACATGATCACGAATAAAATGATATCTGACCTCAATATGTTTGGTCCTGGAGTGCTGAATTGGATTTTTGGTGAGGTTGATAGCGCTGGTGTTGTCACATAGCAGAGGAATTTTCTTGACTTTGAGTCCAAAATCCTCAAGTTGTTGCTTTATCCATAAGAGTTGTGTACAGCAACTTCCAGCAGCTACGTACTCGGCTTCAGCTGTAGATAGTGCTACTGAATTTTGTTTCCTTGAGGACCATGAGATTAAACACCCTGCAAGAAATTGACAGCAACCACTGGTGCTTTTTCTATCTACCTTGCATCCAGCATAATCAGCATCAGAATACCCTACTAATTTTACATCACAGGAGTTTGGATACCATAGTCCTAGATCATGAGTCCTGGCTAAGTATCTGAAAATCCTTTTGACAGAAATTAAATGTGATTCTCTAGGGTCGGCTTGATATCTAGCACACATGCATACACTAAATAATATATCAGGTCTACTTGCGGTTAGATAAAGTAATGAACCTATCATACCTCTGTAGATCTTTTGATCTACTTTCTTACCATCCTTGTCATTGTCCAACCTAGTTGATGTACTCATTGGTGTTGACAGTGGCTTGGTGTTTTCAAATCCAAATTTCTTTAGCAGTTCTCTGGTGTACTTTGCTTGACAGATGTGAATTCCTTCCTTTCCTTGTTTGATTTGAAGTCCAAGGAAGTAGTTGAGCTCTCCCATCATACTCATCTCAAATTCCCCCTGCATTAGCTTTTCAAAATACTTGCACAAGGATTCATCAGTAGATCCAAAGATGATGTCATCCACATAAATTTGAACCAACAGTATATTTTTGGCTTTTGTTTTTATAAAAAGAGTGCTATCTACTTGACCTCTATTGAAACCATGTTTTGTGAGAAAAGAACTAAGTCTTTCATACCAGGCTCTAGGTGCTTGTTTTAAACCATATAGAGCCTTATGCAACTTAAAAACATGATTCGGAAAGTCTGTATCATCAAAACCCGGCGGTTGTTCCACATAAACTTCTTCTTTTATAAAACCATTTAGAAATGCAGATTTAACATCCATTTGAAATAACTTTAAATCTAATGCAGAAGCATAAGCTAGTAGCATTCTAATGGCCTCAAGTCTAGCCACTGGTGCATAGGTTTCATCAAAATCTATGCCTTCCTCTTGACAATAGCCTTGAGCCACCAGTCTGGCCTTGTTTCTTAGAATTACACCAGATTCATCCAATTTGTTTCTGAACACCCATTTAGTGCCGATCACAGGATGGTCTGATGGTCTAGGAACAAGTGACCATACTTGGTTTCTCTTGAATTGATTTAATTCATCTTGCATTGCTATTATCCAGGATTCGTCAGTTAGGGCTTCATTGACTGTCTTAGGCTCTAATTGAGAAACAAAGGCGAGGTAATCACAAGGAATCAAGTTACCTCTTGTTCTTACCCCTACCGATGGATCACCAATAATGTTTTCAGGTGGGTGATCTTTCTTGTATCTCCATTCCTTTGGAAGAGATTCATGAGAAATTTCTTCTTGTTGCATTTCTTCCAGAGGCGGATCATCCTTATCTTCAAGTGATGTGTCTTTCAGTTTATTGGACAGTTCATCTGCGTCATCGATATCACTCTCTACTTCCTTTCTCAAGGAGGGATTAGTTTCATCAAAAATAATGTGTACAGACTGTTCAATCAATAAAGTACGTTTATTAAATACTCTATAGCCTTTGGGTTTAGAGGTGTACCCCATGAAGATGCCTTCATCTGATTTGGCATCCAACTTACCAATATCCCTTTTTCCGTTGTTGTGAATAAAGCAAGGACATCCAAAAGTTCTGAAATGGCTGATCTTTGGTTTCTTCCCTTTAAACAGCTCATATGCAGTCTTCTTCAGGATTGGCCTGATCATGACTCTGTTGACAATGTAGCTGGCTGTGTTGACTGCTTCTGCCCAGAAATATCTTGGTAACTCATATTCACAAAGCATAGTTCTTGCCATATCCAAGAGAGTTCGGTTCTTCCGTTCGGCTATACCATTTTGCTGCGGTGTCCTTGGTGCTGAGAAATTGTGCTGAATTCCTTGATCATCACAGAATCTAGCAAACTTTTCATTTTGGAACTCACCACCATGATCAGATCGAATGGATACTATGCTGAACTTCTGATCTTTCTGGATTTTTCTGCTGAAACTAACAAAATTATCAAAAGTGTCATTTTTATGTTCTAAGAAAGATACCCATGTGAATCTTGAGTAGTCATCTACTATAACAAATCCGAAATTCTTTCCTCCAAGACTGGTAGTTCTCATTGGCCCAAATAGATCCATATGTAGGAGCTCTAAGGGTTTTGAGGTGGTCACCACCGTCTTTGACTTGAAGGAACTCTTAGTGTGCTTTCCCTTAGCACAAGGTCTGCAAACACTTTCTAATTTACCATTGATTTTCGGTAGTCCTTCCACAAGGTTTCTCTTTCTGAGCTTGCTCATGCCATCCAAGCTGCAGTGGCCTAACCTTCTGTGCCACAGATCGGTTGATTTGTCTTTGCTGGCTGCCAGACACACATTTTGCTCTTTGAGTTCTTCAAGGTAGAGCACGTACAGATTCTTCTCTCTATTTGCTTCAAAGATGACTGCTCCATCCTTTAGTATGCTGCATTTTGACTCTTGAAATTTGATTTGATGTCCTCTATCACACAGCTGACTAATACTTATGAGGTTGTGCTTTAAACCTTTGACTAACAGTACATCTTCTATGACTGTTTTTCCTTTGCTGTTAACTGATCCACTGCCTACTACAGTTCCTTTTCCATTATCTCCATAAGTGACTGTTCCTTCTTCATCTTGAAGATGGGAGAAAAGCTTCAGGTTTCCTGTCATGTGCCTTGAGCACCCACTATCCAAATACCATTTGGATGCTCGAAGGTTAGCCTGAAATAAAGACATCAAGATTTAGGTACCCAAGTTCCTTTGGGTCCTGATGGGTCAGTATCATTATTTTTACTTTTTATTATCCACTTCTTATGTCTTGTTGGACAGGTGGATTTTAAATGTCCTAGCTTATTACAGTGATTACAACATGATGTTATTGTCACTCTTACTATGTATTTAAAATTCGCTTTATATGCCACATCTTGTTCTGGAGTGAACTTAGGAGTTGGATATTTTTCTGGATAGATTATTTCTTCTTCATTTTCTGGCGGTATGTAACCTAAACCTCGTTTATTCTTACCAGATCTTCTAGCACCTTTTAATAATAAGGAATTCTTTCCATTTGTAAACTTTTCTAAGGTGCTTGCTAGTGTATTGTTTTCTTCATTTAATTCATTTACCGTTTTTCTTAAATCATCTGAGCTTTCCTGTTTTTCTAGGTCAATGATTTTTCTGTTCTTGTCTTTTAAGTTTTCACATAATAGTTCATTTCTTCTCTTAAGCTCAATTATTTGTTTTTCTAGTTCTTCATTTTCAGATTTTAAATCTGAGTTGGTATTTTCGAGACATGTGATATTTTTCTTGCTTAGCTTAAGTAGTTTACACACTTCTTTATACTTATCGTAGAGTTCATTAAATGCACTTTCCAAATTATCCGAATCTGAGTCATTACAGGAATCGAAAGAGGAATCAGATGTTACCTTATCCTCGGTATTTGCCATAAGAGCCAGGTTGGCTTCTTCTTCTTCACTGCTGGAGCTTGACTCACTGTCTGAGTCGCTGCTGTTGTCCCATGCAGCTGCCATGGCTTTCTTTTTGAATCTTCTGAACTTCTTGGAGCTGTCCTTCTTCTTGTGATCATTTTTCTTTAGCATTGGACAGTCTGCCTTGATATGTCCAGGTTTCTTGCATTCATAGCAAAGTGGCTCATTCCTCTTCTGATCTTTTCCATCTGGTCTCTTGAGATCTTTGTTTTTCTTGAAGTACCTCCTACCAGACTGGAACTTCTTCTTCTTTGCCAAGATTCTCTGCAATCTTCTTGAGAGCATGGCTTCTTCATCATCACTATCTTTGCTATCTTCACTGTTATCTAAGGATTCTTCTGATGAGTCCCCATTAGCTTTAAGCGCATTTGACTGCTTCTTTCTACTGGAGGATTCTCCTAGTCTTTCCATGTTTATTTCATGGGCCATGAGAGACCCGATGAGTTTTTCTACTGACATTCTCTTAAGATCATTAGCTTCTTCGATAGCTGTGACCTTTGCCGTCCATGAAGATGGCAAGGATCTGAGAATCTTCCTTACCATATCTGCATTCTCATATGACTTTCCTAGACTTGCTAGGCCATTAGTGATGTCAGTAAATCTACTAAACATTTGGGTAATAGACTCACCTGTTTGCATTTGAAATCTTTCATACTGAGTGACAAGAATGTCGATTCTTGTCTCCTTTACTTTGTCTGTACCTTCATATGTAATCCTTAACTTTTCCCACATTTCCATGGAGGATTTGCATGCTGAAACTCTGTTGAACTCCTTCTTGCTTAGAGCACAACATAGAATGCTCTTAGCTTTACAGTTCAAGGAGATTTTCTTTCTATCTTCATCTGTCCATTGTGCTTTCTCATTTGTGACGACCAGATCACCTTCTTCCACTATTGACCAGATTTGATAATCGTGGCCTTGTAGAAAGTATTCCATCCTGGTCTTCCAATACGTATAATCTTCACCGTCGAACAAAGGAGGTCTGTTGACAGACTGACCTTCGAAGTGACCTTGGGCTGCCATGGATCTTTACTCTTCAGATCGTTGGATCTTGTTCTTTGTCGAAGAGACTCGCTCTGATACCACTTGTTGCCCGGTTGGCTAACCCAGAGGGGGGGTGAATGGGTCTTTAAAAATTTATCTGATAAAAACCTGAACTCAAACAAACATAAAGAGTTCTTGAAAGGGATTAGTAATGGTTAGTAAAAACAACAATCACACAAAGAAGACAATCACACAACACACAGATTTATCCTGGTTCGGATCTCCTCTCCTTAGGAGTCCTACGTCCAGTCCCTGAGCAACCCTCAGGATTTCACTAACTGGGTACAGTCCCCCTATGGACAAAAACAACCACCCAGCTTAGCTGGTCTTCCTTCACCCCTGAAGGGAACACAACACCCTGGTAACACCAGGTCTTCCTTCACGCACGAAGGGAAAAAACACCACCCTGGAAACCACCAGGTCTTCCTTCACACACGAAGGGAATAACACAGGAAAATTCTTGAGAGAAAAAGACTAGCCCCTAGATCAAGCTTTTACAAAACTCAATCTGAAGCTACAAGCACTGAGAGACGAAGATCTACACAAAGTGCACTCTCTCAGAACTAAACTAGCTCTTCCTTAATTTTTCTTCTCACAGCACAGGGAGCTAAGAGCCAAGATCGAAAAGACTGAATTTCTGGCTCTAGAGAAAAATTGAAGACTTGAAAGCTGCAGAGTTCTAGCCGCTCTTCAATATGAATTGAATTTTCTCTCGATTTTGTCTTCCGAGCTTCATCTTGTATTTGTATCTCCGATTTGAATGAGGACAAGGAGATGACCGTTGTCTCACAGCTTTGGTGTACGTTAGACTGAAGGTTTTGTGGAAGCTTCCTGTCAACAGTCTTTTGTTCTTTGGAGCACGCAAAGAGATAAGATCTTCTGAGTTTGCTTGTAGTTCCTTCTGTGTCCGTTGTTGTAGGATAGTACATCCTTAAGGTTCTGCAAGGTTGAGCTTTAATGGTAGACAGCTATACTATCTCCAGATGTCAATCAACGTCAAAGCAGATAGACACAAATATAGTAGTAATACTTTATCGTTCTAAAAGATGCATGCAGAGAATACACCAGAATGGAAGATATGTTCTGTGTCCATGCAGAGATACGTTCAGTCTTTATTAAATGCATGGCAGTCAATCAGACGAGATGCGACTTTGACTATTCAACGTAGATTAAATCAAGGAAAAACGTTTAATTAATGGAAACATGACTTATGCAGTCGTTGTGAAAATCTGATAGAATCGTTATGATCAAGTTGCTGTAGACTGATAAGAAGTCGTTATGATAACTTATGAAATCGTTACCACAACCAAGTCGTTCTATAACAGATGATAAAAGAAATCGTTATGAAACATGGCAAGTCGTTGTAGCTCTCAAAGAAATCGTTATGAAACTTACAGAGTCGTTATGACGAGCAAGTCGTTATAACTTCTGAAGAAGTCGTTACGATAACTTACAGAGTCGTTATAATGAGCAAGTCGTTATAACTTCTGAAGAAGTCGTTACGATAACTTACAGAGTCGTTATAATGAGCAAGTCGTTATAACTTCTGAAGAAGTCGTTACGATAACTTACAGAGTCGTTATAATGAGCAAGTCGTTATAACTTCTGAAGAAGTCGTTACGATAACTTACAGAGTCGTTATAATGAGCAAGTCGTTATAACTTCTGAAGAAGTCGTTACGATAACTTACAGAGTCGTTATAATGAGCAAGTCGTTATAACTTCTGAAGAAGTCGTTACGATAACTTACAGAGTCGTTATAATGAGCAAGTCGTTATAACTTCTGAAGAAGTCGTTACGATAACTTACAGAGTCGTTATAATGAGCAAGTCGTTATAACTTCTGAAGAAGTCGTTACGATAACTTACAGAGTCGTTATAATGAGCAAGTCGTTATAACTTCTGAAGAAGTCGTTGCGATAACTTACAGAGTCGTTATAATGAGCAAGTCGTTATAACTTCTGAAGAAGTCGTTACGATAACTTACAGAGTCGTTATGACGAGCAAGTCGTTAGAACTTCTGAGAAGTCTTGCGATAACTTTCAGAGTCTTTATGACGAGCAAGTCTTATAACTCTGAGAAGTCTTATGGTCTCTTCTGAGAACTGATTTATGTAAGACTTACCACAAATGCTTGACTTTCTTTGGGTAATTCCTGTGCTTAAGGCTAGATAAACAAAGGTTAGAGAAACTGTTTGACGTGTTTTTGTTTATCCTCAAAATAGGCAAGTATTAATTAAAAGTCTGTGGATGGACTTTCATCAGCGTTCCCAATAGGCGAATCACAAGCTCTGTTTCGGCCAGGGTTTCTTAAAGCCACAGCTCGTTGGGTAACGCGACGACGCTACGATCCAACCAGGTCACGACGTGGCTGCCCGTCGCATTTGCCTTTCTACATCAGCACCCCACCCTGCGCGCGACACATGCGGCGTGCATGCAGAAGACGAGCCAACACAAGCGGCAAACCAGAACGGACGTCCCCAGGATGTCGCGATGAGAACGCGACTGCTCCCCTCTATCGTTCATGACAGAGGACAAACATGCACTTTGGGCACCAGCCGGCCCACACGCGTCCAAACCTGTGAATCCCTCTACTCACAATGTTGGCCACACACTGGCCACCACAAACGGGATATAAGATGTATCCGAACAGTCGAATTCTACCACTTGCTATATTTTAGAAACATTTTTGCTATTTCTTTCACATGCTACTGCTTCCTCTCACGCTACTTGACTCTCTCACTCTTCTTAGTTTCCTCCTGCCTGTAATACATTAATTATTTAAGCCTGCTGCCTTATTGAGATTTAAGTCCTACTTGCGTTATCGCTCACAACCTGCGTTATTTGTCGTTGTGTTCTCAGATGAGACCCGAGATGACTATACACTCAAGCGGACGGGAACGCCAAGAGTGATATCGCATGAGTACCCTACGTCCCGAGTCCTAAGCATATGTTTCGAGCGTTTTTAGTCTTTTGGCTTGATTCAATTTAATTGGGCCCTATAGAATGGCTCCGTATTAGTGGTTGTAACTAGACATTTGAAATGATGTTAATGGATTCCTTTGCCTTTTAGTATTATTCTTGTCAATTATCCTACCTATGTGAGTTGTGGTTAGAGCCAAGGGTAAATAGCTAAAATGAACTCACACACGCACGAATTAAATTTCACATCATATCATGACAATAAGTTATTTTTGTAGGAACTAAGCAACAAAGATGACTGCTGAACGTGCTCAAATGAGGGGCATGCAACAGACCATCCAAGAACTGACACGCGCAATCGTGTAAGCTACCTAAGGTGGTGGCAATAGTGGTGGTGCAGGCGACCTGCACTGAAACTTCAGAAGTCTGAACCCACCTAGGTTCAGTGGATCCACGGATCCGGATGAAGCCAAACACTGGCTAAAAGAAACGGAAAGAATATTCCGTGTCATGCAATGTGCAGCGGGGGATATGCTGCTACTAGCCACATTTCAACTCGAAAAGGACGTCCGCGCTTGGTGGGAGTTTGTTGAAGCGACCAGAGCAAATGATCAGTTCACCTAGACCGAGTTCAAAGAAGCTTTTAATTCCAAATACTTCTCGGAGCGTGTCCAAGAAAGGAAGGCTGCGGAATTCCCTGCTCTGAAACAGCGAAGCTTGACTGTGGCCGAATACGAAGCCCAATTTTCAAGACTGGCACGCTATGCTGCACACCTGGTAAACACTGAGAGAATGAAGGCTAAGCGCTTCCTCAACATCCTTAGCCTCAGTATATTACCCAACTGGCACCTCTCGACATCCAGACCTACGCCGAGATGGTGAAAAAGGCTCAACTGCTGGAAGATGCTACGGACTTCACCGACCGTATCAAAGGGAAGTTCGTGAAAAAGGAAATGACCTCGGGTCAGTCATCTGCTAAGCCAAACAATGGCAAGAAGCATCCCTTCAACATCACGGAGGGACCCAGCCAAGAAAGGAAACCTAAAGTTATTGTCCCCAACACTCAAACAAAAGGTAACTGCAAGCACTGTGACAAGCCAGGTCACACTGCGGATGAGTGCTGGAGGAAAGTCGGCGCATGTCTGCACTGTGGAAGTCTCGAGCACCGCATCCCCTAGTGCCCACTATTGAAAGAACATGAGAGGCACTTTAATGCGCTTAAGAAACAGGGTAGGCTGCAAGCCCTGCACAATGAAGAGCCCACTGAAGAAGGTGGCGTGGTAGAAGGTACTCTACAAGTCTTCTCCTTATCAGCTTTTGTTTTATTTGATACTAGAGCAACTCATTCATTTATATCTCAACACTTTGCTGATACCCTAACTGCAAAACCTATATCCATGGGTTGTGAGTTCTCTGTCACAACGCCACTAGGGAAAAAGGAGAAATTGAACAAATACTTTCCATCTATCGACGTAATGATCGGAGACCATAACCTAAAAGCCGACTTGGTGTGTATGCCCATGGAAGGCTATGATGTAATTTTGGGAGCCGACTGGTTGTCCACATATGGGGCAAGTGTCCACTGTAAGAAAGGAAAGGTTACCTTTAGTGACTTTCCTAAATTGGCATTCTCTGGGATTAGACATAAGAGACGGATGTCTCTAATCTCCGCCATCAAAGCCCACAATATGATAAGGAAAGGTTGCATTGCTTTCCTTGCGGCCGTAGTAGTGGAAAAGAAGGGTTCTAAGATAGAAGACATCCACATAGTCCAGGATTACCTCGATGTGTTTCTTGAAGATCTGCCAGGGATTCCCCCGGAACGAGATGTCAACTTCGCCATAGAGTTGATCCCTGGAGCTGCCTCGGTATCGCATCAACCGTACCGGATGTCACCTGCCGAGCTAAAGGAGTTGAGTGATGGAGCTATTAGAGAAGGGGTTCATTAGACTGAGTACTTCTCCATGGGGAGCACCCGTGCTATTCGTTAAGAAGAAAGATGGATCGATGAGACTATGCATCGACTATCGTCAACTCAATCAGCTTACCATCAAGAACAAGTATCCACTGCCTAGGGTCGATGAGCTATTCGACCAAATATCTGGAGCTCAATATTTCTCCAAGATTGATCTTCGATCTAGCTATCACCAAATGAGGATCAAGGATGACGATATCTTCAAACCGGCTTTCAGGAACAGGTATGGACATTATGAATTCGTCGTTATACCTTTTGGTCTAACCAATGCTCCTGTAGCCTTTATGCAACTCATGAACAGTATATATTGGCCATACCTTGACAAGTTCGTGGTCGTCTTCATCGACGATATCCTCATATACTCCAAGACCAAGGAAGAACACGAAGAACACCTGAAGATTGCATTGCAAGTCTTGCGAGACAACAAATTGTACGCAAAGCTTAGCAAGTGTGAATTCTGGCTCGAAAAAGTGTCCTTCTTGGGGCATGTCATCTCAAAGACGGCATCTCCGTTGATCCCTCCAAATTCGAAGCTATACTCAATTGGGAGAGACCAACCAACGTCACAGAAATTAGAAGCTTTTTAGGACTGGCTGGCTACTACAAGCGGTTCATCAAGGACTTCTCCAAGATTGCCGTTCCTCTCACGCGTCTGACACGAAAGGAGAATCCATACTTCTGGAGTAAAGAGTGTGAGAAAAGTTTCCAAACTCTTAAAGATTGCCTGACCTCAGCCCCTGTTCTCACTCTGCCAGTAGAGGGAGAAGGTTTCTCTGTCTACACCGATGCCTCAAGGATTGGGCTAGGGTGTGTACTGATGCAAAAGGAGAAAGTCATCGCCTACGCTTCTCGACAACTGAAGACTCATGAAGTCAACTATCCCGTGCATGATCTGGAGTTGGCTGTCATGGTCTTCACCTTGAAAATCTGGAGACATTACCACTATGGAGAGAAGTTCACTGTCTACTTGGACCAAAAAAGCCTGAAGTACTTATTCTCCCAGAAGGAACTCAACATGAGACAGAGAAGATGGTTAGAATACCTAATAGATTTCGACTTCAACATCCAATACCATCCAGGCAAGGTAATGCCATGGCTAATGCTCTTAGTAGAAAGTCGATGGCATCTGTTTCAAGTCTAGTCCTTGGCGAGATACAACTACTAGAACAATTCTCAAGGTTAGACTTAAATATTGAACATAGGGATGATCGAGTCTTGGTTGCCAATATCAAAATTCAATCTGATCTGCTAGAGGAGATCAAAGCTCAACAAGATGATGATCCATTCTTAGTTCGCGTCAATGAAACTTTAGCCGAAAGACCGGACTTTGCAATGACCGAAGATGGAAGGCTTGTTTTTCAAGGAAGGACATGTGTGCCAGACAGCGAAGAACTGAAGAGAAGATTAATGGATAAAGCTCACAAGACGAAGTACACTATTCATCTTGGAGGTACCAAAATGTATCAAGACATGAAAAGAACGTTTTAGTGGCCGAACATGAAAAGAGAGGTAGCTGAACATGCCGCACACTGCCTTACCTTTCAACAAGTAAAAGCGGAACACATGCGCCCTACTGGTGTACTCAGATCGCTAGATAATCCGGAATGGAAATGGGAAAGCATTGGCATGGACTTCATCATGGGTTTACCCAAGACTCGTGGTGGACTCGATGCCATATGGGTCATTGTCGACCAACTAACCAAATCTGCCCACTTTCTGCCTATAAAAAGTAAGTGGTCGGTAGAAGTACTAGCTGCCCTATATGTCAAGGAGATTGTAAGACTACATGGAGTTCCATCATCCATAGTCTCGGATCGAGATCCGAGATTTACATCTCATTTTTGGAAAGGACTGCAAGGTGCACTTGGTACTAAACTCAACTTTAGTACCGCATTCCATCCACAAACTGATGGGCAAACTGAAAGAAACCACCAAATAGTTGAAGACATGCTGAGAGCTTGCACCATAGGCTTCTAAGGATATTGGAATGAGCATCTATCCCTTATTGAGTTCGCCTATAACAACAGTTACCAGGAGAGTATTAAGATGGCACCGTTTGAAGCACTCTACGGAAGGAATTGTAGATCTCCTGCATGCTGGAATGAGGTGGGAGAACAGCAATGGCTAGGCCCAGATATGGTACAACGAACAACAAAGGACATTCAGGTGATTAGAGATGGCTTATGATTGTTTAGTCTAGACAAAAGAGCTATGTCGACAAAAGAAGGCGAGACTTAGAATTCCAAGTCGGTGATCAAGTAGGTGTCACCTACTCGTGGCATCCAAAGATTTGGTGTGAAAGGAAAGCTCAGTCCTAGATTCATCAGTCCTTTTGAGGTACTCGAAAGGATTGGTGAGGTTGCATACCGACTGGCGTTGCCACCAGATCTGGCATATGTACACAATGTGTTCCATTGCTCCATGCTCAGGAAATATGTATATGATTCTACACACATCATTCACCACGAGAAGCTGGTGTTGAACAAGGATGTGACATATGAAGAGAAGCCAGTCAAGATACTAGAACAGAAGGTACAATAGCTCAGGAACTGTCCCATCCACGTGGTTAAAGTCTTATGGAATAACCGTAGAGTGGAAGAAGCCACATGGGAACCGGAAGGAACCATCAGACGAAACTACCCTGATCTTTTGGTAAGTCATTCCCTCCATTATGATCATATGAATTTGCGAACCAAATTCTTTTTAAGAGGGGGAGGATGTATCAACCTGGATTTTTCAACAAAAAAAATAAAAAAATAAAGTAATTAGAAAATCAATAAAAGAGAATTAAATAAAACACATTAAATGAAAAGAAGTAATGGGCTTTGTTAAATAGACTCGTTAGAAATTAGTGGGCCAAAATATAGATTTTAAAAGGGGAATAATAGGAAAATATCCTAAATTCGTAACTAAATTATTACTTAAATAGAAAAGGGGTATTTAATGCATTAAATAGCTAGTTTGAGTTAGATTTGGATTTCTAAACCTACCCTAATAGGTTGGCCACGAATTTGGGTCCCAACCTAACCCAAAATACAACCCAAAATATAAGTTCTCATGCTTAGAAAAGGGAGAGGAAATAAGAAATCTCGAAATTTAATAGGAATTAGAGTCCTATTAGGAATTAGAAATACAAGAGACATAAATACTCTCTTTCCATGGCCGGCCCTAGCTCGTTGCCAAGGGTTTCTGGACCAGGAAGAGAGGCCAAGGAGGAGGAGAACTTGTGGGGAGGAGGAGCTCTCAAGCCATCAACCCCGTTCTTCAAGTTCTAGCCCTAGAAGAGTAAAACGACCAAAGGTAGGCATTCTCACGAGCAAAACTAAATCAATTTCGTTTGTAGGTTGATCTAAACCTCAGGAACAAAAGCACTTTGGTTTCATAATTTTTCATCGAGTCAATGTTTTCTTTTTGATTTTTCATGTTCTGTACTCATCATGACCCTGAACCCTCTTCTTAATTCTTGTTCTCCTTGTATACTCAACCCCATGCCACGAGATTTTTATTGTAGGAACTGATGCATGTTAGGCATCTTTTGCCCCTAAAAGCCCTAATTTTGATTCATCCTATCTTGTGAATTAAATCGTTGATCTTAACTATGTATTGTTTCAAGTTCATCATGAATACCTGTGTTTAAAGCATGTCTAAACCCTTTCTATTTTCAAATTCCTATTTACTGTAAGTACCCATGCATGTCTAGATCAATTCGCAACTAGTTTCATGATTTTTCATCGCTTATACAATTAGTTATGATTTTATGAATCACCCTATGTCAAAAAGGGTAAGTTCTGGCCTGCAATCCAATGTAATGTCCTTTCCCTGTCGGACTCGGGCGCAGACCCTGTGAACGCGATAGCCTGATAGGCGGCGTTCACAAGGCCATCGCGACAGCGCCTGCTATCACGATCTGATCGCGATAGGGGATGTCGTCACGATCTGCTGCCCGATCTGACGAGCCCATCGCGACCTTCACACGACCCCGTCGCGATCTGTCTGCCAGAACCCATGAACCCATCGCGACCTGTACAAGACCCCGTCGCGATCTTAGTTGACCCCGTCGCGACCCTCATTAGGGTACGTCACGATCTGAGTTTTTGCATAAAAACCCTCAAACTTCGATGCTCTGACTCTATACAATGCTTGTACACTTTGTTAACAGTCATACACAGAAAATTACACTTGTCATAAATTAAATATTTATGTGTGATAAAATACATGCAAATGATCTTTCTCTATCTATAATTTCTATTAACACATGCACACACTTGAACCATCCAATATGGCTTAATTTGGCATGAAAATATTTCATAATGTATCTAGTAATTTATGTAATTAAATTGCCATATTTTAAATAAGACTTATCTTCATTTTCTTGCGATGTTTTGGGATACCGTTACCGACGCTCCACTGTTCTAGAATTCCTCTAGAACGTCGAGCACTTGTTTCTATATACACATTCTCTCTTGACTTGGACGAACTCTCCGTCGGATACTCCTTCTGTCGGACTAGTGAGTCTTTGTTCAAGGCCTCCATAAGTCTCCTCTGTCCATGGATTCCCACATGGTCGACAAGCCGGTTGTACCCTAACACCTATTACACCCTTTAGGGATCAACATGATCTAAACAGCTATTAGAAATTCGCTCTTATCTTGAATCACGTCGGACCTCTGGACCTGTGCTTAACATGGCCAGTGGAAGAGTCGTGAGTTCCACCTGACTGCCAACACCAAGTGCGGGTGTTGTGCAATTGTTGTTATCGCC
The DNA here is from genome assembly GCA_014218235.1 of Colocasia esculenta. Lineage (NCBI taxonomy): Eukaryota > Viridiplantae > Streptophyta > Magnoliopsida > Alismatales > Araceae > Colocasia > Colocasia esculenta. Next base: position 82,568,403 of record CM024753.1, read on the forward strand.
TATTTACTCGATGTGTTACGTGCAATGTCCACTAGCTCTCATCTATACTCTACTCGCTCATCTATTCACGTTCACTCAACTATCTCGTCTATTCATCTAGCGCTCTCATCTATTTCTTAGTACTCTATATTGGCCATTGACTGATTGTCTAAAGATAAACAATATAACCAATGCCTGGCAATATATATAAAGGGCCCGATCTGGTCCTGGGATGTGTGCCCGAAAGTGCTAGTGCCCATGGAGTTAAATGATCAGAGTGTTTGGCATTACACTCGAGTGCTATCTAACTCGACTATCTAAGTGACAATCAAAAAGTGCTATATTCTCTCGTTGTCTATTGACAAAAGTGCTATATATACCCGTTGTGCTATTGATATACTTTGTGCTATTTGTGCTATGGCCATCTTGCTATTTGTGCTATACTCGACACTCTTGCTATATTTAGAAACTTGTGCTATTTCGTTCACGTGCTATCGTGCTATCTCTCACGCTACTTGACTCTCTCGCTCTATCATTAGTTACTCTGCCTTTTAATACATTAACTATTTAAAGCCTAATTGACTATTGGGATTTAAGTCCTACTGGGTGTTATCGCTCACCCTGCGTTATTTGTCATTGTGTTCTCAGTGAGACCGTGGATGAACTATACACTCAAGAGGACGAGAACGACCAGAAGTGATATCATGAGTACCCTAGCGTCTTAGCATTATGTTCGAGTTGTAGTTTAGCCTTTTGCTTATTTCAATGTAATTGGGCCCTATAGAATGGTTCGGATATTAGTGGTTGTAACTAGACATTTGAAATGATGTTAATGAGATGCATTTGCTTTTAGTATTATTCTTGTTCAATGGTTTGATGTCTAGTATTCGCTCTGTACCCGTTTACTTGCAACTGCTTCGCGTTCCGATATTCCGCGTCGGGGCATGACACTAGGTTTAGAGGAAGATGCCAGGTCCAAGATCAAGACCTTTAAGAGGAAGGTTAGAAGAAGACTCCATAAGAATGGTCATCCTGTGTCCTCCAACCCCTTGACCATTTCCTCTCCTTCTCCACCTGGACCAACTCCTCCTACTCCTACTATTTCCTCTGCTCCTGCTCCTCCGGAACCAGAACAACCACCTACATCCTCATCTCAACCTACTGCCCCCACTGCTCTCACTCCCCCAGCTCCTTCTGTTGATGCACCACAACAACAACAACCTCCACCTCCTATCTCATCTGATCCTCCTCCCTCTACATCTCTTCCAGAGGATCAGCCAATTGCCTTTGATAATGTCAAGTTTTCCATCTATCCTTTGAAATACTATTTCAAACCATCTCAAGCAACCAAACTCACTCTCCAAACTGAACCTCCTAGTTTTTTTTCTTCTCTTCCTACTGCATCCACTCCTCTAGCAGGCAGATCCACCCTTTCACTGTCAGAAATAGTACCTAGTGTACTACTTTCATCTAAAGGTGGGCGCATGCTAAAAGAGAACCCTGTCAAATTACTTCCTCCTTTTTGGTATGCATTTAACTACCATTCAGAACATCACATGAACCTATTCAGGGAATTCCTATCCATCAAGGCATTCCTTGAAGTCCATGAAATGCCATGTTTCACCTTTGAGGAATGGCTTCCATCTCTCCTTCATACATCATAAGTACTATTGGTTGATCTCCAACTGATCTCTCAGAAAAGCCACAAACTGAATTCCAAAGAATTTCTTGAAATCTATCCTAGTGAAGCCACTAAATACCAGCAAACCCAATCCAGGAACCAATTCATGGATCTTCATCTTCACCTGAATCTTAGTTCTATGATATGTTTGGCAACCTCATTAGAGACTCTCAGGCCAAGTACACTAAGATGAAGGAATTCAACCTTGCCAAATTCAGATTGGGACTGCCTGATGTCAACAAAGGCCAATGGGAAAACATTATTAGAGGTCAGAGATAGATTTCCCCCTCCATGACTGTTGGATTATCTTCTGGCTTGTACCCAAGCTTAGTTGGTGTCATTTCTACAAGAAAAGATTTTGCTCAGCTTATTTTCAACAGACACATCCGAATAGCTACCAGGTTTAGGATCAAGTATAATATGAAATTATCTTTTCATAGGTTTGCCCTCATGCAAGCACCTCAGAATTCCCAGCACATGTTAGACTTTCAGATTTGTTTTACTGAGTCTGAGTTATTCACAGAGGATCAATGGGTAGCTGCATATCTTGAAGACCATTCCGATTGTGAAAAGTTGAAGATCTCAGTGGCTCAGTATCTCTGTAAAGGATATGAGACTCTTTGGAAGTCTATTGCTCATAAATGGAAGCAGAGGTACTTAATCTATTATCAAGCCAAGGAAGCTGCAATTCATCAAGGACTGCATTGGAATATCACTGTGCATGACTTTCTTCATTTAGCAGCCCATACGAAATTTGTCCCTCTCAAAACTCTTCTGGGTCGTAGTCACTATTATAAGAGACTCACCTGGTTCCACAACCGCCATCTAAAATCTTATAGGAAACTCCCTAAGATAGGCCCCACCTATAAGATTGATGCCAGTCTCTTTGAAAAATTCTTCCCTAACAATGAGAAGAAGCTGTGGGATCTTCTCCAACCTTTCTTAGATCAAGTCCCTCGTTCCATGTACTTACCTAGCTCCTTATCAAGTCCTAAACACTCTTATGTACTTGGGTATTTCGGTTTATGAATACAATATCTGTTTCCCTATTTCTGTTTCTGGATATAGATTCATCACCTTTTCTCCTTCATTATGTTACCTTTTCTGTTAATGCCACAAAGGGGGAGAAAGAAGTGAGAAACAAGTAACTAAAAATCTCCAAAAGATCATATGTTTGCATATTAATTTCTTTTTTATTGTTTATTTAAAATTTTTTGTCATTAACAAAAGGAGAGAATTGTTGAGCAACTACCCCTAAGAAAATCATTTAATATTTTAAATTCTTATAACTTTCTGATTTTGCTATGACAAAACCTTTTAAAAGACTCTTTACAAATTAAATACACAAATACATATACCACAGAAAATATTTTTGAACAACTTCATCTTGAAAAATTTTCTAAGTCCACAGACTACTATATGTATCATACTTCGAATTTAGTCTCCGACTTTCAGAAGTCGAATTACAGTATGCAAGTTTACCTCGAAATTTTTTCGAAGTCCACAAACTACTCTATGTGTATCATACTGAATCCGACTGTTGACTCCGACTTTATAGAGTTAAATTTCTCTGAGTCTTGAGTTCTGAAGTCGAATGCCACTCTCTAACTCTCTAAAGTCGAATGCCACTCTCCAACTCTCTGAAGTCGAATGCCACTCTCTGACTCCTAAAAGTCAAAGAATCTGTCTTGTTTCTGTCGAAGTGTATGGAAGTTGAATGCACATATATCCAACTTCTTACAGTCCAATCTTAATTGTTTCACTGCAACTTCTAAGAATCGAATGTCACGGGGTGTCTTCATGATTCTAACTCCAACTCCTAAAGTCGAATTACACCTTCTTTTGAATCCGACTTCTCTGACAGTCTATGTACTTATACTTTTATTGTGTTGACAGGATACTTTTTGTTTTTGTGGTGATTCATCTGCTTAATAATCTTTATCAGAACTTGTGGTACTTGTATGATTGTTGAATATTAATATTCTATCAGGTCATTATTATTTTAATATATTCTGACAAGATGAGACATATTATACTCTAAATAATCTTCTAAACATGTTTGTGTTTATATTTGAAACTTTTATTCAAATTGGTCCCTTGCTTCATGACAGAAGACCAGATCTTCGTTCCCTTCAGAAAATATCATGCATTTATTGATTTCAGACGCATGGGTATCTGACAGAGGTTCATTTACCACTGTCAGACCCACACCTTACTTTTTGGTGCAACTGTCTGTCTCTCTTTTCTTGGCCTGAAAGCTTGTTTGTCCGAGGATTCTATATTTTACATGTCTTCTCTGACTCACCTACCTCAAAAGCATGGAGGTATTCTCTCTGTTTGTCTTGTCTTTGCTGTAGAACATTTATTGAGCACGTTTTGAGCATGGAACCTTCACAGAACATTAATTGGAGTTTGACCTCTAAGCTGTGAAGCTACAAGCCTTGTCTGAAGCCGTTGGAAAGCTAAAAAGGCAGAAGGACTTTTGGTTAACAATCTCAACTAGCATCCAAAGGATCCAAGATCTCTCCTCAACGGTTAGATCCCTAACGACCATTTTCAAACGAATACTTTCTTCTGAAGAATATAAAAAGAAGCCGAAGTTTGAAAAGAAACACACTTAGAGTTTTTGGAGACCAGCTAGCAACTTCCTCATTTCACCACTGTCTTCTGCTAGCAGAGATTTTTTAAGCCTTCTTCTGAGCTGCAAGATTGAGAGCCTCATCATTCAGAAAAATTCCCAAGCTCTCCTCTTCACAGAAGTCTTGTACTGGGTGGCAATTGTTATTGATATTCTTTGATCCACCCTCTTTAGTTCAGAAAGGATCTTAGTTGCAACTCCTATCATTTTCTTCTTCCTGAATTAGGTGTGTTTGCTCATTCTTGGGGCAAACACACAAGTGTCTGTATAATTTTCTCTGTGTAATTTCAGCAAGAGATTTGTTCCTGTTGTTCCCCTCCTGTGTAGGGAAGACCGTGTAAAAGGTTGCTTTATACCCCTATTGAGGGAAGACTTGCATGGGAGCAAGTGGGCTTGTAATTCCTCTCAAGGGTGAGAGAAGGCCAAGTTCTCTTGGTAGTTAGTGAAATCTCAAGTGGTTAGCTTGAGGACTGGATGTAGGACTTCCATGTGGGAAGGGTCGAACTAGGATAAAATTCTTTGTGCAATTGTGTGTTTGTTTCTGCCAACTTACAGTTGAATCACACGCTACACTAAATTCTAACAGTCATATTTAGTGTTTTTTAATTTCAAATAAAAATTTTAAAAGCACAAGAAGCCCTATTCACCCCCCCCCCCCTCTAGGACATCATTAGTGCCATTTCGATCCAACAATTTCGACTTTCTGGAGTCAGAGAGTAGACTTCGACTTTTGGAAGTCGGAGTGAGGACTTCGATTTCTCAGGAGTTGTTCATAATTTGATACCCTACTTCGACTTCTCAAAGTCAGAGTCTAGGATTTGACTTCTCAGGAGATGGAGTCCATACTTCGATTTCCAAAGAGTTAGTCCAGAACAAAGAGGGTTACAACACTTCGATTTTTCAGAGTTGGAGTCCACAGTCGGAGACAGTATGATACATAGTGTATTCTATGGACTTAGAAAATTTTCAAGATAGTGTTGATACAGTATTGTACAAAATATGTTCTCTGTGATACATTCCAGTAGATTGATTTGTAGAAAGTCTTTAAAAGGTTCTGTCATAGCAAAATCACCATGTTCAAATAATTTAAAGTCTTAAATAATTTTCTTAAGGGATAGTTGCTCAAAACTTCATCATATACGAAGTTAAGCTTCAGATATGACGAAGCCATTTCGACTGATCAAGACCATTTTAAATTTGGAACTTTTGATGTTCACTTTTAGTCATGGTCAGTTGAAGTCTGGCTAATCAATTGTTCATGTGTTTTGTTCATCAATCGATTGCTGACAGTCAACTCTTTGGCAGTCGAAGTCTGGTTAATCGATTGTTCATGTGCTTTGTTCATCAATCGATTGCTCATTCAATTCACATCGATTCTTGATCAACTTAAGCATCAATTGTCTGCACATCGATTCCTGAACAACTTAAACATCGATTGTCTGCACATCGATTGCCAATCATCTGAACATCGATTACCTCTTTCTAAACATTGATTGTTGATCAACTTAAACATCTGATACTTAACATCGATTATTGATCAACTTAAACATCGATTATTGATCAACTTAAAACTCGATTGCCTCTGTTAGACATCGATTGCTCCATGTCAACATTGATTATCATGTCCACATCGATTGTCCTTAAAGTTCATATCGATTGTTGTGAGCTTCACATCGATTACCATGTCTATATCGATTGCCTTAAATCTTATATCGATTGCTCTGAGCCTCACATCGATTGCTATTATAAATTGATGCATATAATTACTTTTTCTACTAAATACATAAAAAGGTTATTTGTGCAGGATATCATGTGACTGGCATGTGTCTTACTTAAAGTACTTGGTACTCACACGTCCCCAAGTACTAGGTCACATGATTAGGGCTATAAATATGCCCTTATCCCTTTTGGAAAGAGGTGCGGAAAGAAGCGGAAAAGGGTGTGCTCAGAAAGAGGAGAAGAATAGCCACCGCCAGGAGAAGAAGAGAAGCAGAGAAAGAAGAGTTGAGCGTTTGCCAAGAAGAATTCACCAAAGTTGACAGAGCTACCGGATCAACGAAATTCCTTGTTCCTCTTTCTGATCTGGGGATCTAACTTCAGAGGAAAAGCGTTAAGTTCCTCAAGCTTCATCGAAGTCCAGGTGTTCTCTAATTTAAGAGCACAGGCAAAGGTTCCTCGTATGTGTGTATGTTTCTGAGTGTTGATTGATTTGCACAAGTGTTCTGTGCAAATTAATCTCTATCAGAGAGTGTGTCTGATTGTGTGTGTACTTTGAGTGTTTGCTCTCGTGTGTGGACTGAGCCGTCGTGCTCTGAGTGTGTGTGTTGTATCTCCTTTACGAGATAGTGTGTGGTTTAATCCTCACAGTGGTGAGGGGTGGATGTAGGAATTATTTATTGTGATCTCCGAACCACCATAAAAATCTCTTGTGCAATGGTTTGTCTGTCAATTGCGTATTAGATGATTGTATAGGAATCTTCTTCACACACTCAACACATACACACTCTTCACTCTAAGTTTTCATATTTGTTAAAATTTGGGCATTCAATCAAGTTGATCTGTGACATATTTTTAATTTGATAAGTTTCCGCTGAGACTTGCCTTGATCTATTCACCCCCCCCCCCCCCTTCTTAATCTGGTTGCCCTGTTTATTCAATCCTACAATTGGTATTAGAGCGGGTTAATCTCTGATTTTGATTCTGATCTGATTTGATTACATTTGTTTGATTCATCTGGGTTGATCTGTGTGCTTGCATTTCAACTGCTACATAATTTGATTCATGGATTATTGGGGTTTTGTAGCTGAGGGCCACTTTATGAACAGACCACCCTACTCTGATGGGTCTGATGATGTTTACTGAAAGAATCGAATGCAAGTCTTTCTTAGAGCCTAGAATTATGAAATCTGGAAGATTGTTGAAAAAGGCACTTATGAGATCATTGATGATGAGGATACATGGACTAAAGAGCAAATAAGAAGGGCTACATTAAACTTTAGTGCTATGAGCATGCTTCATTATGCAGTCCATCCCAAGGAATATGCTAGAGTATCCATGTGTTCCTCCTCCAAGGAAATGTGGGATAAGCTTTAGTTGATGTATGAGGGAACATCACAAGTTAGAGAAACTAAAGCCATTTGTTAGTTTCTAATTATGAAATGTTTACCATGAAGTGTTATGAATCTATATCTAAAATGTTTGCAAGATTCATAATCATTGTTAATGGACTAAAAGGATTAGGTAAAGATTACACTGATGTTGAGCTGGTAAGAAAAATTCTTCGATCCTTATCTCATACATGGCATACTAAGGCAACTATCATTGAGGATTCTAAGGACTTATCCAAAATCTCTCTAGATGAGCTCATAGGATCACTGATGACTTATGAAATAAATTTGAAAAGAACTGAAGAACACATGCTGAAGGTTAAACCTACTGCACTCAAAGCTTCCACAAGTGGAAAAGATAAAGAGAAAGAAAATAATGTTTCTGAATCATCTGAATCTGATGAGGATGAGATTGCCCTCATCACTAGACAGTTCAGAAAATTTTAAACATAAAAAATTGGAAAATACCATGGAAAACACAACAAATCTCTTGGCAAGAAACAATTTCCATCTTCAATTTCGCATCTGAATAAAAATGACAAAAAGATTGAAAATCTGATTCTGTGTTACAAGTGCAACAAGCCAGGACACATGAAAGGTGAGTGTCCTGAGTTCAAAAGGGACATGAGCAAGAAATACAAAATGAATATCAAAATGAAAAAGTCAAAAGTAATGTTAGCAACCTGGTCGGATAAAGACCAGAGTGAAGAAGAAGAAGATAATTCCTCAAGTTCTAAAGATGAGGAAGTACACTTTATAGCCAACAGCAATGATAGCAAGGTAATCTCTTCTTTTGAGCAATACTCTGTTGATGAATGGCAAGATGCTTATGCCACATTAGTTGAAAAATGTTCTGAAATAAGGAAATAAAACAAATATTTGAAAAAGAAGATTGAAAATATTATGCATGATACTTCTCTAGCAAGCAGAATGTCTGAACTAGAAAAGAAAATTTCTGAATTTAATGATGAAAGGGAAGCAATTATAGATGAATTGGATAAATTTAAAAGCATGTCTCAGAAGGTTAATAATGAGATTGAAAAATTAACAAAGAAAATGCACATGCAACAAAAGGAAAAACAACAAGCAATTGATGAGATTGAAAAACTTAATAAATTGTTGACTAAAAAAGATCAAGTGAAAAAGAATTTCACAAAGGAGAAAGAAAATCTTGATGCCTTGTTGAGACTGAGAATGAATGCTAAAAAGTATGGACTGGGATTTATCTCAGAAGAAACAATAAAGATTAAAGCATCTGAGAAGAAAGAAAAATCTTCTAAATTCCTTCAATAAAATTCATTAAAAGCAACAATTCAGAAAATAAAAATGAGTTAAAGAATTCATCTAAAACATCTGAAACAATCAACAATCAAAATAAAAAATAGAATAAAAATGATGTGTCCATTCAAAACAAACCAATCAGGTTGACGCATGCTACAGAGAGGTCGACACAGGTTAACCACAAGTTAAAACCTGTGGCCACTATGTCGATGCATATTCAACATAGGTCGACCTATTCGCCTATGAAAAACAAATGGATGTTACACAAAAATTCAAATAAAAATTTGAAAAATTATAAAAATTCAAAAACACATTTTTATGATATTGATTGGAGGTCTAGAGCATCATATCAATCCAATTGGATCAATTCTTGGAATCAATGGTACCACAGTCCTCGTTGGTATAACTCACTTTCATTCTATCCAAAATTTCCAAGACCTCAACAAAACTTTTGGTCTGGATTTCCACATATGAACAAATATGCCAAAATGTATACTTTCCCTGCTTCTGAAAGAAAAATACTGGTGTTTATATTTCAAATCATGATGTTAAACTACCAAAAAGGGAAGTTATTTCAAAAATGAAACACAAACAAAAAATGACTCAAATGTGGGCTAGAAAAGATTTACTACTTCTACTTAATCAAACTGATGGTCCCAACACTATTTAGGAACTAAAATCTTTTCTTCTCTGATTTGAATTGTGCAAGAAGGCCATACACCCAGCTCAAATGTGTGGTATCTTGATAGTGGGTGTTCACATCACATGACTTGAGATAGAACCAAGTTCTCATGTCTGATTGAAAAGGAAGGAGGATCAGTCACATTTGGAGGTAAAAATAAAGGGAAGGATCAGGAAAGGTTGGTAAATCCTCCTCAAACTCAATTGAGAATGTCTTACTTGTTGATGGTTTCGACTACAATTTACTGAGTATTAGTCAATTGTGTGACAAAGGTCACAAGGTTGTTTTTGAGTCAAATTCTTGCAAAATAATTGACTCTTCATCTTAAAAGATAATCTAAAAAATAATATTTTTTGGAAAAAGAGTGAACATTGTTTACTTGATAAATTTTGACAAAACTTTTGATGAAAACATCTATTTGGTTACTAATAAAAATGAAATTGCTTGGACATGACATAAGAGACTTGGTCATGCAAGTTTCAACACTTTGAATAAACTCATAAGGCTAAATCTGGTTAAAGGACTCCCGAATCTTTTCCAAATGTTAAGAATCAAGTTTGTGGGATATGTCCTCAAGGAAAAAAAATAGAAAATCTTTTAAGATCTTCAATGATTTACTCACTACTAAGCCGCTAGAATTACTTCACATGGACCTTTTTGGTCCAACAAGAATTCTCAATTTAATTGGCAAACATTATGGATTTGTCATCATTGGTGATTTTACTAAATACACTTGGGTTATCTTTCTATCTCACAAAAAATGATACTTGTCAAGATTTCAAGAAATTCTATAACAATGCCTTAATGGGTTTTTCACATAAAATAAAGTCCATTTTAACTGATCATGGAGGAGAATTTGAAAATAAGACTTTTTTCATTTATATGCTGAGTTGAGTATTTTCCATAGATTCTCTTCTCTAAGAACTCCATAACAAAATAGAGTTGTGGAAAGAAAGAATAGAACTCTTGTGAAAATGGCAAGGTCTATACTCTTGGAAAGTAAATTGCCCAAATTCTTTTGGGCTAAAGCTGTGAATACAACAAATCACATTTTGAATAGAGCATTGGTCAGACCAAAAATCAGAAGAAGAAAAAAACCTGTATGAACTTTTGAAAAGCAAAAAACCCGTTGTGTCTTACTTTAAATTTTTTGGTTGCAAATACTTTGTACATAATAACAATAAAGAAAATATTGACAAATTTGATGCTAAGAGTCTTGAAGCTATTTTCCTTGGTTATTCTGAAAATTCTAGAGCATATAGAGTTTACATTCTTAAGAATAAAATTGTGGAAGAATCTCTACATGTAGTCTTTGATGAAAACTCTTATAAATCTGATGGTTCTACATCTTGCAGGACTCTACAAAATACAGAAGAAGATGATTTCATTGTTGAGTCTTCACCAACTGTTGAGGAGCATGAAGGGGCATCTAAAAATCTGAACAATCTAGTACCTACCACAAATGGATCAGGTAATATTGCTCCAGAACTACATGCAACTGATGAGGTAACATTTGAACCAAGCATGTTAAAAGATCATCCAATTGAAAATGTAATTGGCAATTTGAAAGATAGAGTTAGAACTAGATCCTCTTTTCAGACTGTAATAAATGAAGACCGTTTGACACTACTTTCCCAAATTGAATCCAAGTCTATTGATGAAGCTCTAACCAGTGAAGACTAGATCAACGCAATGCATGATAGAAATAAAAGTGTGGGAATTAGTACCAAAACCTAGTGACCATACTGTTATTGGCACTAGATGGGTCTTCAGAAATAAATTGAATGAAAATAGACAAGTTGTTAGGAAAAAAGCTAGACTAGTTGCCAAGGGATACAATCAAGAGTTTGGTGTTGACTTTGAAGAATCATATACCCCTGTAGCTAGACTAGAAGCTGTAAGAATTTTTCTTGTTTTTGCATCATCCATGAAATTTAACGTCTATCAAATGGATGTGAAAAGTGCTTTCCTGAATGGAATCATCAAAGAAAGTGTTTTTGTGGGTCAACCTTCTGGTTTTGAAAATGAAAAATATCATGATCATGTTTTCAAGTTCAATAAGGCTTTTTATGGTCTTAAGCAATATAACCGTTTGAGCTCTTTTCTTCTGAATAAAGGATATACAAGAGGTAATGTAGATAAAATATTATTTACAAAAATTGTTAATAATCAAATCATTGTTGTTCAAATTTATGTTGATGACATAATTTTTTGGTCTACAAATAAAGAGTTGTGCACTGAATTTGCTAATCATATGCAAATTGAATTCGAAATGAGTTTGATGGGTGACTTACAATTTTTTTTGGGATTGCAAGTACATCAAACCAATATTCATAAGTCAAACAAAGTATGTGAAAGAACTTTTGAAGAGATTTGATTTTCATCACCTTAAACATTCAAGCACACCAATGACAATAAATGTAAGATTAGAGGAAGATTCATCTAGTAAGTCAGTAGATCCAAAGATCTATAGAGGTATGATTGGCTCTCTACTTTACCTCACAACCTCTAGACTAGATACTCAATTTAGTGTGTGCATGTGTGTAAGATTTTAGGCCAATCCTAAGGAAAATCACATGTTAGTCGTCATAAGAATTTTTAAATGTCATGTTGGAACATGTGAACTTGGCATTTGGTATCCTGCTGGTTGCAAATTAGATTTAATTGCTTACAGTGATGTTGATTATGCTGGTTGCAAGCTTGATAGAAAAAGTATTAGTGGTTTGTGTTTATATCCAGGTGGATGTCTAATCTCTTGGGCTTCCAAAAAGCAACACTCAATAGCTTTATCCGCTACAAATGCTGAATACATTGCGGCTAGATGTTGTGGCACTCAAGTTCTTTGGGTGAAACACCAGCTCCTAGACTATAATCACAAATTGGGTTGTATTCATATTCTATGTGATAACACTAGTGCAATCAATTTGTCTAAAAACCCGATTTAGCATTCACGAACAAACACATTGAAATAAGGTACCACTCATGGTTGCTAAGAAATCTTTTGAGCTTCACTTTATTGAAACTGAAAAGTAAATTGTAGATATTTTCACTAAGTCTCTTTCAGAAAATAAATTTTCATCATTAAGAAGAGAGCTTGGTTTGTGCAAATTTCCACATCCTTGATATCTTCCATCTCGTTTTTGCAAATAAAAGTCTTTTTTTTCTTCTTACTAATAAATTCATGTCTCTCACATTGCATTGACACTTTGTTATTCAAATCCTCTTCAATAATTCCCATGTTCACCATATGAGGGGAGTTACATAATAAGAGGAGTAAATTTTGATAAGGTCAAAATTATCTTTTAAAAGGCTGCTAATAAAAGTCAAAACTTCTTGGAACTTGAAAAACACAGAAAAATTAACTTTGTTCATAACTAGGTCGACACACAGTTGAACATGTGTCGAAAGACTATCCAGGGAAGGCCCAAAATGTACCACAGCGTCAGGGATGCCTTAATGCTGTTATAGAAGCGGACCTACCCGAGGAAGGGGGTATGGTGGAAGGTACCGTTCTTATTCACTCTCAACCTGCTTTTGTTCTAATTGATAACAATAGTCAGGAGATAATTTTGGCAGCATAACAACGCGACTTATACTTTAGTTATCTCTTTACATTAATGGCTTAAGTTCAATCTTTCAAATCACACTTACGAGAACAAGATAAGAGAGGAAGTACATTCTATCTCCAGGGAACTTCAATGGTACAACCAACTCGGTGTCCGTGAGGGAATCCATAGAGTACGAAGATTTATGGAGGTCTTAAGAGAAAGGTCACTAGTCTGCCGATACGGAATGACCGACCGAGAGTTTCCAATCCCTTAAGAAGGGCTGCGTATATGTGCAAGTGTATAGTGTAGTACGTGTCAATCCACAATCCATCGGTTTTAAACATGCGGAAAGCAAGTAACATGATGACATGAGATTGAAACATGCACTTAACTTGACATGATTTACAATATTTTAAGATAACATTTATTCACTTTAACAAGCTAGAACAACAAGATGATCAATCAATAGTTTGCAAGAATAGATCATATCATTAAGGAGAAACTAGCATAAGCTTTCACATTGTTATGTCTTTTTCATGGATTAATAGCTTTTAAGCCACTAGACAGACTGCACACACTTAACAGAACCATGACATGTAAACCTTACGTTCTAGACAGAGAAAAATAGGTCTCGGGTAGGCTCTTTAAATCGCGACGGACACAGTCGTCGCACTTAAGAAGGCCGTACACAGTTCTAAAACATGATTATTCTTTAAAACATCAAATCGTGATGGACTAGACCGTCGCCTTCTTGTCGCGATAGGTCGACATGCCGCGACGGTCTTTAAAACGCGACGGTTCTGTCTGTCGCGTTCATAACGCGACAGGCAACATGTTGTAATCACCCTTGAATCGCGATGGTTCGATACGTCACGTTCAAGAGATGTTTCATCGTTCGAAATTGATGGGCGAGAAAACGATCAAATCGCGACGGCATGCTCCGTCGCGTTCATGAGCGACACAGAAACCCACGGGGCACACAGTTTGATGTGTCAGAATGGTCAAGTCAAAGATGAAATTGCGACGTAGGGGTCGATTGTGTTTCAGTTGAACGCGACGGTCTAGTACGTCGCGTTCATGCAAAGAAGAATGCGACGTCTGGTGTCGTCGCGTTTCTGGTTTTTGCCCAAAAACGATGAAAACTGTACAACAATGCATGAAACTCTTATAGCTCATGATCTAGGGCTCCTAGGACAAAAGTATGAACATAAAACTTGTTGGGTACGAGAAGTAGAAGAGAACTATGGCTTTGGTTTCACATGATTTGGCCTCGGGATGCGTAGAAACAACATGAACGTAAAATGCCCAAATCATGCACGACCTTTGGAAAACGCTTAATACACCATGCATGCTCGATGAAAATTAGGGAAAATAGGTGCATATGAAACTAGACTCGATGATCTTTAACTTGGTATAGGTTTCATTCATCTTTGTCCTGAGATAACCTACCTTTGATCGCTTCCTAGAGGGTCTTCTACAGGTCGATGCAGAAAGCTTGTTGGGGAAGATGGCTCCGGTTGGGGCGATCTCCTCCTCCTCTGGTGCTCAAGAGCTGCTCCACACGACCCCAGCAAGATGGTAACTCATCCCCAAGAGTTTCTTGACGAGTATATAAAGATCTAGGGTTGTTTAGGGGTCCCAATGCAACTAGGAAAGAAGGGTTGCAGCTTTGGGTGTAACCCTTCCATGTTTTGAGGATTCCCAACCCCAATAGAGTGGAATGGCCATTAGGAAACCCTCTAGTATGGTTAGGCACGAATTTGAGTTACTAAGTATGTCTAATTGCCTTAGGATTTACCCTAATTGCCTCTTCATATTTTTTGCTCAATTAGGGTTACAAATTTCTAGTGTATTTTCTTGCTTGATTTTATTCTTGGGCCAGAAGTTGTCCATTAGCCCAAATCTGATAATGGGTTATCAATTCATGTTGTTTGAAGTCTCTCCATCATTTTTATTTAATTTATGATCACATTATATACCCATGATAATGTTTTCTGACTTTATCTCCTAATTATGATAATTAGTCACAATGCATCACAAACTTGGCCAATTGGATTTTCCGTTGCACGAATTTCTTTGTGGGTCGTTTGGGAATATTGTTTAGGGTTGAACTATAATTTTTATGGAATTTTCCGATGTGTTCTTGCACATACGATAATGGTACGTATGTTTCTACTATTTCGATAATATAGAAATTATCTATTTCATTTATTTCAAAATTTTAATTACTGAATTTTTCGGGGTGCTACATTATGGCAATATTGTACAGTATGTCTAGTGCCTTAAAACTTGTTAACCCATGAAAAAGTCATAATAAACTGAAAGCTTATTCTAATTGTTCTTAAATGCTTGATCTATTCTATGTGAGATTGATTTATTCATCTTGATGATTTAGCTTATTAAAAGGAATGAATATCATGTTAAAATACTGCAAAGCATGTTGATAAGATTGCATGTTCTATATTACGTCATCATCTTACTTGTTTTTCGCTTGTTTTAAACCAGTGGATTGTGATATTGAGGCACGTTCTACACTACACTCTTGCACATATAGGCAACCCTTTCTTAGGGGATTGGAAACTCTCTGTCAGTCATTCCGTATCGACAGACTAGTGACCTTTCCTTTAAGACCTCTGTAAATCTCTGTACTCTGTGTATTCCCTCATGGAGACCGAGTTGGCTGTACCAATGAAGTTCCATGAAGATAGTGTGCACTTCCTTTCTCGTCTTGTTCTCGTGAATTTATAATCATAGACTCAAGCCATTAATGTAAAGATTTAACAAAAAGTGTAAATTGCGTCGTTATGCTACCAAAATTCTCTCTCGACTATTGTTATCATGAAATCATGTTCACATGACTTGTTTATCTTGAAATCATCATGGACGTGATATTGAGCTATATACTTCTTAAAACTCGTGTTATTGGCCATGAATGACTATGGGTATCTACATTTGAAAATCGTGAGATGCTGACTGGACACGGTGAGTGTCCAAGGGCTCCAATCTAGCCTCAATAATGGAGAGTTCATAAATATACTGATAACCATGGGGTATAATGATTACTGGCGTTGCATCTGCGCTGGGAAATAGTGTCGTGTTGAATGCTAGATACAATAACCACATACACGTGTCCTAGTGTGCATTCCAA
Source organism: Colocasia esculenta (assembly GCA_014218235.1). Taxonomy (NCBI): domain Eukaryota; kingdom Viridiplantae; phylum Streptophyta; class Magnoliopsida; order Alismatales; family Araceae; genus Colocasia; species Colocasia esculenta. Next base: position 82,584,467 of record CM024753.1, read on the forward strand.
GGTGGCATAGATCCTTAGTGCACATTAGTGTCTTCGTGCCTGATTAAGTGTTAAAAGTTCATGCTCGTGCATACTTGTTTGCGTGCTATGGCCATCCTGCGTTCTTACAAATAAGTGACATCCTGCGTTCTTTCAAAACTATTGACATCCTGCGTTCTTGCAACTAAGTGATATCTTGCGTGCTTGTACACATTGCTCTACTGCTAGTTCTTTCTTGTTACACCTTTCTAGATCTTGTTCAATCTATCTCGTTCACATGTCATGCTTAATGGTTTTTATCGTCATGCATATCTAGATATTCGTGCTTGCCTAGTTCTTAAATTATTAATCACTTATATCATTGCCTACATATTGAGATATAAATCTTACTGGGCTAGTTTGCTCATTCCCTACTTTTCAACATCATAGGTGACATTGATGAAGAAGCCGAAGGACAAGACTATGAGGGGAATGCATCCGAGTGATGAGTGTTCCAACACAGTATCTGTCATTAGTTTGATTTAAGTGTAGTGGATGTAGTAGTAGTGAGGAAGTTCAGACTCATGTAATTTTCCCTTTTCTTGAGTCATTATTAGTTTGAAGTCAATGAAGTTGTATTTGACATTATAAGTTAATGAAGGAGAGTTGATTATGTTCATAATATGGGCCCTATTCTTATGTTTGTGTTGATACACTTCTAGTGCTTGCTAGCTAGATGCTTATTTGCCAACTGCTCACGTCTTGGAATATCAATTTTGAATCTCCAATATTTCCGTTACATAATTCTCGGGATGTGACATCTACACTCAAAGTTCTTATACAGAAGAAATAGCTAATCAAGCATTTTAATGAAAATTTTCTTTATTAATGAGAAAGAGCGATCTAGGTTATTAAGATTATGTTTTAATTTGACACTATTTCTGCGCTGGGAAATAGTGTCGTGTTGAATGCTATTGCTATACTTTGTGTTATTTATGCTATGTCCATCTTGCTATTTGTGCTATACTCGACTATCTTGTTGTGACGGACCACATCGTTCAAACCCGTTATCCGGATAACGAGCCTGACGCGACTCCGCCTCCCGCGAACGAGCCAAAGCTTTGCAAGGGATATCATTCACACATGTCCGTAGAAATATAAAGGAAACAACTAAACAGAAGGGCATACCTTGAAATTCAAAAGCTATTCCATCAGGTCTACAAAACCTGACCCTCTTCTTTCTACAATCTACCAAAGCACCATAAGCCTCTAACCAATCCATACCCAGAATCAAATCATACTCCTTCAAAGACAAAGCATACAACTTTGCCGGCAACTGATTCCCATGAATCATAATTGGAACCTCATCTAAGTAACAGGAAGTAAGCATAAAATCACCGGTAGGAACCTCAACCACCAATTCACACTGCCTTTCTTCTATGGGATGAGCCTGACCATCCAATAAATCTTCAGAAATAAATGAATGAGAAGCACCCGAATCAATTAATATTCTACCTGAGAAATCAAAGATTGGTAATATACCTTCAATGAGATTTGATGCTTCTGTCTGTGCCCTGGTGATTGCCATCACCCGACCTCGACCTCCTCTCTGATAAGGGGTTCCTCTGCCTCTCTCTACTGACGGTTGATATGTCTGTTGCTGCTGCTGAGTCCCCCTACCATAACCATATCCTCGAGAAGGACAATCCCTGGCATAATGTCCTGGCTGACCACAAGCAAAACATATGACCTCCCGAAAAGTTGCAGGCTGACCTGCGGTACTTTGCTGGGACTCCTCTGGAACCGGTGGCCTGTAGCCACACCCCTGCCGAAAACCACCCTGTTGGAAACCCAGTTGCCTGCCTCTGCCTCGTCCTCCTCCTTGGAAGAATTTATTGATCTGTTTGCCCCACTTTGCTATCCCAGACGATGATGCTCCTGAGGGTGCCTTTCCTTTGCTGATGCCCTACGACTGTTGGGGAAGTCGGAAGCTGCCTGAACCTCCAGCCTGAGACTGACTCTGCCTAGCCTGCAAAGTCCTCTCCAACACGGCTGCCCGCTGTGTCGCCTCCTCTACTATTCTGCACATTAGTGGAGCTACTGCATCCTGCAACTCGAACCTCAAACCCCTAATAAAATACTCCACCATTATTGCATGATCGGTCACCACATAAGGGGCATATCTACTCAATGCCATAAATCTCATCTGATACTCCAGCACAGACAATCTCCCTTGCTGAAAAGTTCTAAACTGCTCCTAATCCTCTTCTGGATGCATCTGTATATAACACAAAACCACCACTACCTGAAGGAATTTCTAATATCGTTGCTGTAGTAAGCCTCTTTTTAATGTAGCATATCGACTATTCGGATCGTCTTATATCCGTTGTGGTGGCCAGTGTGTGGCCCACATTGTGAGTAGTAGGTGCTTTCACAGGTTTCCGGAGCGTTGTGGGCCGGCTGGTTGACCCAAAGTGTAGGTTTGTCCTCTGTCCCTGAACGCGACAGAGGGGCGCGGCGCGTTCTCATCGCGACACCCGGGGACGTCGCGTTCTAGTTGCCGCTGTTTTGGCTCGTCGTCTGCATGCGCGCCGCGTGTCGCGCACGGGGCGGGCATGCTGACGTCGACAGGCGAATCGCGACGGGCATCCGCGTCACGACCTGGTTACGATGTAGCGATACATCGCGTTCCCAATAGGCGAATCACAAGCTCTATTCTGCCAGGGTTTCTTAAAGACACAGCTCAGTTGGGAACGCGACGTATCGCTACGTCGCGACCAGGTCACGACGCGGCTGCCCGTCGCAATTTGCCTGTCGACATCAGCACACCCACCCCGCGCGCGACACGCGGCGTGCATGCAGAAGATGAGCCAAAACAGCAGCAACCAGAACGCGACGTCCCCGGATGTCGCGATGAGAACGCGACGCGCCCCTCTATCGCTTCAGGGACAGAGGACAAACATGCACTTTGGGCCAACCAGCCGGCCCACAACGCTCCAGAAACCTGTGAAAGCACCTGCTACTCACAATGTGGGCCACACACTGGCCACCACAACGGATATAAGATGATCCGAACAGTCGATATGCTACACTTGCTATATTTAGAAACATTTGCTATTTCGTTCACATGCTATCGTGCTATCTCTCACGCTACTTGACTCTCTCGCTCTATCATTAGTTACTCTGCCTTTTAATACATTAATTATTTAAAGCCTGCTTGACTATTGAGATTTAAGTCCTACTGGGCGTTATCGCTCACCCTGCGTTATTTGTCGTTGTGTTCTCAGATGAGACCGAGGATGAACTATACACTCAAGAGGACGGAACGACCAAGAGTGATATCATGAGTACCCTAGCGTCCTAGCATTATGTTCGAGTCGTAGTTTAGCCTTTTGCTTATTTCAATGTAATTGGGCCCTATAGAATGGTTCTGATATTAGTGGTTGTAACTAGACATTTGAAATGATGTTAATGAGGTGCATTTGCTTTTAGTATTATTCTTGTTCAATGGTTTGATGTCTAGTATTCGCTCTGTACCCGTTTACTTGCAACTGCTTCGCGTTCTGATATTCCGCGTCGGGGCATGACACTAGGTTTAGAGGAAGATGCCAGGTCCAAGATTAAGACCTTTAAGAGGAAGGTTAGAAGAAGACTCCATAAGAATGGTCATCCTGTGTCCTCCAGCCCCTTGACCATTTCCTCTCCTCCTCCACCTGGACCAACTCCTCCTACTCCTACTATTTCCTCTGCTCCTGCTCCTCCGGAACCAGAACAACCACCTACATCCTCATCTCAACCTGATGCCCCCACTGCTCTCACTCCTCCAGCTCCTTCTGTTGATGCACCACAACAACAACAACCTCCACCTCCTATCTCATCTGATCCTCCTCCCTCTACATCTCTTCCAGAGGATCAGCCAATTGCCTTTGATAATGTCAAGTTTTCCATCTATCCTTTGAAATACTATTTCAAACCATCTCGGGCAACCAAACTCACTCTCCAAACCGAACCTCCTAGTTTTTTTTCTTCTCTTCCTACTGCATCCACTCCTCTAGCAGGCAGATCCACCCTTTCACTGTCAGAAATAGTACCTAGTGTACTACTTTCATCTAAAGGTGGGCGCATGCTAAAAGAGAACCCTGTCAAATTACTTCCTCCTTTTTGGTATGCATTTATCTACCATTCAGAACATCACATGAACCTATTCAGGGAATTCCTATCCATCAAGGCATTCCTTGAAGTCCATGAAATGCCAGGTTTCACCTTTGAGGACTGGCTTCCATCTCTCCTTCATACATCATAAGTACTGTTGGTTGATCTCCAGCTGATCTCTCAGAAAAGCCACAAACTGAATTCCAAAGAATTTCTTGAAATCTATCCTGGTGAAGCCACTAAATACTAGCAAACCCAATCCAGGAACCAATTCATGGATCTTCATCTTCACCTGAATCTTAGGTTCTATGATATGTTTGGCAACCTCATTAGAGACTCTCGGGCCAAGTACACTAAGATGAAGGAATTCAACCTTGCCAAATTCAGATTGGGACTGCCTGATGTCAACAAAGGCCAATGGGAAAACATTATTAGAGGTCAGAGATAGATTTCCCCCTCCATGACTGTTGGATTATCTTCTGGCTTGTACCCAAGCTTAGTTGGTGTCATTTCTGCAAGAAAAGATTTTGCTCAGCTTATTTTCAACAGACACATCCGAATAGCTACCAGGTTTAGGATCAAGTATAATATGAAATTATCTTTTCATAGGTTTGCCCTCATGCAAGCACCTCAGAATTCCCAGCACATGTTAGACTTTCATATTTGTTTTGCTGAGTCTGAGAGATTCATAGAGGATCAATGGGCAGCTGCATATCCTGAAGACCATTCCGATTGTGAAAAGTTGAAGATCTCAGTGGCTCAGTATCTCTGTAAAGGATATGAGACTCTTTGGAAGTCTATTGCTCATAAATGGAAGCAGAGGTACTTAATCTATTATCAAGCCAAGGAAGCTGCAATTCATCAAGGACTGCATTGGAATATCACTGTGCATGACTTTCTTCATTTAGCAGCCCATACGAAATTTGTCCCTCTCAAAACACTTCTGGGTCGTAGTCACTATTATAAGAGACTCACCTGGTTCCACAACCGCCATCTAAAATCTTATAGGAAACTCCCTAAGATAGGCCCCACCTATAAGATTGATGCCAGTCTCTTTGAAAAATTCTTCCCTAACAATGAGAAGAAGCTGTGGGATCTTCTCCAGCCTTTCTTAGATCAAGTCCCTCGTTCCATGTACTTACCTAACTCCTTATCCAAGTCCTAAACACTCTTATGTACTTGGGTATTTCAGTTTATGAATACAATATCTATTTCCTATTTTCTGGATATAGATTCATCACCTTTTCTCCTTCATTATGTTACCTTTTATGTTAATGCCACAAAGGGGGAGAAAGAAGTGAGAAACAAATAACTAAAAATCTCCAAAAGATCATATGTTTGCATATTAATTTCTTTTTTCACTGTTTATTTAAAAGTTTTTGTCATTAACAAAAAGGAGAGAATTGTTGAGCAACTACCCCTAAGAAAATCATTTAATATTTTAAATTCTTATAACTTTCTGATTTTGCTATGACAAAACCTTTTAAAAGACTCTTTACAAATTAAATACACAAATACATATACCACAGAAAATATTTTTGAACAACTTCATCTCGAAAAATTTTCTAAGTCCACAGACTACTATATGTATCATACTTCGAATTTAGTCTCCGACTTTCAGAAGTCGAATTACAGTATGCAAGTTTACCTCGAAATTTTTTCGAAGTCCACAAACTACTCTATGTGTATCATACTGAATCCGACTGTTGACTCCGACTTTATAGAGTTGAATTTCTCTGAGTCTTGAGTTCTGAAGTCGAATGCCACTCTCTAACTCTCTAAAGTCGAATGCCACTCTCCAACTCTCTGAAGTCGAATGCCACTCTCTGACTCCTAAAAGTCAAAGTATCTATCTTCTTACAGTCCAATCTTAATTGTTTCACTGCAACTTCTAAGAATCGAATGTCACGGGGTGTCTTCATGATTCTAACTCCAACTCCTAAAGTCGAATTACACCTTCTTTTGAATCCGACTTCTCTGACAGTCTATGTACTTATACTTTTATTGTGTTGACAGGATACTTTTTGTTTTTGTGGTGATTCATCTGCTTAATAATCTTTATCAGAACTTGTGGTACTTGTATGATTGTTGAATATTAATATTCTATCAGGTCATTATTATTTTAATATATTCTGACAAGATGAGACATATTATACTCTAAATAATCTTCTAAACTTGTTTGTGTTTATATTTGAAACTTTTATTCAAATTGGTCCCTTGCTTCATGACAGAAGACCAGATCTTCGTTCCCTTCAGAAAATATCATGCATTTATTGATTTCAGACGCATGGGTATCTGACAGAGGTTCATTTACCACTGTCAGACCCACACCTTACTTTTTGGTGCAACTGTCTGTCTCTCTTTTCTTGGCCTGAAAACTTGTTTGTCCGAGGATTCTATATTTTACATGTCTTCTCTGACTCACCTACCTCAAAAGCATGGAGGTATTCTCTCTGTTTGTCTTGTCTTTGCTGTAGAACATTTATTGAGCACGTTTTGAGCATGGAACCTTCACAGAACATTAATTGGAGTTTGACCTCTAAGCTGTGAAGCTACAAGCCTTGTCTGAAGCCGTTGGAAAGCTAAAAAGGCAGAAGGACTTTTGGTTAACAATCTCAACTAGCATCCAAAGGATCCAAGATCTCTCCTCAACGGTTAGATCCCTAACGACCATTTTCAAACGAATACTTTCTTCTGAAGAATATAAAAGAAGCCGAAGTTTGAAAAGAAACACACTTAGAGTTTTTGGAGACCAGCTAGCAACTTCCTCATTTCACCACTGTCTTCTGCTAGCAGAGATTTTTTAAGCCTTCTTCTGAGCTGCAAGATTGAGAGCCTCATCATTCAGAAAAATTCCCAAGCTCTCCTCTTCACAGAAGTCTTGTACTGGGTGGCAATTGTTATTGATATTCTTTGATCCACCCTCTTTAGTTCAGAAAGGATCTTAGTTGCAACTCCTATCATTTTCTTCTTCCTGAATTAGGTGTGTTTGCTCATTCTTGGGGCAAACACACAAGTGTCTGTATAATTTTCTCTGTGTAATTTCAGCAAGAGATTTGTTCCTGTTGTTCCCCTCCTGTGTAGGGAAGACCGTGTAAAAGGTTGCTTTATACCCCTATTGAGGGAAGACTTGCGTGGGAGCAAGTGGGCTTGTAATTCCTCTCAAGGGTGAGAGAAGGCCAAGTTCTCTTGGTAGTTAGTGAAATCTCAAGTGGTTAGCTTGAGGACTGGATGTAGGACTTCCATGTGGGAAGGGTCGAACTAGGATAAAATTCTTTGTGCAATTGTGTGTTTGTTTCTGCCAACTTACAGTTGAATCACACGCTACACTAAATTCTAACAGTCATATTTAGTGTTTTTTAATTTCAAATAAAAATTTTAAAAGCACAAGAAGCCCTATTCACCCCCCCCCCCCCTCTAGGACATCATTAGTGCCATTTCGATCCAACAATTTCGACTTTCTGGAGTCAGAGAGTAGACTTCGACTTTTGGAAGTCGGAGTGAGGACTTCGATTTCTCAGGAGTTGTTCATAATTTGATACCCTACTTCGACTTCTCAAAGTCAGAGTCTAGGATTTGACTTCTCAGGAGATGGAGTCCATACTTCGATTTCCAAAGAGTTAGTCCAGAACAAAGAGGGTTACAACACTTCGATTTTTCAGAGTCGGAGTCCACAGTCGGAGACAGTATGATACATAGTGTATTCTATGGACTTAGAAAATTTTCAAGATAGTGTTGATACAGTATTGTACAAAATATGTTCTCTGTGATATATTCCAGTAGATTGATTTGTAGAAAGTCTTTAAAAGGTTCTGTCATAGCAAAATCACCATGTTAAAATAATTTAAAGTCTTAAATAATTTTCTTAAGGGATAGTTGCTCAAAACTTCATCATATACGAAGCTAAGCTTCAGATATGACGAAGCCATTTCGACTGATCAAGACCATTTTAAATTTGGAACTTTTGATGTTCACTTTTAGTCATGGTCAGTTGAAGTCTGGCTAATCAATTGTTCATGTGTTTTGTTCATCAATCGATTGCTGACAGTCAACTCTTTGGCAGTCGAAGTCTGGCCAATCGATTGTTCATGTGCTTTGTTCATCAATCGATTGCTGATTCAATTCACATCGATTGTTGATCAACTTAAGCATCAATTGTCTGCACATCGATTCCTGAACAACTTAAACATCGATTGTCTGCACATCGATTGCCAATCATCTGAACATCGATTACCTCTTTCTAAACATTGATTGTTGATCAACTTAAACATCGATTATTGATCAACTTAAACATCGATTATTGATCAACTTAAAACTCGATTGCCTCTGTTAGACATCGATTGCTCCATGTCAACATTGATTATCATGTCCACATCGATTGTCCTTAAAGTTCATATCGATTGTTGTGAGCTTCACATCGATTACCATGTCTATATCGATTGCCTTAAATCTTATATCGATTGCTCTGAGCCTCACATCGATTGCTATTATAAATTGATGCATATAATTACTTTTACTACTAAATACATAAAAAATGTTATTTGTGCAGGATATCATGTGACTGGCATGTGTCTTACTTAAAGTACTTGGTACTCACACGTCCCCAAGTACTAGGTCACATGATTAGGGCTATAAATATGCCATTATCCCTTTTGGAAAGAGGTGCGGAAAGAAGCGGGAAAAGGGTGTGCTCAGAAAGAGGAGAAGAATAGCCACCGCCAGGAGAAGAAGAGAAGCAGAGAAAGAAGAGTTGAGCGTTTGCCAAGAAGAATTCACCAGAGTTGAGAGAGCTATCGGATCAACGAAATTCCTTGTTCCTCTTTCTGATCTGGGGATCTAACTTCAGAGGAAAAGCGTTAAGTTCCTCAAGCTTCATCGAAGTCCAGGTGTTCTCTAATTTAAGAGCACAGGCAAAGGTTCCTCATATGTCTGTATGTTTCTGAGTGTTGATTGATTTGCACGTGTTCTGTGCAAATTAATCTCTATCAGAGAGTGTGTCTGATTGTGTGTGTACTTTGAGTGTTTGCTCTCGTGTGTGGACTGAGCCATCGTGCTCTGAGTGTGTGTGTTGTATCTCCTTTACGAGATAGTGTGTGGTTTAATCCTCACAGTGGTGAGGGGTGGATGTAGGAATTATTTATTGTGATCTCCGGACCACCATAAAAATCTATTGTGCAATGGTTTGTCTGTCAATTGCGTATTAGATGATTGTATAGGAATCTTCTTCACACACTCAACACATACACACTCTTCACTCTAAGTTTTCATATTTGTTAAAATTTGGGCATTCAATCAAGTTGATCTATGACATATTTTTAATTTGATTAAGTTTCCGCTGAGACTTGCCTTGATCTATTCACCCCCCCCCCCCTTCTTAATCTGGTTGCCTTGTTTATTCAATCCTACAATTTGTATTAGAGCGGGTTAATCTCTGATTTTGATTCTGATCTGATTTGATTACATTTGTTTGATTCATCTGGGTTGATCTGTGTGCTTGCATTTCAACTGCTACATAATTTGATTCATGGATTATTGGGGTTTTGTAGCTGAGGGCCACTTTATGAACAGACCACCCTACTCTGATGGGTCTGATGATGTTTACTGAAAGAATCGAAAGCAAGTCTTTCTTAGAGCCTAGAATTATGAAATCTGGAAGATTGTTGAAAAAGGCACTTATGAGATCACTGATGATGAGGATACATGGACTAGAGAGCAAATAAGAAGGGCTACATTAAACTTTAGTGCTATGAACATGCTTCATTATGCAGTCCATCCCAAGGAATATGCTAGAGTATCCATGTGTTCCTCCTCCAAGGAAATGTGGAATAAGCATCAGTTGATGTATGAGGGAACATCACAAGTTAGAGAAACTAAAGCCATTTGTTAGTTTCTAATTATGAAATGTTTACCATGAAGTCTGATGAATCTATATCTAAAATGTTTGCAAGATTCATAATCATTGTTAATGGACTGAAAGGATTAGGTAAAGATTACACTGATGTTGAGCTGGTAAGAAAAATTCTTCGATCCTTATCTCATACTCGGCATACTAAGGCAACTATCATTGAGGATTCTAAGGACTTATCAAAAATCTCTCTAGATGAGCTCATAGGATCACTGATGACTTATGAAATAAATTTGAAAAGAACTGAAGAACACATGCTGAAGGTTAAACCTACTGCACTCAAAGCTTCCACAAGTGGAAAAGATAAAGAGAAAGAAAATAATGTTTCTGAATCATCTGAATCTGATGAGGATGAGATTGCCCTCATCACTAGACAGTTCAGAAAATTTTAAACATAAAAAATTGGAAAATACCATGGAAAACACAACAAATATCCTGGCAAGAAATAATTTCGATCTTCAATTTCGCATCTGAATAAAAATGACAAAAAAGATTGAAAATCTGATTCTGTGTTACAAGTTCAACAAGCCAGGACACATGAAAGGTGAGTGTCCTGAGTTCAAAAGGGATATGAGCAAGAAATACAAAATGAATATCAAAATGAAAAAGTCAAAAGTAATGTTAGCAACCTGGTCGGATGAAGACCAGAGTGAAGAAGAAGAAGATAATTCCTCAAGTTCTAAAGATGAGAAAGTACACTTTATGGCCAACAGCAATGATAGCAAGGTAATCTCTTCTTTTGAGCAATACTCTGTTGATGATTGGCAAGATGCTTATGCCACATTAGTTGAAAAATGTTCTGAAATAAGGAAATAAAACAAATATTTGAAAAAGAAGATTGAAAATATTATGCATGATACTTCTCTAGCAAGTAGAATGTCTGAACTAGAAAAGAAAATTTCTGAATTTAATGATGAAAGGGAAGCAATTATAGATGAATTGGATAAATTTAAAAGCATGTCTCAGAAGGTTAATAATGAGATTGAAAAATTAACAAAGAAAATGCACATGCAACAAAAGGAAAAACAACAAGCAATTGATGAGATTGAAAAACTTAATAAATTGTTGACTAAAAAAGATCAAGTGAAAAAGAATTTCACATAGGGGAAAAAAAATCTTGATGCCTTGTTGAGACTGAGAATGAATGCTAAAAAGTATGGACTGTGATTTATCTCAGAAGAAATAATAAAGATTAAATCATCTGAGAAGAAAGAAAAATCTTCTAAATTCCTTCAATAAAATTCATTAAAAGCAACAATTCAGAAAATAAAAATGAGTTAAAGAATTCATCTAAAACATTTGAAACAATCAACAATCAAAATAAAAAAATAGAATAAAAAAGATGTGTCCATCAAAACAAACCAATCAGGTTGACGCATGCTACAGAGAGGTCGACACAGGTTAACCACAAGTTAAAACATGTGGCCACTATGTCGATGCATATTCAACATAGGTCGACCCATTCGCCTATGAAAAATAAATGGATGTTACACAAAAATTCAAATAAAAATTTGAAAATTTATAAAAATTCAAAAACACATTTTTATGATATTGATTGGAGGTCTAGAGCATCATATCAATCCAATTGAATCAATTCTTGGAATCAATGGTACCACAGTCCTCGTTGGTATAACTCACATTCATTCTATCCAAAATTTCTAAGACCTCAACAGAACTTTTGGTCTGGATTTCCACATATGAACAAATATGCCAAAATGTATACTTTCCCTGCTTCTGAAAGAAAAAATACTGGTGTTTATATTTCAAATCATGATGTTAAACTACTAAAAAGGGAAGTTATTTCAGAAATGAAACACAAACCAAAAATGACTCAAATGTGAGCTAGAAAAGATTTACTACTTCTACTTAATCAAACTGATGGTCCCAACACTATTTAGGAACTAAAATCTTTTCTTCTCTGATTTGAATTGTGCAAAAGCCATACACCCAGCTCAAATGTGTGGTATCTTGATAGTGGGTGTTCACAGCACATGACTTGAGATAGAACCAAGTTCTCATGTCTGATTGAAAAGGAAGGAGGATCAGTCACATTTGGAGGTAAAAATAAAGGGAAGGATATGGAAAGGTTGGTAAATCCACCTCAAACTCAATTGAGAATGTCTTGCTTGTTGATGGTTTCGACTACAATTTACTGAGTATTAGTCAATTGTGTGACAAAGGTCACAAGGTTGTTTTTGAGTCAAATTCTTGCAAAATAATTGACTCTTCATCTGAAAAGATAATCTAAAAAATAATATTTTTGGGAAAAAGAGTGAACAATGTTTACTTGATAAATCTTGACAAAAATTTTGATGAAAACATCTGTTTGGTTACTAATGAAAATGAAATTGCATGGACATGACATAAGAGACTTGGTCATGCAAGTTTCAACACTTTGAATAAACTCATAAAGCTAAATCTGGTTAAAGGACTCCCTAAATCTTTTCCAAATGTTAAGAATCAAGTTTGTGGAATATGTCCTCAAGGGAAAAAAAATAGAAAATCTTTTAAGATCTTCAATGATTTACTCACTACTAAGCCGCTAGAATTACTTCACATGGACCTTTTTGGGCCAACAAGAATTCTCAATCTAATTGGCAAACATTATGGATTTGTCATCATTGGTGATTTTACTAAATACACTTGGGTTATCTTTCTATCTCACAAAATTGATACTTGTCAAGATTTCAAGAAATTCTATAACAATGCCTTAATGGGTTTTTCACATAAAATAAAGTCCATTTTAACTGATCATGGAGGAGAATTTGAAAATAAGACTTTTTTTCATTTATATGCCAAGTTGAGTATTTTCCATAGATTCTCTTCTCTAAGAACTCCATAACAAAATAGAGTTGTTGAAAGAAAGAATAGAACTCTTGTGAAAATGGCAGGTCTATACTCTTGGAAAGTAAATTGCCCAAATTCTTTTGGGCTAAAGCTGTGAATACAACAAATCACATTTTGAATAGAGCATTGGTCAGACCAAAAATCAGAAAAAAAAAAAAAAAAAAACCTGTATGAACTTTTGAAAAGTAAAAAACCTGTTGTGTCTTACTTTAAATTTTTTAGTTGCAAATGCTTTGTACATAATAACAATAAAGAAAATATTGACAAATTTGATGCTAAGAGTCTTGAAGCTATTTTCCTTGGTTATTCTGAAAATTCTAGAGCATATAGAGTTTACATTCTTAAGAATAAAATTGTGGAAGAATCTCTACATGTAGTCTTTGATGAAAACTCTTATAAATCTGATGGTTCTACATCTTGCAGGACTCTACAAAATACAGAAGAAGATGATTTCATTGTTGAGTCTTCACCGACTGTTGAGGAGTATGAAAGGGCATCTAAAAATCTGAACAATCTAGTACCTACCACAAATGGATCAGGTAATATTGCTCCAGAACTACATGCAACTGATGAGGTAACATTTGAACCAAGCATGTTAAAAGATCATCCAATTGAAAATGTAATTGGCAATTTGCAAGATAGAGTTAGAACTAGATCCTCTTTTCAGACTGTAATAAATGAAGACCGTTTGACACTACTTTCCCAAATTGAATCCAAGTCTATTGATGAAGCTCTAACCAGTGAAGACTAGATCAATGCAATGCATGATAGAAATAAAAGTGTGGGAATTAGTACCAAAACCTAGTGACCATACTGTTATTGGCACTAGATGGGTCTTCAGAAATAAATTGAATGAAAATAGACAAGTTGTTAGGAAAAAAGCTAGACTAGTTGCCAAGGGATACAATCAAGAGTTTGGTATTGACTTTGAAGAATCATATACCCCTGTAGCTAGACTAGAAGCTGTAAGAATTTTTCTTGCTTTTGCATCATCCATGAAATTTAACGTCTATCAAATGGATGTGAAAAGTTCTTTCCTGAATGGAATCATCAAAGAAAGTGTTTTTGTGGGTCAACCTTCTAGTTTTGAAAATGAAAAATATCATGATCATGTTTTCAAGTTCAATAAGGCTTTTTATGGTCTTAAGCAATATAACCGTTCGAGCTCTTTTCTTCTGAATAAAGGATATACAAGAGGTAATGTAGATCAAATATTATTTACAAAAATTGTTAATAATCAAATCATTGTTGTTCAAATTTATGTTGATGACATAATTTTTTGGTCTACAAATAATGAGTTGTGCACTGAATTTGCTAATCATATGCAAATTGAATTCGAAATGAGTTTGATGGGTGACTTATAATTTTTCTTTGGGATTGCAAGTACATCAAACCAATATTCATAAGTCAAACAAAGTATGTGAAAGAGCTTTTGAAGAGATTTGAATTTCAGCACCTTAAACATTCAAGCACACCACTGACAATAAATGTAAGATTAGAGGAAGATTCATCTAGTAAGTCAGTAGATCCAAAGATCTATAGAGGTATGATTGGTTCTCTACTTTACCTCACAACCTCTAGACTAGATATTCAATTTAGTGTGTGCATGTGTGCAAGATTTTAGGCCAATCCTAAGGAAAGTCACATGTTAGTCGTCATAAGAATTTTTAAATATCTTGTTGGAACGTGTGAACTTGGCATTTGGTATCCTGCTGGTTGCAAATTAGATTTAATTGCTTACAGTGATGTTGATTATGCTGGTTGCAAGCTTGATAGAAAAAGTATTAGTGGTTTGTGTTTATATCCAGGTGGATGTCTAATCTCTTGGGCTTCCAAAAAGCAACACTCAATAGCTCTATCCGCTACAAAGGTTGAATACATTGCGGCTGGTTGTTGTGGCACTCAAATTCTTTGGGTGAAACACCAGCTCCTAGATTATAATCACAAATTGGGTTGTATTCATATTCTATGTGATAACACTAGTGCAATCAATTTGTCTAAAAACCCGATTTAGCATTCACGAACAAACATATTGAAATAAGGTACCACTCATGGTTGCTAAGAAATCTTTTAAGCTTCACTTTATTGAAACTGAAAAGTAAATTGTAGATATTTTCACGAAGTCTCTTTCAGAAAATAAATTTTCATCATTAAGAAGAGAGCTCGGTTTGTGCAAATTTCCACATCCTTGATATCTTCCATCTCGTTTTTGCAAATTAAAGTCTTTTTTTTCTTCTTACTAATAAATTCATGTCTCTCACATTGCATTGACACTTTGTTATTCAAATCCTCTTCAAAAATTCCCATGTTCACCATGTGAGGGGAGTTACATAATAAGAAGAGTAAATTTTGATAAGGTCAAAATTATCTTTTAAAAGGCTGCTAATAAAAGTCAAAACTTCTTGGAACTTGAAAACACAGAAAAATTGACTTTGTTCATAATTAGGTCGACACAGAGTTGAACATGTGTCGAAAGACTAGCCAGGGAAGGCCCAAAATGTACCACGGAGTCAGGGATGCCTTAATGCTGTTATAGAAGCGGACCTACCCGAGGAAGGGGGTATGGTGGAAGGTACCGTTCTTATAATTCACTCTCAACCTGCTTTTGTTCTAATTGATAACAATAGTCAGGAGATAATTTTGGCAGCATAACAACGCGACTTATACTTTAGTTATCTCTTTACATTAATGGCTTAAGTTCAATCTTTCAAATCACACTCACGAGAACATGATAAGAGAGGAAGTACATTCTATCTCCAGGGAACTTCAATGGTACAACCAACTCGGTGTCCGTGAGGGAATCCATAGAGTACGAAGATTTATGGAGGTCTTAAGAGAAAGGTCACTAGTCTGCCGATACGGAATGACCGACCGAGAGTTTCCAATCCCTTAAGAAGGGTTGCGTATATGTGCAAGTGTATAGTGTAGTACGTGTCAATCCACAATCCATCGGTTTTAAACATGCGGAAAGCAAGTAACATGATGACATGAGATTGAAACATGCACTTAACTTGACATGATTTACAATATTTTAAGATAACATTTATTCACTTTAACAAGCTAGAACAACAAGATGATCAATCAATAGTTTGCAAGAATAGATCATATCATTAAAGAGAAACTAGCATAAGCTTTCACATTGTTATGTCTTTTTCATGGATTAATAGCTTTTAAGCCACTAGACAGACTGCACACACTTAACAGAACCATGACATGTAAACCTTAAGTTCTAGACAGAGAAAAATAGGTCTCGGGTAGGCTCTTTAAATCGCGACGGACACAGTCGTCGCACTTAAGAAGGCCGTACACAGTTCTAAAACATGAGTATTCTGTAAAACATCAAATCATGATGGACAAGACCGTCGCCTTCTTGTCGCGATAGGTCGACATGCCGCGACGGTCTTCAAAACGCGACGGTCCTGTTTGTCGCGTTCATAACGCGACAGGCAACGTGTTGCAATCACCCTTGAATCGCGATGGTTCGATACGTCACGTTTAAGAGATGTTTTCAAAATCGTAATATAAAAATCTATCCGAAATTGATGGGCGAGAAAATGATCAAATCGCAACGGCATGCTCCGTCGCGTTCATGAGCGACACAGAAACCCACGGGGCACACAGTTTGATGTGTCAAAATGGTCAAGTCAAAGATGAAATTGCGACGTAGGGGTCGATTGTGTTTCAGTTGAACGCGACGGTCTAGTACGTCGCGTTCATGCAAAGAAGAACGCGACGTCTGGTGTCGTCGCGTTTCTGGTTCTTGCCCAAAAACGATGAAAACTTTACAACAATGCATGCAACGCTTATAGATCATGATCTAGGGCTCCTGGGACAAAAGTATGAACATAAAACTTGTTGGGTACGAGAAGTAGAAGAGAACTATGGCTTTGGTTTCACATGATTTGGCCTCGGGATGCGTGAGAAACAACATGAACGTAAAATGCCCAAATCATGCACGACCTTTGGAAAACGCTTAATACACCATGCATGCTCGATGAAAATTAGGGAAAATAGGTGCATATGAAACTAGACTCGATGATCTTTAACTTGGTATAGGTTTCATTCATCTTTGTTCTGAGATAACCTACCTTTGATCGCTTCCTAGAGGGGTCTTCTACAGGTCGATGCAGAAAGCTTGTTGGGGAAGATGGCTCCGGTTGGGGCGATCTCCTCCTCCTCTGGTGCTCAAGAGCTGCTCCACACGACCCCAGCAAGATGGTAACTCATCCCCAAGAGTTTCTTGACGAGTATATAAAGATCTAGGGTTGTTTAGGGGTCCCAATGCAACTAGGAAAGAGGGGTTGCAGTTTTGGGTGTAACCCTTCCATGTTTTGAGGATTCCTACCCCAATAGAGTGGAATGGCCATTAGGAAACCCTCTAGTATGGTTAGGCACGAATTTGAGTTACTAAGTATGTCTAATTGCCTTAGGATTTACCCTAATTGCCTCTTCATATTTCCTGCTCAATTAGGGTTACAAATTTCTAGTGTATTTTCTTGCTTGATTTTATTCTTGGGCCAGAAGTTGTCCATTAGCCCAAATCTAATAATGGGTTATCAATACATGTTGTTTGAAGTCTCCCCGTTATTTTTATTTAATTTATGATCACATTATATACCCATGATAATGTTTTCTGACTTTATCTCCTAATTATGATAATTAGTCACAATGCATCACAAACTTGGCCAATTGGATTTTCCGTTGCACGAATTTCTTGGTGGGTCGTTTGGGAATATTGTTTAGGGTTGAACTATAATTTTTATGGAATTTTCCGATGTGTTCTTGCACATACGATAATGGTACGTATGTTTCTACTATTTCGATAATATAGAAATTATCTATTTCATTTATTTCAAAATTTTAATTACTAAATTTTTCGGGGTGCTACATTATGGCAATATTGTACAGTATGTCTAGTGCCTTAAAACTTGTTAACCCATGAAAAAGTCATAATAAACTGAAAGGTTATTCTAATTGTTCTTAAATGCTTGATCTATTCTATGTGAGATTGATTTATTCATCTTGATGATTTAGCTTATTAAAAGGAATGAATATCATGTTAAAATACTGCAAAATATGTTGATATGATTGCACGTTCTATATTACATCATCATCTTACTTGTTTTTCGCTTGTTTTAAACCAGTGGATTGTGATATTGCGGCACGTTCTACACTACACTCTTGCACATATAGGCAACCCTTTCTTAGGGGATTTGAAACTCTTCGTCAGTCATTCCGTATCGACATACTAGTGACATTTCCTTTAAGACCTCTGTAAATCTCTGTACTCTGTGGATTCCCTCATGGAGACCGAGTTGGCTGTACCAATGAAGTTCCATGGAGATAGTGTGCACTTCCTTTCTCGTCTTGTTCTCGTGAATTTATAATCATAGACTCAAGCCATTAATGTAAAGATTTAACAAAAATTGTAAATTGCGTCGTTATGCTGCCAAAATTCTCTCTCGACTATTGTTATCATGAAATCATGTTCACATGACTTGTTTATCTTGAAATCATCATGGACGTGATATTGAGCTATATACTTCTTAAAACTCGTGTTATTGGCCATGAATGACTGTGGGTATCTACATTTGAAAATCGTGAGATGCTGACTGGACACGGTGAGTGTCCAAGGGCTCCAATCTAGCCTCAATAACGGAGAGTTCATAAATATACTGATAACCATGGGGTATAATGATTACTGGCGTTGCATCTGTGCTGGGAAATAGTGTCATGTTGAATGCTAGATACAATAACCACATACACGTGTCCTAGTGTGCATTCCAAGGTGGCATAGATCCTTAGTGCACATTAGTGTCTTCGTGCCTGATTAAGTGTTAAAAGTTCATGCTCGTACATACTTGTTTGCGTGCTATGGCCATCCTGCGTTCTTGCAAATAAGTGACATCCTGTGTTCTTTCAAAACTATTGACATCCTGCGTTCTTGCAACTAAGTGATATCTTGCGTGCTTGTACACATTGCTCTACTGCTAGTTCTTTCTTGTTACACCTTTCTAGATCTTGTTCAATCTATCTCGTTCACGTGTCATGCTTAATGGTTTTTATCGTCATGCATATCTAGATATTCGTGCTTGCCTAGTTCTTAAATTATTAATCACTTATATCATTGCCTACATATTGAGATATAAATCTTACTGGGCTAGTTTGCTCATTCCCTACTTTTCAACATCATAGGTGACATTGATGAAGAAGCCGAAGGACAAGACTATGAGGGGAATGCATCCAAGTGATGAGTGTTCCAACACAGTATCTGTCATTAGTTTGATTTAAGTGTAGTGGATGTAGTAGTAGTGAGGAAGTTCAGACTCATGTAATTTTCCCTTTTCTTGAGTCATTATTAGTTTGAAGTCAATGAAGTTGTATTTGACATTATGAGTTAATGAAGGAGAGTTGATTATGTTCATAATATGGGCCCTATTCTTATGTTTGTGTTGATACACATCTAGTGCTTGCTAGCTAGAGGCTTATTTGCCAACTGCTCACGTCTCGGAATATCGATTTTAAATCTCCAATATTTCCGTTACATAATTCTCGGGATGTGACATCTACACTCAAAGTTCTTATACAGAAGAAATAGCTAATCGAGCATTTTAATGAAAATTTTCTTTATTAATGAGAAAGAGTGATCTAGGTTATTAAGATTATGTTTTGATTTGACACTATTTCTGCGCTGGGAAATAGTGTCGTGTTGAAAGCTATTGCTATACTTTGTGTTATTTATGCTATGGCCATCTTGCTATTTGTGCTATACTCGACACTCTTGTTGTGACGGACCACATCGTTCAAACCCATTATCCGGATAACGAGCCTGACGCGACTCTGCCTCCCGCGAACGAGCCAAAGCTTTGCAAGGTATATCATTCACACATGTCCGTAGAAATATAAAGGAAACAACTAAACAGAAGGGCATACCTTGAAATTCAAAAGCTATTCCATCAGGTCTTCAAAACCTGACCCTCTTCTTTCTACAATCTACCAAAGCACCATAAGCCTCTAACCAATCCATACCCAGAATCAAATCATACTCCTTCAAAGACAAAGCATACAACTTTGCCGGCAACTGATTCCCATGAATCATAATTGGAACCTCATCTAAGTAACAGGAAGTAAGCATAAAATCACCGGTAGGAACCTCAACCACCAATTCACATTGCCTTTCTTCTATGGGATGAGCCTAACTATCCAATAAATCTTCAGAAATAAATGAATGAGAAGCACCCGGATCAATTAATATTCTACCTGAGAAATCAAAGATCAGTAATATACCTTCAATGAGATTTGATGCTTCTGTTTGTGCCCTGGTGATTGCCATCACCCGACCTCGACCTCCTCTCTGATAAGGGGTTCCTCTGCCTCTCTCTGCTGATGGTTGATATGTCTGTTGCTGCTGCTGAGTCCCTCTACCATAACCATATCCTCGAGACGGACAATCCCTGGCATAATGTCCTAGCTGACCACAAGCATAACATATGACCTCCCGAAAAGTTGCAGGCTGACCTGCGGTACTTTGCTGGGACTCCTCTGGAACCGATGGCCTGTAGCCACGCCCCTGCTGAAAACCACCCTGTTGGAAACCCGGTTGCCTGCCTCTGCCTCGTCCTCCTCCTTGGAAGAATTTATTGATCTGTTTGCCCCACTTTGCTATCCCAGACGATGATGCTCCTGAGGGTGCCTTTCCTTTGCTTATGCCCTATGACTGCTGGGGAAGTCGGAAGCTGCCTGAACCTCCAACCTGAGACTGACTCTGCCTAGCCTACAAAGTCCTCTCCAACACGGCTACCCGCTGTGCCGCCTCCTCTACTGTTCTGCACATTAGTGGAGCTACTGCATCCTGCAACTCAGACCTCAAACCCCTAATAAAATACTCCACCATTATTGCATGATCGGTCACCACATAAGGGGAATATCTACTCAATGCCATAAATCTCATCTAATACTCCAGCACAGACAATCTCCCTTGCTGCAAAGTTCTAAACTGCTCCTAATCCTCTTCTGGATGCATCTGTATATAACACAAAACCACCACTACCTGAAGGAATTTCTAATATCGGTGTTGTAGTAAGCCTTATTTTAATGTAGCATATCGACTGTTCGGATCGTCTTATATCCGTTGTGGTGGCCAGTGTGTGGCCCACATTGTGAGTAGTAGGTGCTTTCACAGGTTTCCGGAGCGTTGTGGGCCGGCTGGTTGGCCCAAAGCGTAGGTTTGTCCTCTGTCCCTGAACGCGACAGAGGGGCACGGCGCGTTCTCATCGCGACACCCGGGGACGTCGCGTTCTAGTTGCCACTGTTTTGGCTCGTCGTCTGCATGCGCGCCGCTTGTCGCGCGCGGGGCGGGCATGCTGACGTCGACAGGCGAATCGCGACGGGCAGCCGCGTCACGACCTGGTTACGATGTAGCGATACGTCGCGTTCCCAATAGGCGAATCACAAGCTCTGTTCTGCTAGGGTTTCTTAAAGACACAGCTCAGTTGGGAACGCGACGTATCACTACGTCGCGACCAGGTCACGACGCGGCTGCCCGTCACAATTCGCCTGTCGACATCAGCACACCCGCCCCGCGCGCGACACGCGGCGTGCATGCAGTTGACGAGCCAAAATATTGGCAACCAGAATGCGACGTCCCCGGATGTCGCGATGAGAACGCGACGCGCCCCTCTATCGCTTCAGGGACAGAGGACAAACATGCACTTTGGGCCAACCAGCCGGCCCACAATGCTCCAGAAACCTGTGAAAGCACCTGCTACTCACAATGTGGGCCACACACTGGCCACCACAACGAATATAAGATGATCCAAACAGTCGATATGCTACACTTGCTATATTTAGAAACCTTTGCTATTTCGTTCACATGCTATCGTGCTATCTCTCACGCTACTTGACTCTCTCGCTCTATCATTAGTTACTCTGCCTTTTAATACATTAATTATTTAAAGCCTGCTTGACTATTGAGATTTAAGTCCTACTGGGCGTTATCGCTCACCCTGCGTTATTTGTCGTTGTGTTCTCAGGTGAGACCGAGGATGAACTATACACTCAAGAGGATGGGAACTACCAGGAGTGATATCATGAGTACCCTAGCGTCCTAGCATTATGTTCGAGTCGTAGTTTAGTCTTTTGCTTATTTCAATGTAATTGGGCCCTATAGAATGGCTCCGATATTAGTGGTTGTAACTAGACATTTGAAATGATGTTAATGAGATGAATTTGCTTTTAGTATTATTCTTGTTCAATGGTTTGATGTCTAGTATTCGCACTGTACCCGTTTACTTGTAACTGCTTCGCATTCCGATATTCTGCGTCGGGGCGTGACAGTTTTGTGGTATCAGAGCCTAGGTTATTCTTAAGTATAGGATGATCTAGGTTGACCAGCCTCGACTAGAGTCAATTATCCTACCTATGTGAGTTGTGGTTAGAGCCATAGGTAAATAGCTAAAATGAACTCACACACGCACGAATTAAATTTCACATCAATATCATGACAATAAGTTATTTTTGTAGGAACTAAGCAACAAAGATGACTGCTGAACGTGCTCAAATGAGGGGCATGCAACAGACCATCCAAGAACTGACACGCGCAATCGTGTAAGCTACCCAAGGTGGTGGCAATCATGGTGGTGCAGGTGACCTGCATTGAAACTTCAGAAGTCTGAACCCACCTAGGTTTAGTGGATCCACGGATCTGGATGAAGCCGAACACTGGCTAAAAGAAACGGAACGAATATTCTGTGTCATGCAATGTGCAGCGGGGGATAAGCTGCTACTAGCCACATTTCAACTCGAAAAGGACGCCCGCGCTTGGTGGGAGTCTGTTGAAGCGACCAGAGCAAATGTTTAGTTCACCTAGACCGAGTTCAAAGAAGCTTTTAATTCCAAATACTTCTCGGAGCGTGTCCAAGAAAGGAAGGCTGCGAAATTCCCTGCTCTGAAACAGCGAAGCTTGACTGTGGCCGAATACGAAGCCCAGTTTTCAAGACTGGCACGCTATGCTGCACACCTGGTAAACACTGAGAGAATGAAGGCTAAGCGCTTCCTCAACGGCCTTAAGCCTCAGTATATTACCCAACTGGCACCTCTCGACATCCAGACCTACGCCGAGATGGTGAAAAAGGCTCAACTGCTGGAAGATGCTACGGACTTCACTGACCGTATCAAAGGGAAGTTCGTGAAAAAGGAAATGACCTCAGGTCAGTCATCTGCTAAGCCGAACAATGGCAAGAAGCATCCCTTCAACATCACGGAGGGACCCAGCCAAGAAAGGAAACCTAAAGTTATTGTCCCCAACACTCAAACAAAAGGTAACTGCAAGCACTGTGACAAGCCAGGTCACACTGCGGATGAGTGCTGGAGGAAAGTCGGCGCATGTCTGCACTGTGGAAGTCGCGAGCACCGCATCCCCGAGTGCCCACTATTGAAAGAACATGAGAGGCGCTCTAATGCGCTTAAGAAACAGGCAGGCTGCAAGCCTTGCACAATGAAGAGCCCACTGAAGAAGGTGGCGTAGTAGAAGGTACTCTACAAGTCTTCTCCTTATCAGCTTTTCTTTTATTTGATACTGGAGCAACTCATTCATTTATATCTCAACACTTTGTTGATACCCTAACTGCAAAACCTATATCCATGGGTTGTGAGTTCTCTGTCACAACGCCACTAGGGGAAAAGGAGAAATTGAACAAATACTTTCCATCTGTCGACGTAATGATCGGAGGCCATAACCTAAAAGCCGACCTGGTGTGTATGCCCATGGAAGGCTATGATGTAATTTTGGGAGCCGACTGGTTGTCCACATATGGGGCAAGTGTCGACTGTAAAAAAGGAAAGGTTACCTTTAGTGACTTTCCTAAATTGGCATTCTCTGGGATTAGACATAAGAGACTGATGTCTCTAATCTCCGCCATCAAAGCCCACAATATGATAAGGAAAGGTTGCATTGCTTTCCTTGCGGCCGTAGTAGTGGAAAAGAAGGGTTCTAAGATAGAAGACATCCACATAGTCCAGGATTACCTCGATGTGTTTCTTGAAGATCTGCCAGGGATTCCCCTGGAATGAGATGTCAACTTCGCCATAGAGTTGATCCTTGGAGCTGCCTCGGTATCGCATCAACCGTACCGGATGTCACCTGTCGAGCTAAAGGAGTTGAGTGATGGAGCTATTAGAGAAGGGGTTCATTAGACTGAGTACTTCTCCATGGGGAGCACCCGTGCTATTCGTCAAGAAGAAAGATAAATCGATGAGACTATGCATCGACTATTGTCAACTCAATCAGCTTACCATCAAGAACAAGTACCCACTGCCTAGGGTCGATGAGCTATTCGACCAAATATCTGGAGCTCAATATTTCTTCAAGATCGATCTTCGATCTGGCTATCACCAAATGAGGATCAAGGATGACGATATCTTCAAACCGGCTTTCAGGAACAGGTATGGACATTATGAATTCGTCGTTATACCTTTTGGTCTAACCAATACTCCTGTAGCCTTTATGCAACTCATGAATAGTATATATTGGTCATACCTTGACAAGTTCGTGGTCGTCTTCATCGACGATATCCTCATATACTCCAAGACCAAGGAAGAACACGAAGAACACCTGAAGATTGCATTGCAAGTCTTGCGAGACAACAAACTATATGTAAAGCTTAGCAAGTGTGAATTCTGGATCGAAGAAGTGTCCTTCTTGGGGCATGTCATCTCAAAGGACGGCATCTCCGTTGATCCCTCCAAAGTCGAAGCTATACTCAATTGGGAGAGACCAACCAACGTCACCGAAATCAGAAGCTTCTTAGGACTGGCTGGCTACTACAGGCGGTTCATCAAGGACTTCTCCAAGATTGCCGTTCCTCTCACGCGTCTGACACGAAAGGAGAATCCATACTTCTGGAGTAAAGAGTGTGAGAAAAGTTTCCAAACTCTTAAAGATTGCCTGACCTCAGCCCCTGTTCTCACTCTGCCAGTAGAGGGAGAAGGTTTCTCTGTCTACACCGATGCCTCAAAGATTGGGCTAGGGTGTGTACTGATGCAAAAGGAGAAAGTCATCGCCTACGCTTCTCGACAGCTGAAGACTCATGAAGTCAACTATCCCGTGCATGATCTGGAGTTGGCTGTCGTGGTCTTCGCCTTGAAAATCTTGAGACATTACCTCTATGGAGAGAAGTTCACTGTCTACTTGGACCAAAAAAGCCTGAAGTACTTATTCTCTCAGAAGGAACTCAACATGAGACAGAGAAGATGGTTAGAATACCTAATAGATTTTGACTTCAACATCCAATACCATCCAGGCAAGGGTAATGCCATGGCTGATGCTCTTAGTAGAAAGCCGATGGCATCTATTTCAAGTCTAGTCCTTGGTGAGATACAACTACTAAAACAATTCTCAAGGTTAGACTTAAATATTGAACATAGGGATGATCGAGTCTTGGTTGCCAATATCAAGATTCAATTTGATCTGCTAGAGGAGATCAAAGCTCAACAAGATGATGATCCATTCTTAGTTCGCGTCAATGAAACTTTAGCCGAAAGACCGGACTTTGCAATGACCGAAGATGGAAGGCTTGTTTTTCAAGGAAGGACATGTGTGCCAGACAGCGAAGAACTGAAGAGAAGATTAATGGATGAAGCTCACAAGACGAAGTACACTATTCATCCTGGAGGTACCAAATTGTATCAAGACATGAAAAGAACATTTTGGTGGCCGAACATGAAAAGAGAGGTAGCTGAACATGCCGCACACTGCCTTACCTTTCAACAAGTAAAAGCGGAACACATGCGCCCTACTGGTGTACTCAGATCGCTAGATAATCCGGAATGGAAATGGGAAAGCATTGGCATGGACTTCATCATGGGTTTACCCAAGACTCGTGGTGGACTCGATGCCATATGGGTCATTGTCGACCAACTAACCAAATCTGCCCACTTTCTGCCTATAAAAAGTAAGTGGTCGGTAGAAGTACTAGCTGCCCTATATGTCAAGGAGATTGTAAGACTACATGGAGTTCCATCATCCATAGTCTCGGATCGAGATCCGAGATTTACATCTCATTTTTGGAAAGGACTGCAAGGTGCACTGGGTACTAAACTCAACTTTAGTACCGCATTCCATCCACAAACTGATGGGCAAACTGAAAGAAACCACCAAATAGTTGAAGACATGCTGAGAGCTTGCACCATAGGC
The DNA here is from genome assembly GCA_014218235.1 of Colocasia esculenta. Classification (NCBI taxonomy): domain Eukaryota; kingdom Viridiplantae; phylum Streptophyta; class Magnoliopsida; order Alismatales; family Araceae; genus Colocasia; species Colocasia esculenta. The sequence goes on from CM024753.1 coordinate 82,610,521, forward strand.
TTCCAAGGATATTGGAATGAGCATCTATCCCTTATTGAGTTCGCCTATAACAACAGTTACCAGGAGAGTATTAAGATGGCACCGTTTGAAGCACTCTACGGAAGGAATTGTAGATCTCCTGCATGCTGGAATGAGGTGGGAGAACAACAATGGCTAGGCCCAGATATGGTATAACGAACAACAAAGGACATTCAGGTGATTAGAGATCGGCTTAAGATTGTTTAGTCTAGACAAAAGAGCTATGTCGACAAAAGAAGGCGAGACTTAGAATTCCAAGTCGGTGATCATGTAGGTGTCACCTACTCGTGGCATCCAAAGATTTGGTGTGAAAGGAAAGCTCAGTCCTAGATTCATCAGTCCTTTTGAGGTACTCGAAAGGATTGGTGAGGTTGCATACCGACTGGCGTTGCCACCGGATCTGGCATATGTACACAATGTCTTCCATTGCTCCATGCTCAGAAAATATGTATATGATTCTACACACATCATTCACCACGAGAAGCTGGTGTTGAACAAGGATGTGACATATGAAGAGAAGCCAGTCAAGATACTAGAACGAAGGTACAATAGCTCAGGAACTGTCCCATCCACGTGGTTAAAGTCTTATGGAATAACCGCAGAGTGGAAGAAGCCACATGGGAACCGGAAGGAACCATCAGACGAAACTACCCTGATCATTTCGGTAAGTCATTCCCTCCATTATGATCATATGAATTTGCGAACCAAATTCTTTTTAAGAGGGGGAGGATGTATCAACCTGGATTTTTCAACAACAAAAAATTAATAATAATAAAAAAATAAAAGCAATTAGAAAATCAAATAAAAGAGAATTAAATAAAACTCATTAAATGAAAAGAAGTAATGGGCTTTGTTAAATAGACCCGTTAGAAATTAGTGGGCCAAAATATAAATTTTTAAAAGGGGAATAATAGAAAAATACCCTAAATTCGTAACTAAATTATTACTTAAATAGAAAAGGGATATTTAATGCATTAAATAGCTAGTTTGAGTTAGATTTAGATTCCTAAACCTACCCTAATAGGTTGGCCACGAATTTGGGTCCCAACCTAACCCAAAATACAAGTTCTCATGCTTAGAAAAGGGAGAGGAAATAGGAAATCCCAAAATTTAATAAGAATTAGAGTCCTATTAGGAATTAGAAATACAAGAGACATAAATACTCTCTTTCCATGGCCGGCCCTAGCTCGTTGCCAAGGGTTTCTGGACCAGGAAGAGAGGCCAAGGAGGAGGAGAACTCGTGGGGAGGAGGAGCTCTCAAGCCATCAACCCCGTTCTTCAAGTTCTAGCCCTAGAAGAGTAAAACGACCAAAGGTAGGCATTCTCACGAGCAAAACTAAATCAATTTCGTCTGTAGGTTGATCTAAACCTCAGGAACAAAAGCACATTGGTTTCATAATTTTTCATCGAGTCAATGTTTTCTTCTTGATTTTTCATGTTCTGTACTCATCATGACCCCGAACCCTCTTCTTAATTCTTGTTCTCCTTGTATACTCAACCCCATGCCACGAGATTTTTATTGTAGGAACTGATGCATGTTAGGCATCTTTTGCCCCTAAAAGCCCTAATTTTGATTCATCATATCTTGTGAATTAAATCGTTGATATTAACTATGTATTGTTTCAAGTTCATCATGAATACCCATGTTTAAAGCATGTCTAAACCCTGTCTGTTTTCAAATTCCTATTTACTGTAAGTACCCATGCATGTCTAGATCAATTCGCAACTAGTTTCATGATTTTTCATCGCTTATACAATTAGTTATGATTTTTTGAATCACCCTATGTCAAAAAGGGTAAGTTCTGGCCCGCAATCCAATGTAATGTCCTTTCCCTGTCGGACTCGGGCGCAGACCCTGTGAACGCGACAGCCCGATAGGCCGCGTTCACAATGCCGTCGCGACAGCGCCTGCTATCACGATTTGATCGCGATAGGGCCTGTCGTCGCGATCTGCTGCTCGATCTGACGAGCCCATCGCGACCTTCACACGACCCCGTCGCGATCTATCTGCCTGAACCCATGAACTCGTCGTGACCTGTACAAGACCCCGTCGCGATCTCAGTTGACCCCGTCGCGACCCTCATTAGGGTACGTCACGATCTGCGTTTTTGCATAAAAACCCTCAAATTTCGATGCTCTGACTCTATACAGTGCTTGTACACTTTGTTAACAGTCATATACACAGAAAATTACACTTGTCATAAATCAAATATTTATGTGTGATAAAATACATGCACAAGATCTTTCTCTATCTATAATTTCTCTTAACACATGCACACACTTGAACCATCCAATATGGCTTAATTTGGCATGAAAATATTCATAATGTATCTAGTAATTTATGTAATTAAATTGCCATATTTTAATAAGACTTATCTTCATTTTCTTGCGATGTTTTGGGATACCGTTACCGACGCTCCACTGTTCTAGAATTCCTCTAGAACGTCGAGCACTTGTTTCTATATACACATTCTCTCTTGACTTGGACGAACTCTCCGTCGGATACTCCTTCTGTCGGACTAGTGAGTCTTTGTTCAAGGCCTCCATAAGTCTCCTCTGTCCATGGATTCCCACATGGTCGACGAGCCGGTTGTACCCTAACACCTATTACACCCTTTAGGGATCAACATGATCTAACAGCTATTAGAAATTCGCTCTTATCTTGAATCACGTCGGACCTCTGGACCTGTGCTTAACATGGCCAGTGGAAGAGTCGTGAGTTCCACCTGACTGCCAACACCAAGTGCGGGTGTTGTGCAATTGTTGTTATCGCCTATTTACTCGATGTGTTACGTGCAATGTCCACTAGCTCTCATCTATACTCTACTCGCTCATCTATTCACGTTCACTCAACTATCTCGTCTATTCATCTAGCGCTCTCATCTATTTCTTAGTACTCTATATTGGCCATTGACTGATTGTCTAAAGATAAACAATATAACCAATGCCTGGCAATATATATAAAGGGCCCGATCTGGTCCTGGATGTGTGCCCGAAAGTGCTAGTGCCCATGGGAGTTAAATGATCAGAGTGTTTGGCATTACACTCGAGTGCTATCTAACTCGACTATCTAAGTGACAATCAAAAAGTGCTATATTCTCTCGTTGTCTATTGACAAAAGTGCTATACTATACCCGTTGTGCTATTGATATACTTTGTGCTATTTGTGCTATGGCCATCTTGCTATTTGTGCTATACTCGACACTCTTGCTATATTTAGAAACTTGTGCTATTTCGTTCACGTGCTATCGTGCTATCTCTCACGCTACTTGACTCTCTCGCTCTATCATTAGTTACTCTGCCTTTTAATACATTAACTATTTAAAGCCTAATTGACTATTGGGATTTAAGTCCTACTGGGTGTTATCGCTCACCCTGCGTTATTTGTCATTGTGTTCTCAGGTGAGACCGTGGATGAACTATACACTCAAGAGGACGAGAACGACCAGAAGTGATATCATGAGTACCCTAGCGTCTTAGCATTATGTTCGAGTTGTAGTTTAGCCTTTTGCTTATTTCAATGTAATTGGCCCTATAGAATGGTTCGGATATTAGTGGTTGTAACTAGACATTTGAAATGATGTTAATGAGATGCATTTGCTTTTAGTATTATTCTTGTTCAATGGTTTGATGTCTAGTATTCGCTCTGTACCCGTTACTTGCAACTGCTTCGCGTTCCGATATTCCGCGTCGGGGCATGACACTAGGTTTAGAGGAAGATGCCAGGTCCAAGATCAAGACCTTTAAGAGGAAGGTTAGAAGAAGACTCCATAAGAATGGTCATCCTGTGTCCTCCAACCCCTTGACCATTTCCTCTCCTTCTCCACCTGGACCAACTCCTCCTACTCCTACTATTTCCTCTGCTCCTGCTCCTCCGGAACCAGAACAACCACCTACATCCTCATCTCAACCTACTGCCCCCACTGCTCTCACTCCCCCAGCTCCTTCTGTTGATGCACCACAACAACAACAACCTCCACCTCCTATCTCATCTGATCCTCCTCCCTCTACATCTCTTCCAGAGGATCAGCCAATTGCCTTTGATAATGTCAAGTTTTCCATCTATCCTTTGAAATACTATTTCAAACCATCTCAAGCAACCAAACTCACTCTCCAAACTGAACCTCCTAGTTTTTTTTCTTCTCTTCCTACTGCATCCACTCCTCTAGCAGGCAGATCCACCCTTTCACTGTCAGAAATAGTACCTAGTGTACTACTTTCATCTAAAGGTGGGCGCATGCTAAAAGAGAACCCTGTCAAATTACTTCCTCCTTTTTGGTATGCATTTAACTACCATTCAGAACATCACATGAACCTATTCAGGGAATTCCTATCCATCAAGGCATTCCTTGAAGTCCATGAAATGCCATGTTTCACCTTTGAGGATGGCTTCCATCTCTCCTTCATACATCATAAGTACTATTGGTTGATCTCCAACTGATCTCTCAGAAAAGCCACAAACTGAATTCCAAAGAATTTCTTGAAATCTATCCTAGTGAAGCCACTAAATACCAGCAAACCCAATCCAGGAACCAATTCATGGATCTTCATCTTCACCTGAATCTTAGGTTCTATGATATGTTTGGCAACCTCATTAGAGACTCTCAGGCCAAGTACACTAAGATGAAGGAATTCAACCTTGCCAAATTCAGATTGGGACTGCCTGATGTCAACAAAGGCCAATGGGAAAACATTATTAGAGGTCAGAGATAGATTTCCCCCTCCATGACTGTTGGATTATCTTCTGGCTTGTACCCAAGCTTAGTTGGTGTCATTTCTACAAGAAAAGATTTTGCTCAGCTTATTTTCAACAGACACATCCGAATAGCTACCAGGTTTAGGATCAAGTATAATATGAAATTATCTTTTCATAGGTTTGCCCTCATGCAAGCACCTCAGAATTCCCAGCACATGTTAGACTTTCATATTTGTTTTACTGAGTCTGAGTTATTCACAGAGGATCAATGGGTAGCTGCATATCTTGAAGACCATTCCGATTGTGAAAAGTTGAAGATCTCAGTGGCTCAGTATCTCTGTAAAGGATATGAGACTCTTTGGAAGTCTATTGCTCATAAATGGAAGCAGAGGTACTTAATCTATTATCAAGCCAAGGAAGCTGCAATTCATCAAGGACTGCATTGGAATATCACTGTGCATGACTTTCTTCATTTAGCAGCCCATACGAAATTTGTCCCTCTCAAAACTCTTCTGGGTCGTAGTCACTATTATAAGAGACTCACCTGGTTCCACAACCGCCATCTAAAATCTTATAGGAAACTCCCTAAGATAGGCCCCACCTATAAGATTGATGCCAGTCTCTTTGAAAAATTCTTCCCTAACAATGAGAAGAAGCTGTGGGATCTTCTCCAACCTTTCTTAGATCAAGTCCCTCGTTCCATGTACTTACCTAGCTCCTTATCCAAGTCCTAAACACTCTTATGTACTTGGGTATTTCGGTTTATGAATACAATATCTGTTTCCTATTTCTGTTTCTGGATATAGATTCATCACCTTTTCTCCTTCATTATGTTACCTTTTCTGTTAATGCCACAAAGGGGGAGAAAGAAGTGAGAAACAAGTAACTAAAAATCTCCAAAAGATCATATGTTTGCATATTAATTTCTTTTTTTATTGTTTATTTAAAATTTTTTGTCATTAACAAAAAGGAGAGAATTGTTGAGCAACTACCCCTAAGAAAATCATTTAATATTTTAAATTCTTATAACTTTCTGATTTTGCTATGACAAAACCTTTTAAAAGACTCTTTACAAATTAAATACACAAATACATATACCACAGAAAATATTTTTGAACAACTTCATCTTGAAAAATTTTCTAAGTCCACAGACTACTATATGTATCATACTTCGAATTTAGTCTCCGACTTTCAGAAGTCGAATTACAGTATGCAAGTTTACCTCGAAATTTTTTCGAAGTCCACAACTACTCTATGTGTATCATACTGAATCCGACTGTTGACTCCGACTTTATAGAGTTAAATTTCTCTGAGTCTTGAGTTCTGAAGTCGAATGCCACTCTCTAACTCTCTAAAGTCGAATGCCACTCTCCAACTCTCTGAAGTCGAATGCCACTCTCTGACTCCTAAAAGTCAAAGTATCTGTCTTGTTTCTGTCGAGTGTATGGAAGTTGAATGCACATATATCCAACTTCTTACAGTCCAATCTTAATTGTTTCACTGCAACTTCTAAGAATCGAATGTCACGGGGTGTCTTCATGATTCTAACTCCAACTCCTAAAGTCGAATTACACCTTCTTTTGAATCCGACTTCTCTGACAGTCTATGTACTTATACTTTTATTGTGTTGACAGGATACTTTTTGTTTTTGTGGTGATTCATCTGCTTAATAATCTTTATCAGAACTTGTGGTACTTGTATGATTGTTGAATATTAATATTCTATCAGGTCATTATTATTTTAATATATTCTGACAAGATGAGACATATTATACTCTAAATAATCTTCTAAACATGTTTGTGTTTATATTTGAAACTTTTATTCAAATTGGTCCCTTGCTTCATGACAGAAGACCAGATCTTCGTTCCCTTCAGAAAATATCATGCATTTATTGATTTCAGACGCATGGGTATCTGACAGAGGTTCATTTACCACTGTCAGACCCACACCTTACTTTTTGGTGCAACTGTCTGTCTCTCTTTTCTTGGCCTGAAAGCTTGTTTGTCCGAGGATTCTATATTTTACATGTCTTCTCTGACTCACCTACCTCAAAAGCATGGAGGTATTCTCTCTGTTTGTCTTGTCTTTGCTGTAGAACATTTATTGAGCACGTTTTGAGCATGGAACCTTCACAGAACATTAATTGGAGTTTGACCTCTAAGCTGTGAAGCTACAAGCCTTGTCTGAAGCCGTTGAAAGCTAAAAAGGCAGAAGGACTTTTGGTTAACAATCTCAACTAGCATCCAAAGGATCCAAGATCTCTCCTCAACGGTTAGATCCCTAACGACCATTTTCAAACGAATACTTTCTTCTGAAGAATATAAAAAGAAGCCGAAGTTTGAAAAGAAACACACTTAGAGTTTTTGGAGACCAGCTAGCAACTTTCCTCATTTCACCACTGTCTTTGCTAGCAGAGATTTTTTTAAGCCTTCTCCTACTGCAAGATTGAAAGCCTCATCATTCAGAAAATTCCCAAGCTCTCCTCTTCACAGAAGTCTTGTACTGGGTGGCAATTGTTATTAATATTCTTTGATCCACCCTCTTTAGTTCAGAAAGGATCTTAGTTGCAACTCCTATCATTTTCTTCTTCCTGAATTAGGTGTGTTTGCTCATTCTTGGGGCAAACACACAAGTGTCTGTATAATTTTCTCTGTGTAATTTTAGCAAGAGATTTGTTCATGTTGTTCCCCTCCTGTGTAGGGAAGACCTTGTAAAAGGTGGCTTTGTACCCCTATTGAGGGAAGACTTGCGTGGGAGCAAGTGGGCTTGTAATTCCTCTCAAGGGTGAGAGAAGGCCAAGTTCTCTTGGTAGTTAGTGAAATCTCAAGTGGTTAGCTTGAGGACTGGACGTAGGACTTTCATGTGGGAAGGGTCAAACTAGGATAAAAATCTTTGTGCAATTGTGTGATTGTTTCTGCCAACTTATAGTTGAATCACACGCTACACTAAATTCTAACAGTTCATTTAGTGTTGTTTTAATTTCAAATAAAAATTTTAAAAGCACAAGAAGCCCTATTCACCCCCCCCCCCCCCTCTAGGACATCATTAGTGCCATTTCGATCCAACAATTTCGACTTTCTGGAGTAAGAGAGTAGACTTCGACTTTTGGACGTCGGAGTGAGGAGTTGTTCATAATTTGATACCCTACTTCGACTTCTCAAAGTCAGAGTCTAGGATTTGACTTCTCAGGAGATGGAGTCCATACTTTGATTTCCAAAGAGTTAGTCCAGAACAAAGAGGGTTACAACACTTCGATTTTTTGGAGTCGGAGTCCACAGTCGGAGACAGTATGATACATAGTGTATTCTGTGGACTTAGAAAATTTTCAAGATAGTGTTGATACAGTATTGTACAAAATATGTTCTCTGTGATACATTCTAGTAGATTGATTTGTAGAAAGTCTTTAAAAGGTTCTGTCATAGCAAAATCACCATGTTCAATAATTTAAAGTCTTAAATAATTTTCTTAAGGGATAGTTGCTCAAAACTTCATCATATACGAAGTTAAGCTTCAGATATGACGAAGTCATTTCGACTGATCAAGACCATTTTAAATTTGGAACTTTTGTTGTTCACTTTTAGTCATGGTCAGTTGAAGTCTGGCTAATCGATTGTTCATGTGTTTTGTTCTTCAATCGATTGCTGACAGTCAACTCTTTGGCAGTCGAAGTCTGGTTAATCGATTGTTCATGTGATTTGTTCATCAATCGATTGCTCATTCAATTCACATCGATTCTTGATCAACTTAAGCATCAATTGTCTGCACATCGATTCCTGAACAACTTAAACATCGATTGTCTGCACATCGATTGCCAATCATCTGAACATCGTTTGCCTCTTTCTAAACATTGATTGTTGATCAACTTAAACATCGATTATTGATCAACTTAAACATCGATTGCCTCTGTTAAACATCGATTGCTCCATGTCAACATTGATTATCATGTCCACATCGATTGTCCTTAAAGTTCATATCGATTGTTGTGAGCTTCACATCGATTACCATGTCTATATCGATTGCCTTAAATCTTATATCGATTGCTCTGAGCCTCACATCGATTGCTATTATAATTGATGCATATAATTACTTTTTCTACTAATACATAAAAAGGTTATTTTGTGCAGGATATCATGTGACTGGCATGTGTCTTACTTAAAGTACTTGGTACTCACACGTCCCCAAGTACTAGGTCACATGATTAGGGCTATAAATATGCCCTTATCCCTTTTGGAAAGAGGTGCGGAAAGAAGCGGAAAAGGGTGTGCTCAGAAAGAGGAGAAGAATAGCCACCGCCAGGAGAAGAAGAGAAGCAGAGAAAGAAGAGTTGAGCGTTTGCCAAGAAGAATTCACCAGAGTTGAGAGAGCTACCGGATCAACGAAATTCATTGCTCCTCTTTCTGATCTGGGGATCTAACTTCAGAGGAAAAGTGTTAAGTTCCTCAAGCTTCATCGAAGTCCAGGTGTTCTCTAATTTAAGAGCACAGGCAAAGGTTCCTCGTATGTGTGTATATTTCTGAGTGTTGATTGATTTGCACAAGTGTTCTGTGCAAATTAATCTCTATCAAAGAGTGTGTCGGATTGTGTGTGTACTTTGAGTGTTTGCTCAAGTGTGTGGACTGAGCCGTCGTGCTCTGAGTGTGTGTGTTGTATCTCCTTTACGAGATAGTGTGTGGTTTAATCCTCACAGTGGTGAGGGGTGGATGTAGGATTATTTATTGTGATCTCCGCCACCATAAAAATCTCTTGTGCAATGGTTTGTCTGTCAATTGCGTATTAGATGATTGTATAGGAATCTTCTTCACACACTCAACACATACACACTCTTCATTCTAAGTTTTCAATTTGTTAAAATTTGGGCATTCAATCAAGTTGATCTGTGACATATTTTTAATTTGATTAAGTTTCCGCTGAGACTTCCTTGATCTAATCACCCCCCCCCCCTTCTTAATCTGGTTGCCCTGTTTATTCAATCCTACAATTGGTATTAGAGCGGGTTAATCTCTGATTTTGATTCTGATCTGATTTGATTACATTTGTTTGATTCATCTGGGTTGATCTGTGTGCTTGCATTTCAACTGCTACATAATTTGATTCATGGATTATTGGGGTTTTATAGCTGAGGGCCACTTTATGAACAGACCACCCTACTCTGATGGGTCTGATGATGTTTACTGAAAGAATCGAATGCAAGTCTTTCTTAGAGCCTAGAATTATGAAATCTGGAAGATTGTTGAAAATTGTACTTATGAGATCACTGATGATGAGGATACATGGACTAGAGAGCAAATAAGAAGGGCTACATTAAACTTTAGTGCTATGAACATGCTTCATTATGCAGTCCATCCCAAGGAATATGCTAGAGTATCCATGTGTTCCTCCTCCAAGGAAATGTGGAATAAGCATCAGTTGATGTATGAGGGAACATCACAAGTTAGAGAAACTAAAGCCATTTGTTAGTTTCTAATTATGAAATGTTTACCATGAAGTCTGATGAATCTATATCTAAAATGTTTGCAAGATTCATAATCATTGTTAATGGACTGAAAGGATTAGGTAAAGATTACACTGATGTTGAGCTGGTAAGAAAAATTCTTCGATCCTTATCTCATACATGGCATACTAAAGCAACTATCATTGAGGATTCTAAGGACTTATCCAAAATCTCTCTAGATGAGCTCATAGGATCACTGATGACTTATGAAATAAATTTGAAAAGAACTGAAGAACACATGCTGAAGGTTAAACCTACTGCACTCAAAGCTTCCACAAGTGGAAAAGATAAAGAGAAAGAAAATAATGTTTCTGAATCATCTGAATCTGATGAGGATGAGATTGCCCTCATCACTAGATAGTTCAGAAAATTTTAAACATAAAAATTGGAAAATACCATGGAAAACACAACAAATCTCTTGGCAAGAAACAATTTCCATCTTCAATTTGCATCTGAATAAAAATGACAAAAAGATTGAAAATCTAATTCTGTGTTACAAGTGCAACAAGCCAGGACACATGAAAGGTGAGTGTCCTGAGTTCAAAAGGGACATGAGCAAGAAATACAAAATGAATATCAAAATGAAAAAGTCAAAAGTAATGTTAGCAACCTGGTCGGATGAAGACCAGAGTGAAGAAGAAGAAGATAATTCCTCAAGTTCTAAAGATGAGAAAGTACACTTTATGGCCAACAGCAATGATAGCAAGGTAATCTCTTCTTTTGAGCAATACTTGTTGATGATTGGCAAGATGCTTATGCCACATTAGTTGAAAAATGTTCTGAAATAAGGAAATAAAACAAATATTTGAAAAATAAGATTGAAAATATTATGCATGATACTTCTCTAGCAAGCAGAATGTCTGAACTAGAAAAGAAAATTTCTGAATTTAATGATGAAAGGGAAGCAATTATAGATGAATTGGATAAATTTAAAAGCATGTCTCAGAAGGTTAATAATGAGATTGAAAATTAACAAAGAAAATGCACATGCAACAAAAGGAAAAACAACAAGCAATTGATGAGATTGAAAAACTTAATAAATTGTTGACTAAAAAGATCAAGTGAAAAAGAATTTCACAAAGGGAAAGAAAGTCTTGATGCCTTGTTGAGACTGAGAATGAATGCTAAAAAGTATGGACTGGGATTTATCTCAGAAGAAACAATAAAGATTAAAGCATCTGAGAAGAAAGAAAATCTTCTAAATTCCTTCAATAAAATTCATTAAAAGCAACAATTCAGAAAATAAAAATGAGTTAAAGAATTCATCTAAAACATCTGAAACAATCAACAATCAAAATAAAAAATAGAATAAAATGATGTGTCCAATCAAAAGAAACCAATCAGATTGATGCATGCTACAAAGAGGTCGACATAGGTTAACCACAAGTTAAAACCTGTGGCCACTATGTCGATGCATATTCAACATAGGTCGACCTATTCGCCTATGAAAAATAAATGGATGTTACACAAAAATTTAAATAAAAATTTGAAAAATTATAAAAATTCAAAAACACATTTTTATGATATTGATTGGAGGTCTAGAGCATCATATCAATCCAATTGGATCAATTCTTGGAATCAATGGTACCACAGTCCTCGTTGGTATAACTCACATTCATTCTATCCAAAATTTCCAAGACCTCAACAGAACTTTTGGTCTGGATTTCCACATATGAACAAATATGCCAAAATGTATACTTTCCCTGCTTCTGAAAGAAAAAATACTAGTGTTTATATTTCAAATCATGATGTTAAACTACTAAAAAGGGAAGTTATTTCAGAAATGAAACACAAACCAAAAATGACTCAAATGTGGGCTAGAAAAGATTTACTACTTCTACTTAATCAAACTGATGGTCCCAACACTATTTAGGAACTAAAATCTTTTCTTCTCTGATTTGAATTGTGCAGGAAGGCCATACACCCAGCTCAAATGTGTGGTATCTTGATAGTGGGTGTTCACAGCACATGACTTGAGATAGAACCAAGTTCTCATGTCTGATTGAAAAGGAAGGAGGATCAGTCACATTTGGAGGTAAAAATAAAGGGAAGGATCTGGAAAGGTTGGTAAATCCTCCTCAAACTCAATTGAGAATGTCTTGCTTGTAGATGGTTTCGACTACAATTTACTGAGTATTAGTTAATTGTGTGACAAAGGTCACAAGGTTGTTTTTAGTCAAATTCTTGCAAAATAATTGACTCTTCATCTGAAAAGATAATCTAAAAAATAATATTTTTGGGAAAAAGAGTGAACAATGTTTACTTGATAAATTTTGACAAAAATTTTGATGAAAACATCTGTTTGGTTACTAATAAAAATGAAATTGCATGGACATGACATAAGAGACTTGGTCATGCAAGTTTCAACACTTTGAATAAACTCATAAAGCTAAATCTGGTTAAAGGACTCCCTGAATCTTTTCCAAATGTTAAGAATCAAGTTTGTGGAATATGTCCTCAAGGAAAAAAAATAGAAAATCTTTTAAGATCTTCAATGATTTCCTCACAACTAAGCCGCTAGAATTACTTCACATGGACCTTTTTGGGCCTACGAGAATTCTCAATCTAATTGGCAAACGTTATGGATTTGTCATCATTGGTGATTTTACTAAATACACTTGGGTTATCTTTTTATCTCACAAAAATGATACTTGTCAAGATTTCAAGAAATTCTATAACAATGCCTTAATGGGTTTTTCACATAAAATAAAGTCCATTTTAACTGATCATGGAGGAGAATTTGAAAATAAGACTTTTTTTTCATTTATATGCTAAGTTGAGTATTTTCTATAGATTCTCTTCTCTAAGAACTCCATAACAAAATAGAGTTGTTGAAAGAAAGAATAGAACTCTTGTGAAAATGGCAGGTCTATACTCTTGGAAAGTAAATTGCCCAAATTCTTTTGGGCTAAAGCTGTGAATACAACAAATCACATTTTGAATAGAGCATTGGTCAGACCAAAAATCCGAAGAAAAAAACCTGTATGAACTTTTGAAAAGCAAAAAACCAGTTGTGTCTTACTTTAAATTTTTTGGTTGCAAATGCTTTGTACATAATAACAAAAAAGAAAATATTGACAAATTTGATGCTAAGAGTCTTGAAGCTATTTTCCTTGGTTATTCTGAAAATTCTAGAGCATATAGAGTTTACATTCTTAAGAATAAAATTGTAGAAGAATCTCTACATGTAGTCTTTGATGAAAACTCTTATAAATCTGATGGTTCTATATCTTGCAGGACTCTACAAAATGCAGAAGAAGATGATTTCATTGTTGAGTCTTCACCAACTGTTGAGGAGCATGAAGGGGCATCTAAAAATCTGAACAATCTAGTACCTACCACAAATGGATCAGGTAATATTGCTCCAGAACTACATGCAACTGATGAGGTAACATTTGAACCAAGCATGTTAAAAGATCATCCAATTGAAAATGTAATTGGCAATTTGCAAGATAGAGTTAGAACTAGATCCTCTTTTCAGACTGTAATAAATGAAGACCGTTTGACACTACTTTCCCAAATTGAATCCAAGTCTATTGATGAAGCTCTAACCAGTGAAGACTAGATCAATGCAATGCATGATAGAAATAAAAGTGTGGGAATTAGTACCAAAACCTAGTGACCAGACTGTTATTGGCACTAGATGGGTCTTCAGAAATAAATTGAATGAAAATAGACAAGTTGTTAGAAAAAAAGCTAGACTAGTTGCCAAGGGATACAATCAAGAGTTTGGTATTAACTTTGAAGAATCATATACCCCTGTAGCTAGACTAGAAGCTGTAAGAATTTTTCTTGCTTTTGCATCATCCATGAAATTTAACGTCTATCAAATGGATGTGAAAAGTTCTTTCCTGAATGGAATCATCAAAGAAAGTGTTTTTGTGGGTCAACCTTCTGGTTTTGAAAATGAAAAATATCATGATCATGTTTTCAAGTTCAATAAGGCTTTTTATGGTCTTAAGCAATATAACCGTTTGAGCTCTTTTCTTCTGAATAAAGGATATACAAGAGGTAATGTAGACCAAATATTATTTACAAAAATTGTTAATAATCAAATCATTGTTGTTCAAATTTATGTTGATGACATAATTTTTTGGTCTACAAATAAAGAGTTGTGCACTGAATTTGCTAATCATATGCAAATTGAATTCGAAATGAGTTTGATGGGTGACTTACAAATTTTTTTTGGGATTGCAAGTACATCAAACCAATATTCATAAGTCAAACAAAGTATGTGAAAGAACTTTTTAAGAGATTTGATTTTCAGCACCTTAAACATTCAAGCACACCAATGACAATAAATGTAAGATTAGAGGAAGATTCATCTAGTAAGTCAGTAGATCCAAAGATCTATAGAGGTATGATTGGCTCTCTACTTTACCTCACAACCTCTAGATTAGATATTCAATTTAGTGTGTGCATGTGTGCAAGATTTTAGGCCAATCCTAAGGAAAGTCACATGTTAGTCGTCATAAGAATTTTTAAATATCTTGTTGGAACATGTGAACTTGGCATTTGGTATCCTGCTGGTTGCAAATTAGATTTAATTGCCTACAGTGATGTTGATTATGCTGGTTGCAAGCTTGATAGAAAAAGTATTAGTGGTTTGTGTTTATATCCAGGTGGATGTCTAATCTCTTGGGCTTCCAAAAAGTAACACTCAATAGCTCTATCGGCTACAAAGGCTGAATACATTGCGGCTGGTTGTTGTGGCACTCAAGTTCTTTGGGTGAAACACCAGCTCCTAGACTATAATCACAAATTGGGTTGTATTTATATTCTATGTGATAACACTAGTGCAATCAATTTGTCTAAAAACCCGATTTAGCATTCACGAACAAACACATTGAAATAAGGTACCACTCATGGTTGCTAAGAAATCTTTTGAGCTTCACTTTATTGAAACTGAAAAGTAAATTGTAGATATTTTCACTAAGTCTCTTTCAGAAAATAAATTTCATCATTAAGAAGAGAGCTTGGTTTGTGCAAATTTCCACATCCTTGATATCTTCCATCTCGTTTTTGCAAATAAAAGTCTTTTTTTTCTTCTTACTAATAAATTCATGTCTCTCACATTGCATTGACACTTTGTTATTCAAATCATCTTCAATAATTCCCATGTTCACCATGTGAGGGGAGTTACATAATAAGAGGAGTAAATTTTGATAAGGTCAAAATTATCTTTTAAAAGGCTGCTAATAAAAGTCAAAACTTCTTGGAACTTGAAAAACACAGAAAAATTGACTTTGTTCATAACTAGGTCGACACAGTTGAACATGTGTCGAAAGACTAGCCAGGGAAGGCCCAAAATGTACCACGGCGTCAGGGATGCCTTAATGCTGTTATAGAAGCGGACCTACCCGAGGAAGGGGGTATGGTGGAAGGTACCGTTCTTATTCACTCTCAACCTGCTTTTGTTCTAATTGATAACAATAGTCAGGAGATAATTTTGGCAGCATAACAACGCGACTTATACTTTAGTTATCTCTTTACATTAATGGCTTAAGTTCAATCTTTCAAATCACACTCACGAGAACAAGATAAGAGAGGAAGTACATTCTATCTCCAGGGAACTTCAATGGTACAACCAACTCGGTGTCCGTGAGGGAATCCATAGAGTACGAAGATTTATGGAGGTCTTAAGAGAAAGGTCACTAGTCTGCCGATACGGAATGACCGACCGAGAGTTTTCAATCCCTTAAGAAGGGCTGCGT
Source organism: Colocasia esculenta (assembly GCA_014218235.1). Lineage (NCBI taxonomy): Eukaryota > Viridiplantae > Streptophyta > Magnoliopsida > Alismatales > Araceae > Colocasia > Colocasia esculenta. The sequence goes on from CM024753.1 coordinate 82,626,440, forward strand.
ATATGTGCAAGTGTATAGTGTAGTACGTGTCAATCCACAATCCATCGGTTTTAAACATGCGGAAAGCAAGTAACATGATGACATGAGATTGAAACATGCACTTAACTTGACATGATTTACAATATTTTAAGATAACATTTATTCACTTTAACAAGCTAGAACAACAAGATGATCAATCAATAGTTTGCAAGAATAGATCATATCATTAAAGAGAAACTAGCATAAGCTTTCACATTGTTATGTCTTTTTCATGGATTAATAGCTTTTAAGCCACTAGACAGACTGCACACACTTAACAGAACCATGACATGTAAACCTTACGTTCTAGACAGAGAAAAATAGGTCTCGGGTAGGCTCTTTAAATCGCGACGGACACAGTCGTCGCACTTAAGAAGGCCGTACACAGTTCTAAAACATGAGTATTCTGTAAAACATCAAATCGTGATGGACTAGACCGTCGCCTTCTTGTCGCGATAGGTCGACATGCCGCGACGGTCTTTAAAACGCGACGGTCCTGTCTGTCGCATTCATAACGCCACAGGCAACGTGTTGCAATCACCCTTGAATCACGATGGTTCGATACGTCACGTTCAAGAGATGTTTTCAAAATCGTAATATAAAAATCTATCCGAAATTGATGGGCGAGAAAACGATCAAATCGCGACGGCATGCTCCGTCACGTTCATGAGCGACACAGAAACCCACGGGGCACACAGTTTGATGTGTCAGAATGGTCAAGTCAAAGATGAAATTGCGACGTAGGGGTCGATTGTGTTTCAGTTGAACGCGACGGTCTAGTACGTCGCGTTCATGCAAAGAAGAACGCGACGTCTGGTGTCGTCGCGTTTCTGGTTCTTGCCCAAAACCGATGAAAACTGTACAACAATGCATGCAACGCATATAGCTCATGATCTAGGGCTCCTGGGACAAAAGTATGAACATAAAACTTGTTGAGTACGAGAAGTAGAAGAGAACTATGGCTTTGGTTTCACATGATTTGGCCTCGGGATGCGTGAGAAACAACATGAACGTAAAATGCCCAAATCATGCACGACCTTTGGAAAACGCTTAATACACCATGCATGCTCGATGAAAATTAGGGAAAACAGGTGCATATGAAACTAGACTCGATGATCTTTAACTTGGTATAGGTTTCATTCATCTTTGTCCTGAGATAACCTACCTTTGAATGCTTCCTAGAGGGGTCTTCTGCAGGTCGATGCAGAAAGCTTGTTGGGGAAGATGGCTCCGGTTGGGGCGATCTCCTCCTCCCCTGGTGCTCAAGAGCTGCTCCACACGACCCCAGCAAGATGGTAACGCATCCCCAAGAGTTTCTTGACGAGTATATAAAGATCTAGGGTTGTTTAGGGGTCTCAATGCAACTAGGAAAGAAGGGTTGCAGCTTTGGGTGTAACCCTTCCATGTTTGAGGATTCCCAACCCCAATAGAGTGGAATGGCCATTAGGAAACCCTCTAGTATGGTTAGGCACGAATTGAGTTACTAAGTATGTCTAATTGCCTTAGGATTTACCCTAATTGCCTCTTCATATTTTCTGCTCAATTAGGGTTACAAATTTCTAGTGTATTTTCTTGCTTGATTTATTCTTGGGCCAGAAGTTGTCCATTAGCCCAAATCTGATAATGGGTTATCAATACATGTTGTTTGAAGTTCCCCGTCATTTTTATTTAATTTATGATCACATTATATACCCATGATAATGTTTCTGACTTATCTCCTAATTATGATAATTAGTCACAATGCGTCACAAACTTGGCCAATTGGATTTTCCGTTGAACGAATTTCTTTATGGGTCGTTGGGAATATTGTTTAGGGTTGAACTATAATTTTTATAGATTTTCCGATGTGTCTTGCACATACGATAATGGTACGTATGTTTCTACTATTTCGATAATATAGAAATTATCTATTTCATTTATTTCAAAAATTTAATTAGTGAGATGATTTATTCATCTTGATGTTTAGCTTATTAAAAAGGAATGAATATCATGTTAAAATACTGCAAAGCATGTTGATATGATTGCACGTTCTATATTACCTCATCATCTTACTTGTTTTTCGCTTGTTTTAAACCAATGGATTGTGATATTGAGGCACGTTCTACACTACACTCTTGCACATATAGGCAACCCTTTCTTAGGGGATTGGAAACTCTCCGTCAGTCATTCCGTATCGACAGACTAGTGACCTTTCCTTTATGACCTCCGTAAATCTCTGTACTCTGTGGATTCCCTCATGGAGACCGAGTTGGTTGTACCAATGAAGTTCCATGGAGATAGTGTGCACTTCCTTTCTCGTCTTGTTCTCGTGAATTTATAATCATAGACTCAAGCCATTAATGTAAAGATTTAACAAAAAGTGTAAATTGCGTCGTTATGCTGCCAAAATTCTCTCTCGACTATTGTTATCATGAAATCATGTTCACATGACTTGTTTATCTTGAAATCATCATGGACGTGATATTGAGCTATATACTTCTTAAAACTCGTGTTATTGGTCATGAATGACTGTGGGTATATACATTTGAAAATCGTGGGATGCTGCTGGACTGGACACGGTGAGGTCCAAGGGCTCCAATCTAGCCTCAATAACAGAGAGTTCATAAATATACTGATAACCATGGGGTATAATGATTACTGGCGTTGCATCTGCGCTGGGAAATAGTGTCGTGTTGAATGCTAGATACAATAACCACATACACGTGTCTAGTGTGCATTCTAAGGTGGCAGATCCTTAGTGCACATTAGTGTCTTCGTGCCTGATTAAGTGTTAAAAGTTCATGCTCGTGCATACTTGTTTGCATGCTATGGCCATCCTGCGTTCTTGCAAATAAGTGACCTGCGTTCTTTCAAAACTATTGACATCCTGCGTTCTTGCAACTGAGTGATATCTTTCGTGCTTGTACACATTGCTCTACTGCTAGTTCTTTCTGTTACACCTTTCTAGATCTTGTTCAATCTATCTCGTTCAGTGTCATGCTTAATGGTTTTATCGTCATGCATATCTAGATATTCGTGCTTGCCTAGTTCTTAAATTATTAATCACTTATATCATTGCCTACATATTGAGATATAAATCTTACTGGGCTAGTTTGCTCATTCCCTACTTTTCAACATTATAGGTGACATTGATGAAGAAGCCGAAGGACAAGACTATGAGGGGAATGCATCCGAGTGATGAGTGTTCCAAACAGGTATCTGTCATTAGTTGATTTAAGTGTAGTGGATGTAGTAGTAGTGAGGAAGTTCAGACTCATGTAATTTTCCCTTTTCTTGAGTCATATTAGTTTGAAGTCAATGAAGTTGTATTTGACATTATGAGTTAATGAAGGAGAGTTGATTATGTTCATAATATGGGCCCTATTCTATGTTTTGTTGATACACATCTAGTGCTTGCTAGCTAGAGGCTTATTTGCAACTGCTCACGTCTCGGAATACGATTTGAATCTCAAATATTCCGTTACATAATTCTCGGGATGTGACATCTACACTCAAAGTTCTTATACAAAAGAAATAGCTAATCGAGCATTTAATGAAAATTTCTTATTAATGAGAAAGAGTGATCTAGGTTATTAAGATTATGTTTTGAGTTGACATTAGTGGTTGTTTCATCTATTTATAATGAAAAAAAGAATGACATTTTGATTATTGAATCATGGGCCTACTAGTGTTGGTTATTCGTCTTTGGCTTCTGACTTGTTCGATCGTCGCGCTTCCGAATTAAATCCGTTGCTAAAATTGGGGGCGTTACATAGTGTAACTGAAGAGGACTCACTTCATGAGTCAAAGTTACATTTCGAATGATATACTATTCCTTGTAATCGATGTTCACTGACTGAAGAAGAGTTTCACAGTAGTCGAACATCAAATTGACGTTCACTTTGACTGATGTTGTGCCTTTCTTTTCAAGTCGAAGTTGACTTGTTCATTTGTATAATATTATCAATTGAAGATTATTCAATAATTTAATGTAATTTCTAATATTCATTAGTTCATGAATATTCTTTTAGCGATAGACTTGATTCATAATGATTTCACATAAGGAAAATATATCTCTTATTTACCTCAATGAGACTTGATAATTTCTAATAAAAATGTGCTCTATATGAAATGAATATTATCAACAATACAACATCTGTTATACAGCTGATCTTTTACAAATGTTAGTCTGTTTTATAATTATATTTATCTTTTTAGACCGTCAGTCATTTGCTTAAGACCAAAACATTTTAAATCTTATTCTCTTTGTATAAGAAAATTTATTGCACTAAAAAAATTATCTTTTTTTATTAGACGACACTGAGGTATCTTGGACATAGTATATATGTCAATAGTCCACTCACATAACTCTTTGTATGCATGAAAATGTACGAATATCCTTATGAAAAGACAACATCTAAACCTTTCATATTATTCATATTATCCATTGTAGAATATATTTTTCCTTACCTAAGATATCTACTTGGAGAGAAACCCTTTTTCATGTCTAAGTAACCATGCAATATCATTTAATGTGCTTATTACAATAGCTTGGAAGACAACACGATTGGAAAGAAGGAGCATGTACTTACATATTCAAAGATGTTACACTCAAGAAGATTCAAACGTCTATTTTCAAGGGTTAGTTGAGCAACAGACAAAAGAAATTGAAGTCTATATAAAAAAAAGTTGAAACTAGCTAAAATAAAAGAATGCAACGATAGAGAATAATAACTACTGCGAGCACTTCAACTCCTATACATTCAAGCTCTTCTTCTCCAAACTCTGTGGACCTAAGCGAACTTAGAAAATCATTGAGAGACCACCTTGTATAGATAGAGTTTTATGCTTAGCTAGTTGATTTTCTCTCTCCCTCTCTAGGTTCCTTGTAAGATTAGGCTTAATTGTTCTTGTTGTCTTCTTTTTGCCTGATTCTATAAGTGTTGATAGGGCACTCCTTTACTCCTGTATTCGAGATATATTTGGGTAGAATTAGTAAGGGATTTGTACCCTATGTGCACTCTATGTGCACTCTTTAGAACATGGGAAGGCTCGTAGGGAGCAAGCGTGTGATTGTGTGTTTAGAAAAGGGATGACCGATATGATCGGTGTGTTGTAACTTTGAGGATAAATTAGTGGAAATCTCAAACATTCTTAGAGGCTAGATGTAGGCCTCTTGAAAGAGTGGTGGCCCCAATCAAGATAAAATTGTTGTGTTCCTTGTGTGTGCACGATATTTTTGCTTGAATATTTCTTTGCACACAATTACTAACAAACCAAACAATTTGAGTATAAATATATTTTTGTGTTTAAAGTTTTCAAAACATCATGTGGTGGCTGTTTTCTGCCACCTAAGCCCATCATGATCCATCAGGGCCCATCAACGCTTTCCCTTTCGACGTGGCCTCCTCGTACGGTTCCACGCATCTGTAAGGATCATTTAAAAGGGCCCCACAGGGCAATTACCCCAAGCGAAGCACCGCCGAGCTCCTTAGCGGCTTGCTTCCGCACAGAGGGCATTAATTCTGCTGTGCTGGACAACTGCAGGCGCTACCGAACAGCACGTTCGATCCCCACACGGGTCACTTGCTCGGTAATCTTGTCCGGAGGTTGCCGAACAGCTCTTTGTGTCCTCGCGGCAGTTATAACCGCCCCAGGCCACACGCCCCATCATCAAGAGGCGCGTTAACTGCCTGGCATCCCAATGGACATCTGAGCGAATAACTCCTCCCGTTATGTGCGCCCATCAAGGCGCCTTCCAGGCACGATCTACCAACGTTACACACGTCTGCCTTAGCACCTACGCCTATAAAAAGTACAGGTACAGGACCATGCACTGATACGTTCTCCCTCACGCGAACACGTTCTTACACTCAAAAACCCCCTGCCTTGCGAGCCTCATACTGACTTAGGCATCGGAGGGTTTTCCCCGACCTTCACCGGGCCCCCTGATCATTTCTGGTGATTGCAGGATCCTTCGTCCGCTACCGGCGACCGTCACCTCCCTTACACAAGTGTCAGGCCTGATTCGCTCCGGCCAAACAAGGAAAAGGCCTCCACACTTTTGGCGCCGTCTGTGGGACGCACGTAGCCATGGCTCGCGGACGAACCTCGTACTAGAACGTGGGGAGTAGGGCGACGAGATCCTGTCAGTCACGAGCGGACTCTCGCCGGCGATCCCCTCCCGTGGACGTCGACATCGCCCCTGCAGGCGTTAACAACGACGTCCCTACGCCAGTGGTCGCCGCGTCGGCAACTGCCCTGGAAGTAGCAGAACTTCGGGGGCAGATGCAGCAGTTAACAGGTGTTTGCCTTGCCCTGCAGGCTCAGCTTGTTGGACCACCAGCCCCGGCGGTTCCCCTGCCGCGAGAGCGACATGCGGAGTCGTCGCATCAGCGTTCTCGCGTCCTCCCGGCACCTCAGGAGCAGCAGGCAGACTCGCCGCGCCGGTCGCATCGAGCCCCGTCTGAGGAGCGGGAACCAGAGCGCCGCGGGCGTTCGCCCCGTCGCTCTGTTGCCTCCCCCCGCCCGCCGCGATCGGTTGTGGGAGCCAACTCCCACGGGTCCGGACGAGGGGACCCCGCCAATTCCGAATAGGAGCTCGCCATGCGCCTGCGATGCGTGGTCGACCTCGAGCGCCGTGTGGACGCGATGGTTCAGCACGCGGAAGGGAAGGCTCCGGCGGAAGATGACCTGGACTTCCGCTCCCCATTCAATAGGGAGATCCTGGAAGCTCGGGTCTCTCCCAAGCTCCCTCTGCCCACCATCGCGCCCTACGACGGCACCACCGATCCGGCCGACCACATCCACGGCTTTGAGTCGTACATGGTGTTCCGCGGAGCATCAGATGAGGCCAAGTGCAGGGCCTTCCCTGCAACCCTCAAGGAGACTGCCAGGGCCTGGTTCGAGACCCTTCTGACGGGCTCCATCACCTCCTTCCGCCAACTGAAGAAGTCCTTTCGGGACAACTTCCTTGGTGGAAGGTCACAGCCGCGAACGGCGGCTTCCCTCCTGGCCGTACGCCAGAAGAAGGGCGAGGCGCTCTGGGACTTTGTCAAAAGGTTCCGAACAAAGGCGCTTCGCATCTCGCGTCTGGACGTCCCTCTGGCAACCAGTGCCCTCATCCAGGGCACTCGCGACGGTTTCTTGCAGAGGACTCTTGGCGTCCAGCAGCCCGCCACCCTAGCCAAGCTACTTTCCATCGCACAACGCCATGCGGCTTGCGAGGAGAGCCTAGCAGCAGGTAGAGCGGAGCAGGGGGAGCAGTCTGACAAGAAGAGGCCTTCCGATAACGGCTCTGACCGTGATCGGAAGAAAGGACGACGCAACGGTGACTCTCCGCGCCGTCTGCGCCCCTTCACCAACTACACCCCCCTTACTGTGGCACCCGAACAGATCCTGGCGGAGATCAGGAACAAAGCATATGTTCGGTGGCCACAGAGGATGCGCTCCGACCCCCGGAGGCGCGACCAAAACAAGTACTGTCGCTTTCATCGCGTCCACGGCCACGACACCTCCGAGTGCCGCCAGCTTAAGGACGAAATTGAAGACCTTATCAAGCGCGGCTACCTTGGACGGTTCGTGCGTCGGAATGAAGAACGCCCCAGACGTCGAGAGCGGACTCCCGAGCAGCCAATCAACAATGAGCCTAATGGGCAGGAGATCAACGTGATCGCGGGAGGCTTCGGCGCAGGCGGAGAAAGCACTCGAAGCCGACGCGATTACGCAAGGCGAGTGCACGTTGTAGATAGGCCTTCGGCACCTCGGACGACTCCATATCCCACCAGTCCAGCACGCGCACCACCCGAGGAGGCCATAACCTTCTCGGACGAAGACCTTGTAGGGGTTACGACCCCATACGCTGATGCGTTGGTCATTTCGGCCACAATCATTGTAATGTGCGCCGGATTTTGGTGGATATGGAAGCGCCCCCGATGTCTTGGCTTACGATTGTTTGTCCTCATGGGCCTGAAAAACGATCAACTCGCCCCGTGTAAACTCTCCTCTGTTCGGCTTTTCGGGAGTTTCGGTGCAGCCCATGGGAAGAGTTCGCCTCCCGATCACTTTAGGGACGACTCCAAGGGTCGTGACCAAGATTGTTGACTTCTTGGTCATCAACAACATGCCTGGATACAACGCCATCCTCGGCAGAGGTCTGATCGGGTGCATCAAGGCGGTACCTTCGTCACTCCATCAGAAGATGAAGTTCCCGACCCCGAGCGGAGTCGGAGAAGTGCTCGGGTGTCAGCGCGAGTCTCGCCGTTGCTATGTCCTCTCTTTAAGGGAGAAGTAACCACTCGCGGATCCAGCCCCGCCAACGTCCGATCAGCCTTCTACCAGTCGAGGAACGCCTGCTGAAGACTTAATCCCCGTCCAGGTAGACGATGACCCCGAGCAGGTCTTATACATTGGCGCCTTGTTGACAGAGGCCGAGCAGCAATGCTACACAGCCTTCCTGCTGGCCAATTTGGACGTGTTCGCATGGTCTGATGATGAGCTTCCGGGCATTCCCTCGGAAGTAATGGTGCATCGCCTCCGTCTGGATCCCCGGATTCCACCAGTTCAACAGAGGAGGCGACTTGTGAACCGAGAACGGTAGACCGTGATTCAGGATCACGTTGTCAAAAGCCGAACTGTTGGGCTCCTCCGAGAAGCCCAATACCCAAGGTGGATCTCAAATGTGGTCCTCGTACGCAAAGCCAATGGTAAATGGCGCGTGTGCGTTGACTACAAGGACCTCAATAAAGCAACGCCCAAGGATAACTTCCCCCTGCCGTGCATTGATCAGCTGGTGGACGCTACTTCCGGTCACGAGTTTCTCAGCTTTTTGGACGCCTACTCTGGTTACCACCAGATCAGTATGCATCCTCCGGATCAAGACGCCACGACGTTCGTTACAGACCTGGGGTTGTATTGTTTCACCAGAATGCCTTTTGGTCTGAAGAACGCTGGCGCAACCTACCAGCGGCTGGTCAATAAAATGTTCGAACAGCAGATTGGGCGCAACATGGAGGTCTACATTGATGACATGCTGGTCAAGATGCTTCCAAGCATTGACCACATCTCCGACCTCCAGGAAACTTTCGCAACTCTGCGAAAGTACAATATGAAACTCAACCCTGCCAAGTGCGCGTTTGGTGTTCGTTCGGGCAAGTTCCTCGATTTCCTCGTGTCAAACAGAGGAATAGAGGCAAACCCGGAGAAAATCCAAGCCGTGCTTGAGATGAGCAATCCGAAGACAGTGCGCGACGTCCAACGTCTGACGGGGCATCTCCGGCACTAAACAGGTTCATGTCCCGAGCAGCAGAAAGAAGCTTTAACTTCTTCAAGTTGCTCCGAGGCCCTAAAAGTGCCTCGAAGCAAGGGGGGCAAGTACGGTGGACTGAGGAGTGCGAGGCCGCCTTCACCGAGCTGAAGGCATATTTGGCAGCCCCTCCTGTTCTCTCAAAGCCTGTGCTCGGAGAACCTTTGTTCGTGTATCTTTCGGTTACCGAACACTCCATCAGCGCAGTCTTGATCAGAGAAGAAGGAGCGGCGTAGCATCCGGTGTATTACATCAGCAGGGTCTTCCAAGAAGCTGAAAGGAGGTACCCTCGAGCAGAAAAACTCGCCCTCGCTCTTGTCACGGCTGCCCGGAAGCTTAGGCCCTATTTTCAGGCCCACTCCATTACGGTTCTAACCGATCAGCCGTTGAAATCCATTCTTCAGCGGCCAGAGGCTTCTGGCAGGCTTATCAAATGGGCAATAGAGCTTGGTGAGTTCGACATCAGTTTTCGCCCTAGGACAGCAATCAAAGCGCAAGCATTGGCAGACTTCGTTGCGGAATGTACTCTCCCCACCGAGCAGGATCCACCGTTGGCGGATGAACCCCCATGGGAACTCTACGTCGACGGATCCTCTTGCGTTACAGGGAGTGGAGCTGGCCTGGTCCTCACCTCCCCGGAGGGATTAGAGTTCCAATACGCCCTCCGATTCCGTTTTCTGGCCTCCAACAACGTGGCTGAGTACGAAGCTTTGCTGTCCGGTATCCGCATGGCTAGGCACCTCGGAGCCCTTCGGCTCAGGGTCTTCAGTGACTCCTAATTGGTTGCCAACCAAGTGAGTGGGCAGTTCGGAGCAAGAGAACCCCGCATGACTCAATACCTTCAACAGGTCAAGAGCCAAGCAGAGGGTCTCCTATACTTCGAAGTCATACACGTCCCACGGGAGCAGAACGCGCGAGCAGATGCACTTGCCAAGCTGGCATCCTCAGGTGACATCGCCCCTTCCCGCTCCATATTTATTGAAGAGCTCGCCTCGCCGAGCACTGAAGTAGACGTCGCAACCATAGAGACGGGCCCACCAACTCCGAGTTGGATGGACCCTCTCTTGGCATACTTACTCCGGGGTGAGCTTCCACCCGAACAGAGCGAAGCTCGGAAAATCAGGATGCGTGTAACACCCTCCCTCCGACCGCACACATACACATACGTATCACATATCACATAGCTCTTGATCGGAGGAGGGGTTACACTGACAAACTTTCGTTATGGGTAGATATATCCGCGCTTTGCACAAAACTGGCAAACCATTCCACAAAGGTATCTTGGAACATATTACAATACACAAGGTAACAAAGTATTAACACTCATTATTTACAAAAGACAAGTTTCTCTGTCTACTTAATACATCAACAACTAAAATAAACTGCATTATTCTTCTTCATCTCTTCATCGTCCGCAGCAGAATTAGGATTCACATGTAGCTGAGATTATACACACCTTCAATCTGAAAGGGGTGGAGGAAACAAAGGCGTGAGTCGGAAGGACTCAGTAGGTGACAGTAAACATAAAGATAGGAGTTTCAAATTTTAGAGCTTCAAGAGTATTCAGAAAGTGCATATATGGAACAAACATAATTGCTCATGAATCTTCATATTTGACATAAACATATAGCCCAAGTAAATTTCATAACGGGCTCAGATGTATCTTAGAACAAAAGTCATATTTGTCTTTCAGAATTCAGACCATAACTTAATTTCGGAACAAACTTGACAGGCATCACTGCTCTCAAGAGGTTACTATATAGACGTAATATACCATCTTCAGTGCCTAGGCGATTCCAGCACCTTAGATCTTGTTCATTGCGCAAGAACGGGGCTTATTACCCACCATCGTCAGTCCATTGACTTGGATTTACCTACAAACTGTCGCCCTCAGCTGATCACAAGTGGCTGGTGCTACCACAAGTGATCCTAAACCCTCTTTTGAAGAGAACACTGTCTTCATATCATAAATTTCTTTTCATGAGCATAACAAAGATTGGAAATCCAAAGGTAGTTTTGATTGAGAATAAATACAGATATCTTGGTGACAAAGTTGTTCGGAGTTCAATAATATAAGAAAGACAATTGGTTGAGACCGGGTTATGACTCAAGTCAATAACTTCAGAAGATTTGAATCATATAGGAATCCAAAAGAAGATGAAGATTCATAATGGTCATCACAAATTATTCACATCTCATGAGGTGTTCAAACATATGAACTCTCAAGTGGTCAAGTTTTATAACCTTCATTACCGAATATCGAAGAATAGACTCAATCGGAGTACTATTCGTAATTGACAACTTTAAAAATAATTCAAGGAGAGTTAAGGTACTCAAAGTGGATGAATTTTTCAGTAACATGACAGTAAATATCAAGGTAAATGAGAGGGTAACTTCCTTGGCTTTTAGGATGAAGTTTTGGCATGGATTCAGACATGAAAGAGTGCAGAAATTTGAATCAACACTGCATCTGTCGACAGATAGGAAGGGGCTGTCGACAGATGAGAGCAGACAGAGCTCAGGTTGTCTGGCTCTGTGTGTATCTGTCGACAGATGCAAGGGATCTGTCGACAGATCCACACAGTCCAGAAACCTGAAGTTCTGTCAGACGTGCGTCTGTCGACAGATTTGGGCTGTCTGTCGACAATCGCCTATTTCTCACTCATAAATGACTTAGAATGTACTCTAAACATGCTGACAATGGAACCTATGAATCAAGACATGATGTATATCAAATATAAGAGTCTAATTGTAGATCTCACAGTGGTTTATAGGCCAAACAAGAGACATGGAACAAGAGGGTTGCAATTCAAGCTTGTCTAGCTAAAAACTAGACATAGTATATTGTTGGAAGTAAGGCCCTTATACAAGGATTAGATGGAAGATTTCCACAAGATAAACTCTCAAACTCATGGTATTTAATGCTCCAAAATCAAGGTTTGAGGTACAACTACTAAATGGAAAGTAACCTCACTGTTCTAAAGATATCGAAACTTTTAGCAAATCTCTATAACATAACCATGGATCATGGGTGGAAGGAGAAATTGGGAACCTACTTGATCTGAAAGAAAAGTGAAGATTCTTCTTCGTAATCACATGGTTCCAAAGGAGTTAAGGAAATCAAACAAAAGTTTGGAATTATAACCTCGTATACAGACTAAACCAAGGTTGGTTAACAAGCTTAAAGGCAACTTGAACAAGGCTATGATCTTTCTGACAAGAACAGAGGGTAAAGATTTAGAAGGAGAATAGGAACCTATAGACATACGTACTTACACACGATTTATGAGGATGGTTACACAGTTCATATGAGGATTTGCAAGTTTAAGACAAGTATATAGAGATCCTGAACTCTTTAGCCAAGGTCAGAGACAAGGATTTAGAAAAGAAGGAAGAACCCTTCTTGACTTCAAGATCAACGAAATCCTTGAATACATCTAATTAAAAATGAAGCAAAGCAAGAAGAACTATACAGGTCATGGCACAAACAGGAGACATGGTTCCTACGAATGAAGAAACCATGAGCATATACATAGGAAACTGAGAAGGATTGGAGGTATGCCACCTACTTGACTTGGAAGGTAATGCTTCCACTCCGATGGCCCACAATTGATGAAAGAAATGGAACCAAGGGTGCAACACAATAGTCCCCTGAATCAGCTCACAAAACCTTCGATGGAAGCTATGGAAGCAGCAGCTCAACAGCCAGTCTCCCACGCGAGGGTGCAAGCATAGCTACCATAAGAACAACTCCAGTAAAAATGGCTCCAACGCATACAGCCCCAACAGCAATTCACCAACCAGTCATCCACACAGGGATGAAATCTCACTACAGCAGAAACTTTTTCCCTAAGCAAAAGCAGCAGCAGTGGAAGAGAAAACACTTCCACGAAGGTGAGGGGAAGCTTTTATAAGCTCTCAGCCTTCACACATGCTTGGCACGTCGGCCATGCATGTGTCAAGGTATGAATCTCCCTTAACCTCCCAAGGACACCTGCTCCATGCAACTTCCAAAGGCGACACATATGGGTAAAACGTGGTGATGATCTACACCATGAAAAGTGGGTTACGTGGCCCCTGATGCGTGGGTAGAAAATAACCCAAAAATGGTCACCGTAAATGGTTGATAATTCAACTAGCCAAATTGTCTCCTTGTTTACATATCCTAATGATGTCCAATTGAGTTGAAATTTCAACCATAGACTAACAGGAAGGTTTTACAAATTGTCATGATTTTTATTTAATTTTTAAAATTTATTTTCCACTGGGTGAAAAATCGCCCCAAAAATAGTTGCGTCGGCTAAATCTCAAAATCCGGTCGTCAAAAATTTTAGATAATTACATATTTGATATCACCACATTTTTCTAAGAATTATGGTATTCTCATATTTTATTTTCGTTACAGTTTTCCGGTGTCGCCCTGTGGGAGCGCGCACCTCTAAATACGTTACTGGAATAACATTTACTAATGTAAATTAATCCTAAATGAGTGTTAATTACATATCTTGATAGTGGTTATATTTAATAATCTAATTTTTCATAGTTTTCTAGTAAATAGGATTTTCGGGGTGTTACAATGCGTGCTCAGCATTTCGCCCTCGTAGAAGGCTAACTGTACCGGCGGTCCCTTTCAAGACCTTATCTACGTTGCCTCAACCCTGAGGAGGCCCTTGCGGCCACAGAAGAAGTCCACGAGGGGCTGTGCGGAAGCCACCTGGGGGGCATAATGCTAGCACGCAGCCTCATCCGAGTAGGGTTTTGGCGGCCTTCTCTCCAGAAGGATTGCATGACCTTTAGCAGGAAATGCCCAGAATGCCAAAAGTTTGGACAGCTCATCAAGCAACCATCCGAACAGCTCCATAACCTGTTCGAGCCGCGCCCTTTTGCCAGATGGGGCATTGATATCTTGGGTCCCTTCCCAGAGGCCCAAGGTCGGAAGAAGTTTCTGTTCGTGGCCATCGATTACTTCACCAAGTGGATCGAAGCCGAACCTGTTGCCACGATCACCGAACAAGCCGCGTGGAAGTTTGTCTGGAAGAATCTTCTCTGCAGGTTTGGTGTCCCAAGAGTGATCACCTCCGACAACGGGAAGCAGTTCGACAGCACCTTCTTCAAACAGAAATGTGCCGAGCTCGGAATCTACAACCACTTCACCTCCGTGGCGCATCCCCAGGCCAACGGCTTGGTAGAAAATGCCAACCGAACACTGCTGCACGGGATCCGCACAAGAGTGGAGGCTGCAGGAGGGTCATGGATTGACGAGCTCCCTAATGTTCTTTGGTGCCACCAAACAACGGATCGACTGGCCATGGGAGAAACACCCTTCCATTTGGCTTACGGCTCAGAAGCTGTTGTGCCTCTGGAAGTAGCTCTTCCCACCATTCGAACAACCCACTTCGATGAAGCCACCAACAATCGTGCTCTTCGGGAAAACTTGGATATGCTTGGCGAACGACAGAACGACGCCAGCATTCGCCTTGTTTCTTATCAGCAACGGCTTGCACAATACTATAATTCGCGAGTTCGGGAAAGGCGGTTCAACGTGGAAGATTTGGTTTTGCGTCGCTGTTCGGCTTCGGATCCCCGAAGAGCAGTCGGCAAACTTGCCATCAAATGGGAAGGACCTTATCAGGTCACCCATGTCATCGGGAAAGGCTCATATAAGCTAACTACCCCTAGTGGCGAAGCCATACCCAGGACTTGGCATGTATCTAACCTCAAAGCTTATCATTTATAAAAGCCTTTGTTCAGCATCCTACTTCTCTTCTCCCTGTTCCTGTTGTTTCACAAGCGTTTAGCATACACCCCTGGTCGGAACCCCTTTTGCGGTTCCCAATGATCTGCGCTGTACATGCAACGCTTATAAAACTAGCAGATTTCCATCCGAACAGAAACTATGACAAAAAGAAGAAGATGGAAAAAGTGAAGCTACAGACAAACCCCTAAAGCGGAAATGTTCATTTATAAAATTTTTCGCTTACATGTAGGCCTCTTCGGCCAGGTTACAAAAGATGACAAAAAGGGCGAAAGGCGCCAGATTACAATCAAGAGGCTTGTTTGGAGGGGCCGACGCTATCATCGACAGGAGGCATCCGTCCTGACTGGAACTGGGCGAATCGCACCTCGTCTAAGCGTGCGTCGTTTGTGCGGCGCCGACACTTCCTTACGGTAGCCTCAAAAGCTTCCCGAGCCCGCTCGGTGGTTGTCCGACTTCGGCCGAAGTCCTCCTCGGCCTCAAGGCCGATCTTGTAGCAGTGCGCCCCGTACTGCTCCAAATCAGCTTTGAAGTCTTCTTTGGCCTTGTACTCAGCAACACCCTGGGCTTTGGCATGAGCAAGCACTTTGGCAAGGGCCTCCTTCTCTACTCGAGCTACGAACAAATCAAGCTCGGAGGTCCGAAGAGCAGTCTTGAGATTTTCCACCTCATCCTGCAGCTCGGTCTCCCTGACTTTGTGCTGTTCCATCAGCTTTTGGCAGAAGGCGTCTTGTGCTTCCCACAGTGGCTGGTGATGCTGAGCCCAGACAGCAAGCCTTCACAGCACCTCCAGGGACTTGGTCACTCCATTCATGAGCGCCACCAAGTCCACCTCCTCGTCGCCATCGGATCGGGCTTCAGGACGATAGCTCCCACTGGAGATCTCTGGGGTCCGATCGGAGACCACTTGCTGACCCCGCGCCAGCATCTCAAGCTGTGAGGCGCTGGGACAGGGAGGTAGCTCCCTTGGTATGGCACACTCTAGATGCTCCAAGGCAGCCGCCAGTGCTTCCTTCGAGGGAAGCTCGGGCAAACCCTTCTTCAACACCTCGGTTAGGGGCCTGCGGTCGTCCCCAGAGCTTTCGCCTCCAGCAGCAGCAGTGGAAGATGGGACTCCTTCAGCAACTGGGGCAACAACAACAGCAACAGCGCTCGGCGAGACCATCGACCGATCTGCTTCGGTGGCCTCCAGCCTCACCGCTGGTCGCTCCTCCCCACCAGCTTCATTGGCAAATGCTACAGAGGCCATCGTGCGGCCCTCCTCGGCATTGCCAAGCGCCTGAGTGCCTCCCTCCCTAGAGTGGACTGCACCCTCACCGACTACATCTTCCTCAGCAATCACGTTGGCTGCACTCTCGCCGACTACATAGCCTACAGTGATCACCGAGGTAGGGGGCATGGGGGGCGGGATTTCTCCACTTCCTTGCGGAACATCCCCCCTCGGAAGAACTGCCTCGCCAGCACCGGACTCCGCTGCCGTCGCAGGAGTGAGAGTATTGACTTATCCCACTCCTCTCCCCGAGTCCGCGGCGACCGCCCCATCCTCGGCACTGAACTTTGCGCCCTCGTGTGACGCGCCACCCTGCTCGGCGCTTCCTTGATCGACGCCTTCATTGGGTAGGACTCCTTGGGTCTCGTGCATCGACGACTTCGCTCGCCCTCCGGAGCAGTCCGATTCGTCACTGACCATGATCAGACCCAGCTCAGTGGACATCTTCGTGACCGCCTTTGAACGGTCCACAATCGAAGCTACGGACGCCCTCCGCTCGGGCGTCCTCACGACTTGGCGAGGTCTCCGCGCCAGCAAAGGCTCAAGATCCTCCTCTTCCTCCTCTGCTCCCTCGGCGGCCTCTATAGCGCGCGGCACCGCCCTGGCCGCCTTCTTCTTCTTACGAGCTCGGCGCTCGTCGGACACCTCCTCTTCGAAGGTATGATCTTCGGCTTGCGACTCCATCTGGGCCGCCTTGCACTTCTCTTTCCTCTTCGGTTGGGGGAGAGAAGCCGCCTCTGCGATCACCGCCTTCCCGGATGCCTTTTTCATGGCACCTCCTCCTGCCGCGACCTTTGCCTTCTTGGTGGGCCCCATCCGAGGCGGCCTTACCTCTGAAGACACCGCCCCGGACTCCTTCACGGGGGCATCCTCTTCTAGCCTTATCAAGTGAAGGCTAACAGGGATTGTCTCGGCGTAGTTCGCCATCTCCTTTCGGCCCCGACCAGCAGCTACCTCTTCGGCATCTGGAAGAAATATAAGAAGAGTCAGAACCCATGTATGTGGGAAAATGAAATAAGCAGCAGAAGGCTTACCCCAGGCGCGGCTAAGCTTATACTTCACAAGCTTGTATTCGGTCAGGTACCCCTCAGCGTGGTTGACCCCGACCGTGTTCAGCGACTGCGAGGCAGCAGCTGCCCCCTGAATCAAAAAGGGGGCCATGTCTGTCCTCTTCAGTGGCTCTGCCACCCTAACGGGGAAGTCCCACTCTGGGACGTTCGCCCCCTTTCTCCGCCCCACGAAGAAGAGACGTCCGGTCCACCCCTTGTTGTTGGACAGACGGGGCGAGAAGTTGATTCGCATCCGATTTGTACGGTGCTTTACGTACACGATGCCCATTCCAGATTGCGGAGAGCAGGCCAAGCTGAAATGGCTTCTGAAGATCTCCGCAGTCGCTTCGATGCCCCTCTTCTTGCATATGATGCAGAAGACGAAGATGGACCTCCAGGAGTTCGGCGTCAGTTGAATAGGCGCCACCTTCTAGCTCCGGAGAAGCTCCCTCGCGATCTCCGGCATCAGTAGCCGGAGGCCAGCTTCCAGTAGGTCCAGCGAAAGAACGAAGCACCCAGGCCTCGTAGTCAAGTACGACTCGTCTTCGCGCATCAAGACGATGTCGTACTCTTCGCCGATCCGGAAGCGCTCTCGAAGACCTTCGAAACTCCGGAGCTTCACCGCTTTCGTCTTCACCGGCGGCGTCCCGCTGGCTTCGACAATCCCCTTCCCCTTCTCGGCCATCGCTGGAAGGCGGAGAGCATGGCGGACGGTGAGGAAGAAGCAAAGGAGCAGAGGAAAGCGCAAAGAAGAGGCTGGCCGGTGGCTCTGGAGGCAACAAACTCCGAAGATCTTTGAAGACGAAGGTCCCGCTCTCACCTCCTCCCCTTCCTTATAAGGAAGGTGAGGCGCGAAATTCGAAACGGGACCGGAAACATCGTTTCCCTCCACTCCAAGTCTCTTCTCGAATGACCCGCGGGTGACCGTTCAGGGCTGGCATATGACGTTCCGGGTTTGACACGACCCATGTTGTCATCATGAAGGCTTCATGTTCGAGGTGAACCCTTCTGTAACGGCGTCGCCACAGGTCTGTTCGGATCTCCGAGAACGATACCGCATTTATGGCAGAGATGACGCCCGAGCAGGTCGCCGCCCCCAAGCGCTCCGGTTTCTGAGCCACTTGAGGGTGTGGGCGGCAAGTGTGGTGGCTGTTTTCTGCCACCTAAGCCCATCATGATCCATCAGGGCCCATCAACGCCTTCCCTTTCGACGTGGCCTCCTCGTACGGTTCCACGCCTCCGCAAGGATCATTTAAAAGGGCCCCACAGGGCAATCACCCCAAGCGAAGCACCGCCGAGCTCCTTAGCGGCTTGCTTCCGCACAGAGGGCATTAATTCTGCTGCGCTGGACAACTGCAGGCGCTACCGAACAGCACGTTCGATCCCCACGCGGGTCACCTGCTCGGTAATCTTGTCCGGAGGTTGCCGAACAGCTCTTTGTGTCCTCGCGGCAGTTATAACCGCCCCAGGCCACGCGCCCCATCATCAAGAGGCGCGTTAACTGCCTGGCATCCCAACGGACATCTGAGTGCATAACTCCTCCCGTTATGCGCGCCCATCAAGGTGCCTTTCCAGACACGATCTACCAACGTTACGCACGTCTGACTTAGCACCTACGCCTATAAAAGTACAGGTACATGACCATGCACTGGTACGTTCTCCCTCACGCGAACACGTTCTGACACTCAAAAACCCCCTGTCTTGCGAGCCTCATACTGACTTAGGCATTGGAGGGTTTTCCCCGGTCTTCACCGGGCCCCCTGATCATTTCTAGTGATTGCAGGATCCTTCGTCCGCTACCGGCGACCGTCACCTCCCTTACACAAGTGTCAGGCCTGATCCGCTCCGGCCCAACAAGGAAAAAGCCTCCACACATCATATTCACCCTCCTCTCTAGGGTGATTAGTTGCCATTCGATCCAATAATGACAGCAATGTGTGTCGCCATAAATATTTATTTATGGTATTGATTTTTTGCTGCCACAAAATTGCAAAAATGAAAAAGAATATTTTGAGGGGTAAAAAACAGTTTTGTGGTGACTTTTAAATTTTTTACGGTGACAGAAAAGTAAGTTTCCGATTTGTGAGCATTAATTTCAAGCCACTTGTTTTTGATAAGAATGAAATATGAATGGGTGATCGCCATCCCGCCCGCACAAAAAACATATTAAAAACTAAATAGGAGGCAAATTCTCCCGACGAATATCCCATTTGGATGCCAACGTGAACATATTGCAAGAATTGCGGCCGAAGCGGACTGGACTGGATATTCCTCTTCCTCTTCCTCGACGTGCACGTACCCCCCATCCGAACCGCACCAGTGACCACACCAGAGCGAGTGAGGTGGCGACACCGTCGCAATTTGGGCCCCACTTTTTGTCTTCTTCTTCCCCGCTCCACATCCGCCACACACACACACACTGGGTGCGAACCCATTTCTGTGTGGCAGTCCTCCTCCTCCTCGGAGGGGGCACAGACACATTTCTCATAATGACCGGAAAGCCCTACCCACCCCTGGCGGCGACGCCAGCCAGCCGTCGCCCTCCACGGGGCAACCTCGTCATTTGGGCCTCGCAGCGGCCGGTACCTCCTCTGCAGCGGCCACTTCCCCACCCCCACACACACTCCTTGCTCACGAGAGCCAACAGATTTGGACGAAAACGGAGCCGCCTTTACTCCTCCTTCGATCCGGGAGGTGAGACGGAGGCGATGGTGGCGCTGCACTTCTCGCTCTCGACCTTGCCTTCACCCTCACCTGCCCGCCCAGCGCCGCGAGCCCTGGGCAGGGTCGTCCCGGCGTCCCTGCAGCCCAGTGGTTGGCGCAGGGGGGCGGAGCCTGGCTGGTCGGTGGGGGCCTCAGCTTCTCTGTCGTCCTCTTCTTCTGGGTCCATAGGGGATCGGGCGTCGAGGACTCCGTCGGTCAGGTCGAGCCTGGAGATTGCGGGGCCGACTGTGGGCACAGTCACGGAGGTGGATAAGGACACTTTCTGGCCGCTTGTCGAGGCCGCCGGCGGCAAGGTGGTCGTTCTCGACATGTACACCCAATGGTACGTTCTCGACATGTGCACCCACTGTGTGCGCGCTCACGCCCGCTTCTGGATCTTTTGTCTGGAAACTTTTTCCGGCGAGACGCTTTCTTTTCTCCCTTGTTTCTGCATGAGGTTGGTGAGGCGAGATGAATCAACAGCAAGGAAAAGGAGATATTTTGAAAGAATCACGCAAACGTTCTATATGCAAGTAGTACATAAACTTCTTTGTGTGTGTGTGTGTGTGTGTTTTGGATGGTGCAAATAGGAACATTCGTCAAATGTCAAGCTAGCGAACGCACGTGGAGGGCCACAAGTATGCGGGGATGAACCATGCGAGCTGGAACATAAATGATTGCGAAGGTTGATATGGGCACTTTCCCATGTACCTCTTGCTGGTCTTAGTAGAAAGGACGTTCCAGTGTCATAGTTGATTGGGTAGAAGATGGGCTGTTAGTTCAGAAGGTAAAATCTTCGTGAATGGAATGGTAAGAACATAGGAACATGATTTTTTTAGTCTTCAATCCTAGATTTTTCCCACAGTGGAAAAAAGTGTCTATAGGTTCCAGGGGATCAGTGATTATGATTCAGTCCTTATTGGAATTCTGCTACGGAAACTTGAACCTCTCCTTTCCCATGGTATCACAGGAAAAGGTACAGGAAAGAAATGAAGACAGACAAACAATACATGGGTAAATAAAATGATGAAGATGTAATTGTAGGACTGCCTTGCATGATCATATCTGTTCTCTTACAATCTAGCTTCAGTTTCCTTACATTTGAGGGGAAAAGAAGAAATAGAGGGTAATTAAGATATTACTCCCCTTATTTGAAGGAGAATGAAGAACCCTACTGGCATTGTGAAGGAAAGGTTCATAAAACTAGTTTTGATTTGTACTTCTTCTAAGTGAATAAGAATTAAGAAGTGAAGATTCCACATGCGCTTCCATTGTTAGACAGTATGTATTATTTTACTTCCTTTTCATACAAGGCTGCCTTGTTGTCATAGGTAATGACTTTTTTGTATGAAAAGGAACAGGCTTAGTCTCTGGATAACTTAATAATATGTTTTATTTAGCTTTTACAAAAACATTTCACAGCCATTGGTTAATGGGCAAGTTGGATCATAATCATGGGATAGTGGACAGAATGTTTTTTCTCCTTCATCATATATGAGATTGCATACAGGGATCAGCCATCTGCTATGCACAATTATTAGCTTGATGTCCCATGCCCTACTATACACCAACTTCCGGAAAAAGATCACACCCGTAATCCATTATTCATCATGGAAGGGATGTTTATGGGAATGACGTGCTTAGAGTAAATGGAAGAATATTTAATTTGATATTGAATAACAATGATTTGCCTGTAGGATGTAGCCAACATCCTTTTGTTTTATGTCTCCATACTCCATAGAGAACTGTTGCATTTTATTTTTCTCTTCTTTTGACAAGTTTCTCCATGAAATCAAATTTGCCTTCCTTGGTCCCTAGCTGTAGAAGATAAAAAATTTATCAAAATTTTTGCCACCAAAGTATCCTTAATATGTTAGAAGACAGTGTTCGTCTATTGATGTCTGCTCTGAGCATGAATCTTCTTTCCTCCTGGGTCTATGTGCTTGAACAATTCTTTAAAGGCTGCAGATGCAAGTTCATCAAACCAGTAACTGAACACCTTGCTGTAATATTCTTTCCCATTCTTGTCTAATACATTTGAGGCTTTGCATTTGACGTTAGTGTTGTTTCTACTGAGTTGCTTTCTTTTCTTTTCCCGTTTATGAGCTCTGCACATCAGGAATAAAAGGGCGGCTAGTTTTTTTTAAGGATAGGAAGGTATTTTCCATGGAGGACCAGCAGCTATCTTCTGTGAGGGACAGCTGAAAGAAGCATGCAGTCTAAATTCAAGGGAAACTCCTCTGTTATCTAATGTTTCTGTAAAGCCTTTAACATCCTTATACTATGATTTTCATAGAAGTGTGAAAAATGATGGTAAGATTAAACAAAATCGGCTTGAGTGACTTGTCATTTTCATGAAGCAAGGCCGACGAGCTTGAATTTGAGCAGTGAATTCATAACCTTGAGAGAAACATGAGGCTGATCAATTTGCCGTTTTATGTGGTATGAAGAATAGAGAAAATGTCGATGCATGTGATAAGTTGGCTTTGATTTGAAGCTGGATCCATGTTAGGATGAGTTTTAGGCCTTGACAGACTAATAGTGCTCAAGCCTCAGCTGGTGTGACCAAGGTTCGCCGCATCGGGGAATCGGGGCGAATTGGGTTTTCCCTGTTCCGCCTCGATTCGCCAGAGTCGGGCCGATTCGCATGGGAATTGGTCCGGTTCGATGGGAATCGGGCGAATCGAGTTTCTCCTGATTCGATCTGATTCGACCCCAATTCGATCTGATTCGGCAAACCATGGGTGTGACTAACTCAATAATAATCCTTGGAGAACATCTGTACCAATCCTAGGTTATCCATTTTTGGTTTAGGAAAAATTAGCTCTCCATGTTGATTCTGCTAAACACTTATATGTGTGCCTATGTGTGTGGTGCACACGCACAAAAGATGCACAGACAGACACACCCGCAAGGGGAGGGAGCTTGGTCAATGTTAAACTGACATTTGCTTCTTTCTTTCACTAAAACCACAATGGTGGTAGGGCCACTGATATTTTCTTATGCCAATGCTGCAGCAAAGGAAAAGAAAGGAATGTTTGACGATATACATATGCAACTCTGTTTGAAAAGAACTTTTTTCATTCAAGAAATTTTCTCTAATATCATTTTTTTTCTTCGATATTAGTTCCGTTCTTTTCTTTATATATGTATCGTCAATACATGGAAAATACAGATGCGAAGCCCCTCACATATATAATCAGGGACTTGCCATCATCTTCCAAGTATGAACTTCAAGTGATTTGGAGTTTGTGCGCTGGACCACTCCCCGTCGATTAATCGACGTTTCTTTTACATCGAGGAGAACTCGAACACCTTTGATACGCATCTAGACCCTTTAATTATTGAAAATAAATTATGCAGAAGAAAGACACCATTCGAACACATCGGCAGTCTCATAATTTGTCCTTTCACATGAAACTATGACCGATTCATCAAGATATTCCCCGTATTGGGGACTGATTCATGCAATCTCCTCTTTAATAGGGACTGATCTACCATATGTCCTTTAGAATGAGGACTAATTCAGAAATTCCCCCATATTGAGGGACTGATTTGCATGCTCCCTCCATAAATGCGGACTGATGTGGAAAATACCCCTCAAGATAGGGACTGAATTATATATTTCCTTCATAAATGGGGACTGATTTAGAAGATACCCCCAAAATAGGGACTGATTAGCCTCTTTCTCTATGAATTGAGGACTGGTTTATGAAATACCCCTCAAAATGACGGCTAATTCACAAATATCCCCTGTTTTTGGGGACTGATTTGATGTTTTATCGTTGCACAAGGATAATTTTTTGTAATTCTTTCAATAACGGGGATTGTTTGGTAATTTCTCTTAACTACTGTCTCTTCAAATATTATTTCTGAATTTTTCAGAAATATTTTAACACTTGTTCATACTTAGAAATTGTTCATTGTAGAATTGCCATGTGTTTTGGTCATGTATACAAATACACAAAAGACAGGGTTTATTTTGCAATTTCCTGTCTTATCATATAGAAATCATATTTCAGACCGGCTATATTTCCATTGCACAGATCAAATACCCTTCTTTCATTCATTTCTTTGGTATATACATGAGCTTGGTGAAGAGCAGTCCATTGGGACAATTCTTAAACCCACAGGGGCTAATTTACAAAAATAACATAACTTACATAGCCTTACCTTCTTCCACACCTCAACACAGAACAGGACAGAGCAGAGGAGGGGTGATTCTGAAAGCTCCTGGAGTTGCTGATTTTCTTCTCTTCTCCTTCTTGTCTTGGAGGTGCTCTCCTTTTATAGGGGGCTGAGCAGAGGGGTGGCTGCACCACCGGGCACACACACCACCGGTAAGCATTGATTTCTGCCTTTTCTCCTCCCCCGCTTCTGTTTTTTTTTTTTTTTTTGGATGAACAGGGGGGGGGGGGGGCGCACCCCACCAGGTGAGGCCTCTGCGGCCCCTGGTGGGCCCCCACCGGTGGGGGCCGCGATGGTGTACACCACCGGTTGGGGCCCCCTGGTGGTGTACACCACCGATGATGTACCCACTGGTGGTGTACACCATCGGTTGGACCAGTGGTGTCCGGTGGTGCACACCACCGGCCCGCGCAGTCGGTGGTGTACACCATTAGCCCGCACAGCCGGTGGTGCATACCACCGGCCTGTGCAGCCGGTGGGGCCTCCCGGTGGTGTACACCACTGGATAGACTGGTGGGGCCCACCGGGCTGTTCCACCGGTGGTGTGGCTTGTGCAACCGGTGGTGTACACCACCGGACTGTCCTGGGGGGGTTATGTTTTCTTCCTATAAATTAATCAACATAGCCATTGTTTTTGCCACGTAGTTTGCTTCAAGGCGGGTTCTTTGGTTTTTGTTTGTTTGTGGAGGATTACGTCACTTCCACGTCGCTTCTTCAATTGACATGGGTATTGGACGACCCTTGCACACCTCATATCGTGCGCCACGTAGGACAGCTTCCACCGGGTTATTCCGGGGCATTAAACATATTCTCCCGGAGGGACCTTTAATTCGAAAACACCGGGGATATGTCGGTCTTTACTCCGAGTTATCTTGGAGGGACCGTTTTCAGATTTTCAAAACATCACAGAAGCACATATTTTTCTTTCCTCTATTTTCTGTGATTTATTTTGAAAAATCAGAACAAATATTTTCAATTTTATTTATTCATCCTGAAAATTCAGAATAAAAGATTTGGGAGTTATTTTTATCCGGGAACCCGAATAAATATTTTTTCTCCCTATATACTTGCTCTAAATATCAAAACATGTATTTCCAAAATTGGATAATTCATGACGAACAATTTTGGGTTCAACAAATGCCCCCCACGGGACGCTCGTCGAGGATAACGGCGGGCGGCCCGTGCCTTTCCTTCGGCTTTTCTCTGGGGGATTTTTATCCTTTATTCATCATCATCATCATTCTTCATGCTTTCTCTTTCATGCTATAATTTCTTTTGTCGACATCAGTCCTTTCCTTTGTATATCATAACTCTTGACTATTCTTAGTTCTTTGTTGTCCTTTCCAATGTAGATCGTGAGATGCCTCGTGGTCAGAAGACGATAAAAGGCACAGGTAACCCTCATGCTAAGGTACGAGACTTTCCTCCCACACACTCGCCCACACGCGAACACACACCAAAGAACCTTCCATCCTGCCTCCTCTGTAGTGGGACCTGACTTAGGTATCGGAGGGTTCTACTCGGTTATTCAATCGGGCCCCCCTGATTTCTTTGGGTTTTGCAGGCCTTCGTCTGTACCGGCGACAGTCCTTTCCCTCTCTTCTAGTGGAGGCCCGTTCGGCTCAGGACCGAACAGAAAACAACGTCCATAGCGGGAAACCGTTTCATTTGCTGGATGATTTTTCGATCAGCTCTAGCCCGAATTTGATCCAATGGTGCGATCATTTGCACCAGAGATTTGGGATGATACATGAGTTTGCTACTCTCCTCAGCTTCAGGTTTGTCACCTGCCTTTTCACTGAATAACGGGGCCAACGAGTCCTCCTCCGGGGGCGATGTTTCAATATTGTCTTTGCCAGAGGAGCCCGATTGAGTAGCTTGATCTGCTGGCTTCTCTTGAGGGGCTTGAGCAGCAACTTCATCCTCCTCATCTGAAGGGTCGAAGATAAATGCATTGTCCTGTATCTCCACTTTCGGGATAGGTTCAGTATCTTCGCCACCGAAGATTATCACTTTATCAGTATTGGGCGGATTGGGATTCCCTCGAGGAGATGGGGTGGAGTTCATTCCTCGCCCTCGCCCTCGGCCCCTGCCTCTGCCTCGTCTGCGACGTTGATAGGTCGCCGTGGCTATCTTGCCCCCTGAAGACAACAAACTCTCGGGCGGCGGTATTGATACTATATTACAGGAGAAGTCTTTGAGCATTTCTTCTAACTTCTCAATGGTAATTTCATCATCTTTATAGAAGATGGCCAATTCTTCTGGAAGAGGGAGCTTCTCGCCTTCCCGAGCTTGCTGGAGCTTTTGACGAAGCCAGTTCTTGAGCCTAGTCTTGCGCTCCATCTCCTCCCAAGGAATGTATTTGTCCAAAGGGACGCCATTGGAAGGCCTGGAAGGGACATATTCTTCCAATTCATCAATTAGGCATTAACTACGAAGAATCCCAACAAGCGCCTCAAACGGATAACTCCTCGCCTAGGGACTCCAACCGACGCGTCCCTTCGATCATCATTGAAGGAGATTGTGTCCGGACCCTTCGTGTCCCTCGCCTATAAAAGGCACAGGTAACCCTCATGCTAAGGTACGAGACTTTCCTCCCACACACTCGCCCACGCGTGAACACACACCAAAGAATCTTCCATTCCTGCCTCCTCTGCAGTGGGACTTGACTTAGGCATCGAAGGGTTCTCCTCGGTTATTCAATCGGGCCCCCCTGATTTCTTTGGGTTTTGCAGGCCTTCATCCGCACCGACGATAGTCCCTTCCCTCTCTTCTAGTGGAGGCCCGTTCGGCCCAGGACCGAACAGAAAACAACGTCCACAGCGAAAAACCGTTTCATTTGCTGGATGATTTTTCGATCAGCTCTAGCCTGAATTTGATCCAGTGGTGCGATCATTTGCACCAGAGATTTGGGATGATACATGAGTTTGCTACTCTCCTCAGCTTCTGGTTTGTCACCTGCCTTTTCACTGAATAACAGGGCCAACTTGTCCTCCTCCGGGGGCTATGTTTCAATATTGTCTTTGCCAGAGGAGCCCGGTTGAGTAGCTTGATCTGCTGGCTTCTCTTGAGGGGCTTGAGCAACAACTTCATCCTCCTCATCTGAAGGGTCGAAGATAAATGCATTGCCCCGTATCTCCACTTCCGGGATAGGTTCAGTATCTTCGCCACCGAAGATTATCACTTTATCAGTATTGGGCGGATTGGGATTCCCTCGAGGAGATGGGGTGGAGTTCATTCCTCGCCCTCGGCCCCTGCCTCTGCCTCGTCTGCGCCGTTGATAGGTCGCCGTGGCTATCTTGTCCCCTGAAGACAACAAACTCTCGGGCGGCGGTATTGATACTATATTACAGGAGAAGTCTTTGAGCATTTCTTCCAACTTCTCAATGGTAATTTCATCATCTTTATAGAAGATGGCCAATTCTTCTGGAAGAGGGAGCTTCTCGCCTTCCCAAGCTTGCTGGAGCTTTTGACGAAGCCAGTTCTTGAGCCTAGTCTTGCGCTCCATCTCCTCCCAAGGAATGTATTTGTCCAAAGGGACGCCATTGGAAGGCCTGGAAGGGACATATTCTTCCAATTCATCAATTAATTTTTGAAGCTTCTGCAAGGGGTCCAATTTTCTCAGAGCCTCCAGCAGGGCGGCTTGCTCAGCCTATTTCTTCAATCTTCTCTTTAAACTTTTCTGCCTGTTTCTTAGCCTGGGCCCACTCGATTAGAGAAGGAACTTCGGCCTTTGTAGGTGGCTGAGAGGGGCCCCCCGCATCAAGGTGGCGATATGGAGCCCTCTTTTTGATGAACTTAGGCTGCTCATGCCTTTTTGGGTCATGGTGACCCAATTGACTTCCTTCTGCTGGGACTGGAAAGTGGCATTGATCGCCTGTTCAATGATATGGAGAGGCAATTCTTGGAATTCGGCTATGGGAGGGTTGTCAGCTTGTGAATTCAGTTTTCGTACATGCTTCTTGTCTTGCCGATCTTCGACCCGCTGTATGTTGGAGTTGGGAAGCACAGATTTATCTTGCCCTTTCAAGCTTGGCTCAGAGCCATGTTCAGATGAATCACACTTGATCTGATTTTCCTGACCTTGTGTGAGAGATGATTTTCCCTTCTTTTGTCGAGCTCGGCCCTTCTGACCTAGCTTGGGAGTAGACTTCACAACGTTTTCCTCAGTACTGCTTGCCTGAGCCCGATCAAATTCCGATTGAGGCTCATTCTCTTGAGAGTTACTTCCATGGGTTTGCCCTGACTTCAATTCAACACTTTCTTCATGGCCTTTAGCTCCACAACCTTCTTCGTGGTTCAAGCCAGCTTCTATCTGTTGAACTTTGTTCTTTAGGTTTTGCTTTTGAGTTTCAGAGTCCTGAGTGACTTCAGAGTCTGATTTGGCCCAGCGGCGTTGTGACCTTTTCTTTTGTTTGGGGACATTGTCGGAGATTCGTTCAATCTGATCGTGAAAGAGAATTGCATGGTCAGAAAAGGCTTCTTGATATAAATCCGACCAATTCATCTCGTAATGGTCTTCTACAAAGCCAAATTGGCGTACAGTTTCTTCCATGAGAAGCTTGGAATACATTTTTCTGGTGAAATTCACCTGGGTATCAATTTCTCCATTTCGGACGAAGGCCTCTATTGAGATCTGCACTGCCTGGCATTCATTGGTGGGGTGCGACACCATGCAATGGTATTTGCAATATGAAGGGTGATTCTTTTCCTCCTCTGTGCGGATAGCTCGTGAGCCCAGAGCCAATATCCGGCCAGCTTTGAGAAGGATATTAAATATTTTGTTGGTATCTTCCTTTCAGAAAGAAAATTGCTAGGGAGGTAGCTCGGTTGGGGACTGTGAAGCATCTTCTGCCGGAGGTTGGTATTATCAAGTGACTCTCCCTCTTCCTTCCCGTTGGAACCCATACTGACACTGATCACATTCACAGAAAAATTTCCCCCGGAAGTATTCAGGGCAGGATTGTCCTCAAGGTGGGACGTTGATGAGGTCCCATTAGAGGTCGGGTATTGAGCACCGCTGGGTCCAGGCACAAAGGCAGGCCGCCTGGGCATAGAATTCTAAGCCGACAGATATCCTGCGGCTGGATTTTCAGATATCACATCTTGAACTGCAGCATCTACCGCTGCTGTCAGAAGGCGGTCTTTTATGAATGTCACTTCTTGTACTTGCTGAGCTTGTTGGCGCTTAATTTGGTCCAGGTCACGGAGGACCCATTGGAGCATCTCTATCACTGTGTCGTGCGAGGGATCCCTGGGCGCAACAGAGGGCGCAGGTCTCCCGGCCTACTGGTCCATTTTAGATGGGGGAACTTCTGGCATCGGATCTTCCCTGTCCTGGTGTATGGCATGGATGATAGACAACCCATAGCTGATCTGTGGGGACATTTGAAAAGGATGAGCCTCATGAATATCTCCGCCTGAAGCTTCCTGGCAGGTCAAATTGTTCGGCACTCTTGCATGCACCCCTTTGACAGGGAAAGGTGACAATATCATTCTTCTTTGGTGCAGAAATCTGGGAACGTTCATCGTCTGGCCCCGTCTTCTAATCGTCTGATACCTTGCCCCCATAGCTCTTAAAGATTCAAATCTTGTTATCGGGAGAGCGGGGGCTCGGTTCACGATCACTTTCTGAAATTGAGATGCTGGTGCCTCGCCTTCTGCCTCTGCAGGAACTGGAGCAGATGTTTATGAAAGGCAGGTACTTGACTGGCTTTGGCCTGCATAGTTGGAGGTACATCGGGTAGTAGATTCGAAGGTCCCGCTTCATCATCATTGACATCGGCATCACCATTATAAAGGAATTTATAGAGCCTTTCTCTGGCCTTTTCTCTGTCAGTAGTCTTGTGTATGACGTTGACCGAATAGGTGACAACGTCGGTGGTTTGATTCGCTCGCCTTTGGATATGCGGTTGCGGTGGGTTGACTAAGAGGCTCCCCATATCAATTGTTCCTTCGGCAATCCAGATTCCACCAAGTCTTTGAAGGTGTAGCAGTCTTTAAGATCATGACCTCTGATCTAGTGGTATGGACAATAGCCCGGCCGGGTATATATTGGTGTTGGCCGGTATAGCAGCCCTCCACGTATGCATGCGTAAAAAATCGCCAGGGTTTCTCGGCGTGGGAAAGAATACAATCTCTCCGCCATCACGTCCTCAGTTGAGCTTGAGGACCCTTCAGAAAGCCATCCTCCAACTGGGGGACGGGCCAAGGACGTAGACATAGTTGCTTGGCGATGAGGCCTATGACCGAGGGCTGACAGGTGTTCATCCATGGTCCTCAAGCGGCCCAATATTTCTCTTTGGCCGTGCTGTAATGATCGGACCCACCTTTCGAGGCCCTGCACTGCTTGTGGCATCCACCGGCGTAGGGGCTCCCTGACCGCGTGAAGGCCGAGAGTTCGAGGGAGCGCTTTCTTGTGTATCAAGTCCGAAAGTTGTGGCAGTGATATGAATTACATTGGCTGACTGCTTCTGTTGGCCCTGGTCATGAGGCTGTGGAGGATCCACCAGGCCTGTTTGCATTGTGATAAGTTGACTTTGGATCAATTTTTGTACCTCATTTTTAAAGACATAACAATCTTCGATCGTATGCCGCAACATTCTGTGATAAGGGCAGTAATTGGGATCATCTGTCTTGTCAGCTTCCTCAAGCCTTTTATATTCGGAAATTTGATCAACTCATTCTTCATACAGAGGTTGAAGAATTTCCTCGTATGCTCCCTCAGAAAGGAATATGGAGTCTTCATATGGTCGGCCAATGTGAGTGCCGGAGGTGCTTTTCCTTTTGACTTGCCCCCAGAACCACCTGAAGTCCCCTCGCTTTTGCCGCCGTCCGCAGGCGAGAAGTCCATTGCATTTACTTCTTTCCCAGCGGCACGTTCTTTGTTGGGTTTGCTTTTAAAGGCCCCGAATGTCGGGTTCTCAGCGAAGAACATTTCAATTTCCGCCACTACAACATTGAGTTGATCAAAGCTCTTGATATTAGTACCCAAGAGCTTCTTACTTACTTCTACCGCCAATCCCCGACGACATATAGTGATGGCATCCTCCTATATAGGTGGATTATTGCACCTCATGCTAAAATCCCTCCATCTTTTGATAAAATCAAGGGCAGTCTCTCCCTTCTTCTGCTTCAGGGAGCAAAGCTCGGCCAACGACACTTTTCTTTCCGTCGTCTGGAACCGATCAAGGAATTTCTTCTGCATATCGGCCCAATCAACAATAGAATTGGGCCTCAACCTCGAGTACCATTGAAAAGCAGTACCTGTGAGGGAAGTTGCAAATATCGCAGAAGTATGACTCTTCTAGTGCCAATTCCCCCATGGCCGTCACATAATAGGCCAAATGTTCATGAGGAGATGTCTGTCCATCAAACTTCTGTAGCTTAGGTGCCTTGGAGCAGTCTGGTGGCAATTTCTTGAACTGATGATGTATCGGATACGACATACTGTACAAATCAACAGTAGCGGTACCCTTACCATGTTGGGCAAATTTATCTTCCACAATTTTTTCAATCAATCGTCGCTGAGCGACGACATCTTCTACTGCAGAGGCTTGAAGTGATTGGGAGTTTGGGTCTTGAGCCGTCTGCAACCCCAACATAGCACCAGTATCATTCACAGGGATAGGTTGGCGATAAACCATCGACACATTGCCCACCTGTTGTTCCTTTTGGACATTATAATTGGGTACTGGCCTCGTCTGCCGTTGGGCATTAGCATTCATCTGCCGCTTTGTTTCTAGCATGAGATTAGTCATCTCAATATGCCAACGCTGCATGGCCACATTAACATCAGGCTCTTCATAAGGGAGATCCCCGCCTTCGTGGACGCTGATGTTTTCATCTCCATCATTGTCCTTTTCTATGTCTTGTAGGTTGTGGTGTTGGTCACGAGAAAGGCGTTGATCATGTGCCTGACTCTGACTAGAAGTACCGCCCTGGCCGCCAAACTGGGTTTGAAGACTTCGCTTGGCATTCTGCGTATTGCGGAATATCACATCTGTCCCGTGGTTAGATACTCCTGCCCCGGTGTTGACACGGGAAAAATATATATATGTGTGTATGGGCGTATGGTATATATATGTGTTGTTATGTATATATATGTGGGTGTATATACATGTGTGGAGTTACATATGGTTATCGTTACATAGAAGCACATATCATTTGATTTTGTTTATTCATTTCGTTTTATGTGATTCATGTATTCATTTCCCATGCTTTGAATTTTGCGGGGCGTGCCAGTCTGTCTAACAGACAGAAGAAAGAGTCCACACAATGCGGAGAGAGTATTTTTGGGTGTCCTTGGAACGGACGGGTATGATGTCCGTGGAACGGACGATTGGATTGTCCATGAAATGGACGGGGATGCCCGTGTGACGGGCGACTAGGGTGCGCCGTTTTTTATCTGAACTCCTTGAGTCCCGTATCTATACTCATCAGATGATTGGAGTAGCATGTGCTGGACCTCTGTCTCCATCGACCGGAGTCGGTGTTACATTTACATCGGGTTAAGACTCCTGTGTTATTTAACATCAGTTTTAACCCGAATACCATTCATAGCAAAGGATGAGAAAAATATGCATGCTTTTAGAAAATCCTGATCATAACATGTTTTTTCCTTTCTTTTGATTATTTTGAAATGCTTTTGCTTTGGGTATTTCATTTTTGAAATGACTGCCTTTTTGGAGTCCAAAGTGTGATTTTGAGAGGGGAACGGTTGCATACCCGTGGACCTATTTGAGGTTTTTCTTCTATTTGCAAAATGTTGATTAGAAATTTTTATTTGGGAAAACACGAGGATTGTTATTGTGAATGGGTATATACCCGTGGATTTTGATTCTGAACTTGGGGGTATTATGACCCGGAGTAACACTTCCGTATTAGAAGGATTACTGTATCAATTTTTTTTTATATGAAGTTCTTTTACAATGCCCTTTTTAGCAAAGTCTGAATTTAAGGTAGAGTTTCTTTCTCCCTCATTTCTCACTCATGTGGATATGATTTCTGGAGAACATATGAATATATCTCCATGGAAGTCCTTGTCATATTATAGTTCTTTTCTGGGAACTGTCCACATGGACATGATTCTTATGAGTATGCATATGTTACTCTTCGGGGCATCTGAGCACAGTTCGGGTCTCCATGGACGTTCTTTTAAAGTTCCTTTCTGGAAACTGTCCATATGAACGCAGTTCTTGTGAGTATACATTCGTGCTGCTCTTTGGAGTATCTGAGCATAGTTCGGGTCTTGTTTCCTTTTTCTTTGGATGTGTGTATATCAATACAATTTTCATAAATTCATTTTGGCAGAGTTTCTGCCTATACGGAGTGCCCTCACAGAGGTATATTCATATGAACATGTACTTATATTCATGTGTCCTCGGGGAATCTTTGTCCGGAGGGATTCTGCCCTTAAGGAGGTATGTGTGTATGATCATAAACTTGCAGTTTATGCATATTTTCTCACCGGTATCTCTATTTGAATGGAGTATCCGGCAAAGAGGTACTATCTGCATATGCAGAATCCCTTTTGAGAGGCATACGCATGTAATTACGAATTTATGACTATATAGACATGTTTATGGGCGGAGACTCCATTTGGGCAGAGTTTCCTCTTGGGAAGACATGTATATGAATACAAGTTCGTGATTATATTGATATGTTTTTAGAGGGAGAAACCCTGACATGGGCAGAGCTTCCTTTCAAGAAACACATGTGTATAGGCACAAATTTGAAATTTATAGATATGTTCTTAGGCGGAATCTCCACTTGGGCAGAGTTTCCTCTAGGAAACATGCATATAAAATACGAATTTGTGAATATACAAACATGTTCTTGGGCAGAATCTCCCCTTGGGCAGAATCTCCTCTAAGAAACATATCAATATAAACACAGATTTGAAATTTATAGATATGTTCTTAGGTTGAATCTCCACTTGGGCAGAGTTTTCTCTAAGAAGCATATATATAAAAATACGAATCTGTGAATATATGAATACGTTCTCGAGCAGAATCTCCACTTGGCAGAGTCTCCTCTAAGAAACATATGCATATAGCACAACACACCATCCCGGAGTGTTTAAAACTCGATGGGAGGTGGCATAAATTACAAAGGTATCTAAAATACCATATGTCCGGGGTGGACGGTATTTAGAACCTATAACCCGTGAGGGCCGGTGCCGCTATTGCGGACTTTTAGCCGATGAAATTTGTCGATGCCGTACATGAACAACTTCTCAATGCTCGGGAGAAGATTTGGTACCTTGACTCACAAAGAAAGGAGATTGAGAACGAAGAGGGGAGCTTTGGGGATTTGGAAATTTCTATCTCCTTCAACTTTGAAAGAAGGGACAATAAAAAAGGAGGGCTATAACACTTTTTCTGACCGGGGGGAGGGAGAGCTAGAGAGAGAGAGAGAGCCCGAGTCCGAGAGCCTCCGCCGGAGCCTTTCCATGGGGAATGGGGGTGCCTTTTATAGGGGAAGGCACCCCCTTATATTGCATGGGATTGGGGGGTTCTAGCCGATGGGGTTCCATCGGTTAGAGGGAATTTTCCCTCTAACCGATGGGGGTACCATCGGTTAGAGGGTTAAAGCCCATCTAACCGATGGGGGTACCATCGGTTAGGGGGCTATTTTCCTTTTCTTTTCTTTTTTTTTTTTTTTGTTTTCTATTTTTTTTTCTGTGTTTTTTCTGTGTGTTTTTTTTCTGTTTTTTCTGTTTTCTGTTTTTTTTTTTAAAAAGGTGACCCCTTAACCGATGGAAGTTCCATCGGTTTAAGGGGGAATCCCCCCCTAACCGATGGAACATCCATCGGTTAGAGGGGAAGACTCCCCTAACCGATGGGAGCACCATCGGTTAGGGGAATCTCCTAACCGATGGAAGCTCCATCGGTTAGAGGGGAGTTCCCCTCTAACCGATGGAAGTACCATCGGTTGGAGGGGATTCCCCTTCCAACCGATGGAAGCTCCATCGGTTAAGGGGAAAACCCCTTTAACCGATGGAGCTACCATCGGTTAGGGGGAAAAAACCCCCTAACCGATGGTATTTTCATCGGTTTAGGGGAGGGGCTTACAAAGTCTATAAATAGACCCTCCCCTTCATTTGAAGGGGTCTTGCCCTTGGAGAATCCCGTGTCATTCTGGACATCTTGTCGGAAGTTCTGCCGTCCTCGGACGGAGAATCAATTGCAAGTCTTTGGAGCCTTCGTGGCGGACTTGTTCTCGTACTTATCTTTCACATGTGGTCTTGTAGACCTCGTAATGCCGGAATTCTTCCGTGCCGTATTTTATCCGGAATTTATTCTCCTCGGCATCTCCCACTTGCTTGGGATGCTTGACAATACTTGAGAGCTTGAACGGCTTTCAACCAGAAACTTGGATTAAGTCATGACTTTAAGTAACCTTGGGGTTACCGTAATCATAACCACTTAATCCCCCTAATCAGGCCGTTAAACCGGTTAGGTGAAGTCAACATTTTACCGGTAGTTACCAACTCCTGGTTAGGTAGCCATCCTCTTTACCTCAGGCTAACTAACTGGTTAGTTACCTACATGTGACTGCCACCTACTCGGCTTGTTGGACCACTATATAAGGGAGCATTGGTACTCCTCTTAACAAGCATCCAACATATACACATATAAATATTTTCTGTCCCAACAAATGCCCCCCACGGGGTACGTGTCGGAGTTGGAGTGACGGCGCGTAGGCCGTGTGAATTCATATAGCAGTCTCTTTCATAGCTTGGACTGCCCTTCATTGTCAATTTCTGATTCTGTTGTTGTACTAGGTCAATGTTTTTTACTCTCTCCCTATCTTCTTCTCTCTCTCTTTTTTTTTTGAGGGGAAATGACATATGACCCATAGCAATCTGTCTTTTATTCCGGACTAACTTTTAATAGTCCCTTTCTGATTTCGTTTTGCAGATAGGTTGTATTTCAACACTCTCTCTTTGGTCCTCATCCTCCTCCCTTTTATATCCGTTTTTCAGGTCTTCAAAAATGCCTCAGGGACAAGGATACTTGAGCCGTAGCGACTACGCCCAGCGAACCCGGACAAAGTGATTCTTCTTGATGATATGATGCCGAGGTTTGGAGCACCTCGCACTACAAGCCACAACTCATCATCCCTGGATAGCGGAAATGATATTGTAGCACAAGTAAACTCCGGCGGCCTTGCCATCAACGGCGGGGTGGATGTGTCCCGTATTAGCCGTCGGAAAGGAGTCTATCATTACTCGCGGGAGGAGGACTACCCGGAGTATCTCCCATCAGATCCGGAGCTATTTACCTTTATTCAAAATTTTATTCCTTCACACATGACTGCAGGTGACCTGCTTGAGTGTAGAAAGACGGTATTTGGAATCAGCTATTTTGAAGTCCGGGACAGTCTTCTCGGTACCTGTGCTTTCTCATATCCCAGCTTCCCTTGGGATTTGCTATTCAGCACCGACTCCCCCGGGCCATTGATCTGGGCTCATTTAGCCATGATCTGGAGAGTTATACCCGATCGAGGAAGATTTCTCCTGCAGTTTGGAATCTGATGAATCGTCATCAAGCGAGGCCGGAGACTAATGGCCTACAATTACTGCCTTGCCATACCAGGTATGTATCTGGAGACTATGACAATCGATGCTTACTGAATCGAATTGTCGATCTGACTAGTCCCAGCTGGTATGGGAACTGGTCAGTTTTATCTTCCCACATTTTTCACTTTGGCGCCACTGAGTGGCTGATGGGGGTCCTCCACCATTACGGGGAGATTCTGAAATCGGCGGGTATTTATGAGGCCGTTGAGGCGGCGCTGTATGATTACCCATGCCATACGGGGCTTCTCCAAGCACTAGTGGAGAGATTCAATCCCCGATGGAACACCTTTGGGACGGCCGAAGGTGAAACTTCCATTGATTTATGGAGCTTCCACCGAATCTCCGGGTTGCCAATATCTGGGCACTTTTATGAGGAGATTGTTCTGGATGATTTACATACCTATCGCAGCAATGGCGCTGGCCAATATATTCTTCCATACAGCCTCCGTTTTCTGACAAAGGTGTGGAGAGACTTAGTCCTGGTTGAGAGGACGGATGATCCGGAGTCTCCCGTGGCAAATCCAAGGGTAAGCCAGAATGCTTGGCTTCGTTACTTCTATAACGGGCCATTCTGCTTTTTTGATAATTTTGCGACGGAAGGCCGCCGCCTGGAGGAGTATAACCAGCTCAGTGTAGGGAAGCCTCATCATGGGAGATTTATCTTTGCCCCTGAGAACAGAGGGTGGAATCCTCGCCGGTTACCAGACCGCACCTATTTGGCTGCGTATCTAGTATATTGGCTATCTTCCTTTGTTGTTCCCATGGTGAGGAGGAGCAAATTCGGCCGGTTTGATTTATCCGGCCTGTCTTTTGGCGGAAGGCCTGAAGCTTGCCATAGCCCCTGCTGCCCTTGCCAATATCTTCCACGGGTTGGGCTCATTAAGTTCACATTCGAGCCCCGGGACAGGAAAACATTACTCCCCACTCATTACTTGAGTGCCTGGGCGGGCCTTCTGCTACCTGGGCTTTGTCAAACTGTTGATCTGCCCGGCCGATGGCTCCTTTGATCTTGCTGTTCAGAAATAGGCCTTGTGAAGATTTAATAAACCAGCTGACAGGAGCTCGTTATAGTTTGTCTTTTCTTCCAAATGGCGAGCAATTTCTCCTTCAATTTGGCGCTGTATCTCGAGGAATCCGGCCTTATAGTGTCCGCACATCAAGTGGGATCACCTATCATCTGCCTCATAGTGGGGGTTCTGGTGTGTCTTTATATAAAGACTGGTTACTTTGCATTCGGCCAGGGATACTGGTATGTCGCCGGGGATCCAGCCTTGTATTGGAGCCTTATTATCCTTCAAGGTTTGCCAGAAACTTTGGATATGACCAATCGGTTCCGCCAAATGCAGAGTTTCCACTGGATGTCCGCCTATACCGCGATCATTGTCTCCATATGAATGCGGCGAGTTGGTGGAACTATTTCTGCCGGGAAGAGGTAAATTCAACATGTATTCTTCCAGCTCTTGAGGCAACTGGGCGCATAGATCTTTTCTACGCCCGATGGTGGTTCGATAGAAGCAACATCTTCCGGCTTGCCCCCAAGAAATTGAAGAAATTTGAAGAGACCCGTTTAAAGAAAAAGGGTCTACCTTTGATCTTGATGAACGTGGAATTCCTCAAAGCCCACTTTAGAGGAGTAATGCGCTCATACCTCAGGCGCTATAATTCCAAGACGTCCAAGAAGGGGAAGCCTGATTCTGGCAAACAATATTACTATGGGGAGATGCTGCCTTTGGATCCCATTGAGCTTCTTGACAGGAAGGCCACAGATATTCATGGTGATCTTCCGGAGTATGACTGGTGGAGCCACCTATTACTTGATCTTGGGCATTCTGCCAATGTTGCCTTATCGACCAAACTTCCGCCCGAGTGTATCAACGATCCGGGCTGGGTGCGCTGGGAGAAGCACCTTATGATCGCCATCGGCCATGCTGGGCCTCTGGAGTTTTTATCAAATCTAGAAAATGCCAGGACACTTTATGATATCGAAGCCTTATGCAGAGGGTGGGCAAAATCTGCAAGGCTAATTTTCAGTGGCTGGTACCGGGTCCTCCACTTGACTTGACAGGTACTTCTTAGCCTGCTTGAGTTCATCATCATTTTTTTTTTTAGGCATTTC